>CP092881.1:73712803-73753080 GCA_030710605.1 Cordylochernes scorpioides
AGTTTTATTTGGCAGTAGCTTTTATTCAAAGGCCGGGAAACGCTACGTTTCAGCAGGATAATGCACGACCGAATGATGTCGGTATTGTACGAACCTTCCTAAAAACAGGAAATGTTCGGCTGCTGCTCTGGTCAGCACCTTCTCCTGATCTGTCACCAATAGACAACGTCTGGTCAATGGTTGCCGAGCGACTGGCTCGTCACCACACGCCATCACTACTGTCGATGAACTGAGACATCGTGTTGAAGCTGTATGGGAATCTCACCTGCATATGCCATCCAATCTCTAGCAACTTAGCGCTTCTTATCACCGAAAAAACTGCCAGACAGACAGACAGAATGACCGTACAAGACCACGGTGACAGTTAGAAAGTGGGCTCCAAGTAAGGGAAGAACCCCGGCTGCCAGACAGACAGACAGAATGACCGTACAAGACCACGGTGACAGTTAGAAAGTGGGCTCCAAGTAAGTGAAGAACCCCGGCTGCCAGACAGACAGACAGAATGACCGTACAAGACCACGGTGACAGTTAGAAAGTGGGCTCCAAGTAAGTGAGGAACCTTGGCTGCCAGACAGACAGACAGAATGACCGTACAAGACCACGGTGACAGTGAGAAAGTGGGCTCCAAGTAAGTGTCCGTCAGCAGTGGCCAGACAAACAGACAGAATGACCGTACAAGACCACGGTGACAGTTAGAAAGTGGGCTCCAAGTAAGGGAAGAACCCCGGCTGCCAGACAGACAGACAGAATGACCGTACAAGACCACGGTGACAGTTAGAAAGTGGGCTCCAAGTAAGTGAAGAACCCCGGCTTCCAGACAGAATGACCGTACAAGACCACGGTGACAGTTAGAAAGAGGGCTCCAAGTAAGTGAGGAACCTTGGCTGCCAGACAGAATTACCGTACAAGACCACGGTGACAGTAAGAAAGTGGGCTCCAAGTAAGTGTCCATCAGCAGTGGCCAGACAAACAGACAGAATGACCGTACAAGACCACGGTGATAGTTAGAAAGTGGGCTCCAAGTAAGTGAAGAACCCTGGCTGCAGACAGACAGACAGAATGACCGTACAAGACCACGGTGACAGTTAGAAAGTGGGCTTCAAGTAAGTGAAGAACCCTGGCTGCCAGACAGACAGACAGAATGACCGTACAAGACCACGGTGACAGTTAGAAAGTGGGCTCCAAGTAAGTGAAGAACCCCGGCTGCCAGACAGACAGACAGAATGACCGTACAAGACCACGGTGACAGTTAGAAAGTGGGCTCCAAGTAAGTGAGGAACCTTGGCTGCCAGACAGACAGACAGAATGACCGTACAAGACCACGGTGACAGTGAACAAGTGGGCTCCAAGTAAGTGTCCGTCAGCAGTGGCCAGACAAACAGACAGAATGACCGTACAAGACCAGGTGACAGTTAGAAAGTGGGCTCCAAGTAAGGGAAGAACCCCGGCTGCCAGACAGACAGACAGAATGACCGTACAAGACCACGGTGACAGTTAGAAAGTGGGCTCCAAGTAAGTGAAGAACCCCGGCTGTCAGACAGACAGGCAGAATGACCGTACAAGACCACGGTGACAGTTAGAAAGAGGGCTCCAAGTAAGGGAAGAACCCCGGCTGCCAGACAGACAGACAGAATGACCGTACAAGACCACGGTGACAGTTAGAAAGTGGGCTCCAAGTAAGTGAAGAACCCCGGCTGCCAGACAGACAGACAGAATGACCGTACAAGACCACGGTGACAGTTAGAAAGTGGGCTCCAAGTAAGGGAAGAACCCCGGCTGCCAGACAGACAGACAGAATGACCGTACAAGACCACGGTGACAGTTAGAAAGTGGGCTCCAAGTAAGTGAAGAACCCCGGCTTCCAGACAGAATGACCGTACAAGACCACGGTGACAGTTAGAAAGAGGGCTCCAAGTAAGTGAGGAACCTTGGCTGCCAGACAGAATTACCGTACAAGACCACGGTGACAGTAAGAAAGTGGGCTCCAAGTAAGTGTCCGTCAGCAGTGGCCAGACAAACAGACAGAATGACCGTACAAGACCACGGTGATAGTTAGAAAGTGGGCTCCAAGTAAGTGAAGAACCCTGGCTGCCAGACAGACAGACAGAATGACCGTACAAGACCACGGTGACAGTTAGAAAGTGGGCTTCAAGTAAGTGAAGAACCCTGGCTGCCAGACAGACAGACAGAATGACCGTACAAGACCACGGTGACAGTTAGAAAGTGGGCTCCAAGTAAGTGAAGAACCCCGGCTGCCAGACAGACAGACAGAATGACCGTACAAGACCACGGTGACAGTTAGAAAGTGGGCTCCAAGTAAGTGAGGAACCTTGGCTGCCAGACAGACAGACAGAATGACCGTACAAGACCACGGTGACAGTGAACAAGTGGGCTCCAAGTAAGTGTCCGTCAGCAGTGGCCAGACAAACAGACAGAATGACCGTACAAGACCACGGTGACAGTTAGAAAGTGGGCTCCAAGTAAGGGAAGAACCCCGGCTGCCAGACAGACAGACAGAATGACCGTACAAGACCACGGTGACAGTTAGAAAGTGGGCTCCAAGTAAGGGAAGAACCCCGGCTGCCAGACAGACAGACAGAATGACCGTACAAGACCACGGTGACAGTTAGAAAGTGGGCTCCAAGTAAGTGAAGAACCCCGGCTGCCAGACAGACAGAATTACCGTACAAGACCACGGTGACAGTAAGAAAGTGGGCTCCAAGTAAGTGTCCGTCAGCAGTGGCCAGACAAACAGACAGAATGACCGTACAAGACCACGGTGATAGTTAGAAAGTGGGCTCCAAGTAAGTGAAGAACCCTGGCTGCCAGACAGACAGACAGAATGACCGTACAAGACCACGGTGACAGTTAGAAAGTGGGCTTCAAGTAAGTGAAGAACCCTGGCTGCCAGACAGACAGACAGAATGACCGTACAAGACCACGGTGACAGTTAGAAAGTGGGCTCTAAGTAAGTGAAGAACCCTGGCTGCCAGACAGACAGACAGACAGAATAACCGTACAAGACCACGGTGACAGTAAGAAAGTGGGCTCCAAGTAAGTGTCCGTCAGCAGTGGCCAGACAGACAGACAGAATGACCGTACAAGACCACGGTGACAATTAGAAAGTGGGCTCTAAGTAAGTGAAGAACCCCGGCTGCCAGACAGACAGACAGAATGACCATACAAGACCACGGTGACAGTTAGAAAGTGGGCTCCAAGTAAGTGAAGAACTCCGGCTGCCAGACAGACAGACAGACAGAATGACCATACAAGACCACGGTGACAGTTAGAAAGTGGGCTCCAAGTAAGTGAAGAACTCCGGCTGCCAGACAGACAGACAGAATGACCGTACAAGACCACGGTGACAGTTAGAAAGTGGGCTCCAAGTAAGTGAAGAACCCTGGCTGCCAGACAGACAGAATGACCGTACAAGACCACGGTGACAGTTAGAAAGTGGGCTCCAAGTAAGTGAAGAACCCCGGCTGCCAGAAAGACAGACAGAATGACCGTACAAGACCACGGTGACAGTTAGAAAGTGGGCTCCAAGTAAGTGAAGAACCCTGGCTGCCAGACAGAGAGACAGAATGACCGTACAAGACCACGGTGACAGTTAGAAAGTGGGCTCCAAGTAAGTGCCGTCGGCGGTGGCCAGACAGACAGCCAGGGGTCAGCGGCCATTGTCTACAGGAGGGAGACACGCCTGACTTCCCGCGAGGTCGACGGCGGTGTCTTTGAGCCCCAGCACGGCAGGAAACTTCCCTCCTTGTTAAAACTCCTGTCTTCCCTCATTGTCGGAACATCGCACACCAATTACGGCACCGCGCTTCTCCCGCGCCACTCCCTAAGCGTTCAGTCTTACTCCCTAACCAGTCATTGCCTTCTTCTTCCTTATCTACACTCAATCATATTAGGGTCTGGGTGAAGTAGAATGCATCTGCCTTTGTCATTAAGACTGGGAGCACTACTCATTGGAAGGCCGTCTTAGCTCCAAATGGCCGCCTCTGACGCGAGGAACAGACGTCATGTGCAGCCACTCCTAACATGGAGTACAAACGCTGCTCATCCTGTATCCTTGGATTAGGAGCCCTTACAGGGTACTATCAGCCAGGCCAGCTGAGCCCAGGTTTTTTAGTGAGCTTGTTATTGCTCCCCCTCCTCCTTTTTCATCCGGGCTTGAGACCGGCAAAGGTGGAGTTATCCGCCTATTGCCTTATCAAATACATACAACGTATTCAAGGACAATACGTCAAGGTCCAAGGTAAAATATCTTTTGACCCATCAAAATTGTGACTGAATTAAGAATCTGGAGACGGTGAGATTCCAGCCGCCCAGAAGTACCCTGAGTACTTCAATTTACCCTCCTTGCTCCTTACTGTGCAGTTGAAGAAATGAGCATTCCGTCTACTCAAGGTTGTTCCCCCGAGGATATTTAAAATATAGCCACACGAAATATCAGCAGGGTATTTTCTCATCCAAGATGTAATCTCTTTTTTATTAATATATTTTTTTATTTCTCGCATTCTTCAAAATTCCTACCAAAATCATTTAAAGAAGAGAATTGCCAATTATTATAATACAATCCTTGAAATATTCACATTATAGGATTTGTCATCTGATACATCTGATGGTATCTTTTTGAAATTCTCTATTTCTCGAGCTATCGGGCTAACATGTCCTTCCACATGGATACCTAGAAGTATTACTTCTGACCTAAAAGGCGTGTTATAATTAGCTAGAAGTAATACTTCTAGGTCTCCGTGTTGAAGATCATTTCACAAAACTGTAAAAAGAAACCTAGCCCTAGATTCCTAATCGATTTTGTCAAAAGTGTAAAATCAGGGAAGGATCTTCATCATTTCTATAGATACAAATCCAATTTGAAACAAAGCTCGACAACTGTAGATGCAATAGTGTTCTATCCTCCTGAGCAGACGAGGCGTGAAGGTCTTGAACCTCCCTGGGAGAAGTGGTCTGCCGGCCGTTGTAATTACAGAAGTCAATCAGCCCGAGACGGAGCTATTGTGTGGAATAGGCCACTTTATTAGCCGAGCTGTCTGTACAGATATGTAGATGGAATGCGATGAGCATTGCACACATGTTTCTTATCCCTAGTACACATGGTACAGACCATGATAATCATGTTGGGTAGAAGTAGGCGACTGCTTTTACTGTACCATGTAAATCCTGTACATCATCCAACATTGGAGAAACTGGAAAATACCTTAATAGAGAGACTCAATCAACACAGGACAGCCTTCAAAAACCATAGCCCTTTATCGTTACTTGTAGACCATGCAGTTAGGAAAGGACATATGCCAGATTTTGATAAAGCAATAATTTTATACAACAATGTACAGGATAAACACTCAAGATTATTTCTGGAGAGCTGGGCATCTACAGATAAAAATAGCTTCAATAGGAAGATAGAAATACCACAATCATACCTACAGCTAAAGAAAAAATAGTCAAAAATATATATAGCATTTTATTCCTGAAGATATAATAATTCAAATTAAATGGTCTGGTCACACCAACATATGTTATAGAAAACAACACTTTCGCATCACGCGGATAATAAGCTTACAAGGGTTTTGAATTTTTCCGGGAAGAAGATAGGCGAACAGCCTCGTCGAAATATTGAAATTTAATAAATATTTTGATCCAAAATATGCCCCTATTTTAATACATCGTCCAATACAGTATTAGAGCTCTAAGAAGCGGTCTGATAGATTGAATTAGCGAGGCCGCTGGGAGAGTTCACCACCGATGAGCCAAGCCCTCTCAATAAATTTCATCGCAGTTAGGACAGTGGAAGTTTGATTTTGGTGAAAAATAAACATTCGTGATTTGTTATATATATACATACGTTGATATTTGGGTGTATTTAGCTTTTTCAAAGATAAATTTAATTGTTGCCTTATCTTCTTGTATTCCCCAACATTATAATCCTAATATAACTCTGCCTTTGCCGGTCCCAATTCCGGATTAAAAAGGAGGAGGCGGAGCAGTAACAAGCTCGCTAAAAAACCTGGGCTCAGCTGGCCCGGCTGATAGTACCCTGTAAGGGCTCCTAATCCGGGGATACAGGATGAGCAGCGTTTGTACTCCATGTTAGGAGTAGTTGCACATGACGTCTGTTCCTCATGTCAGAGGCAGTCATTTCTTTTGGAGCTAAGTCGGTGTTTTGTTTCCCACTTGGCAAATACGCAAGTAGGAAAATCAGAATTATTGTTTACAAAACAATTTGTTCTCGTTAGGCTTAATTGAATATAATGTTTATACTAGTTTAAAGAAATAAGTTTACTTATCTTTGGTCAGGCAATCATCCCAAGCTTTACAAATGAATTTATTTTATTTTTCTTTACATTGAATATTTAAAGAATATACAAATGAATTAAAGCCGCAGCTCTGAAAGGAATAGTTCTCTAGTGGCGACGTGGCAAGAAGAATATTCGAGAAGGTGGCCAGCTCCCTCTGGCAGTCCGCCAGCTGGCCTCCCATTGGTCAGCGATGACGTAGCTCTCCTTCACCGCCGAGCGTACACCGCCGCGTGCTGCCTTCTGCTACCTATGTTAGAATAAAACGAAACATACTCCCCTCCTGTGGACGTAGTCCACACACAAGGCAAAAGAAAAGGATCACATAATGTAGAAAGTTTTTTTTTTTTTTGAAGAAGAAGAATTATTAGAATGGCAGAAGTGCAATCTTCGAGATGGGTCTTATTAGATGATGTTGTTTCTCTGTTTGAAGTTCCACAACTCGGACATTGCCATCCGCTCCAGGTGACACCTTGGTGATGCGGCCAAGGCTCCACTGCATTGAAGGCATAGGAAAGTCTTTTACCAACACCAAATCTCCAACCTTCAGGTTGGAAGAGGGTTTTTTCCACTTGGACCGTTGTTGCAGATTGTTTAGATATTCCCTGGACCATCTTTGCCAGAAAACATCTCTGGCCTTTTGAATTAATTTCCATCTAGTTAAGTAGTTGTCATTAGGGTGATAACTGGGCTCTGGGAGTGCTGTTAATGGTCTTCCAATCAAAAAATGTCCTGGAGTGAGAGGGTTGAAATCATTTGGATCCGAACTCATCGGATACAACGGGCGAGAATTCAAGCACGCTTCAATTTGACTTGTCAGAGTATTGAGTTCTTCAAATTTTAAGACTGCAGATTTTAAACACCTTAGGAGATGATACTTCAATGATTTAATTCCTGCTTCCCAAATGCCGCCGAAGTTTGGAGCAGATGGAGGTATAAAATGCCAAGTGATGTGCTCATTAGCTACATAATTTTGAATTGAAGAATCCTTTACAAGTTGATGTATATTATTCAAAATATTCTTAGCTCCTTTAAAGTTAGTAGCATTGTCGGTGAAAATATCAGAGGGTTTTCCTCGACGAGAGATGAATCTTCTAAAAGCAGCGAGGAAGGCAGGGGTTGACAGATCTGAAACTATCTCAAGGTGAATAGCCTTCGTTGAGAAACAAATGAATAATGCTATATATGATTTTAATGTTACTTTTGTTCTTATGACATTAGGTTTAGTTATAAATGGTCCTGCGAAGTCTATTCCTGTCTTGCTAAAAGGGCTTGAGGGTATGATTCTATGGATAGGCAGATCTCCCATGATTTGTTTTGACACTTGGCGTTTCGTCTTGAAACATGCCATGCAACGATTAATGAGCTTTTTTACTAGAATTCTACCGGATGGAATCCAGTACTTTTGTCGGATGGCACACAGAGTTAATTGGAGACCAGAATGAAGATGCTCTACGTGGAATTGTGGAACAATCAATTCTGTAACAAAATGGTTGTGAGGAAGAATTATTGGATGCTTCTCATTGAATTGCAGGTTGGATTTGCGCAGTCGACCTCCTACACGTAGAATTCCTGATGAATCAATAAATGGGTTTAAGGATAAAAGTTTTGAGTTTGATGGTAGTACTTTGCTTTGATTACAACATTGAATTTCAGTTTTAAATTCTGAACTTTGAATGATTTGAATAAGAGTTCGAATTGAATTATCGAGCTCATTAGAGGACAATTCTTTGTGTTTTATTTTGTCGCTGCTGTGTCTAGCATTGTGGATAAATCTTAGGAGCCATGCCGTAACTCTGCTCAGCTTCCTGAATGTTGAGAATTTAAAAATAAAGTCTAGAATAGGACAAGTAGTGAAATGAACAATCGGAACAGTCTTTCTTTTTTCATGACAAACTTCTTTTGGAAGTTCATATGTGATTGGTAGCGGATCTTGTAAACTTGAGTTTGATAGCCAATCAGGACCATTCCACCAAAGTGAATGGTTTACTAGTTCTGAAGAAGTTATACCTCTGGAGGCGCAATCTGCAGGATTATCCTTGGTAGACACATAGTACCAAGAAGATTGCAGAGTTAGTCGCTGAATTTCTGCAATCCGGTTACCAACAAAAGGTTTCCAATGTTTTGATTCAGATTTTATCCAACATAAAACAATCTGGGAATCTGTCCACAACATTACTCGGTCAATCTGCAACAGCAATGAGCTGCAAATGGAATCATATAAATTTGAAAGGAGAAGAGCAGCACAAAGCTCCAGACGAGGTATTGATGTTGCCTTCAAGGGAGCGACTTTTGTCTTGGCAGCAATCAATGTGACTTGAACATGACCAGATTTAAAACGAGATTTCATATAAACAACTGATGAATATGCAGATTCGGAAGCATCACAAAATCCATGGAGTTCTAAAGAATGTATAAGTCCCTTACAGGAAATATATCTAGGAATTTTAATATGATTTAGCATGGCCAAATCCATTTTCACTCTTCTCCAATGAGAACACAATGATTCAGACAAGGGATCATCCCAATCCAAATCCTGTTTCCACAAAGTTTGGACAGAATCTTGAAGCTAATGATCACCGGTGATAACCATCCCAAAGGGTCATAAATTCGAGAAATGTCCGATAACAATTGTCTTTTATAATATACGTCTTTTAGTGAATTGACTGTAATTGTGAAATTATCCGTGGATGGATTCCAATTTATCCCAAGAATCTTAACAGATGAATTATCTCCGATTTCATATGAATCATGTGCTTTCAGCGCTTCTGGTACCTCTGAAAGAACCTCAGGGACATTTGACATCCATTTTCTTATGCAAAAGCCACCAGATAAAAGGATTCTCCGGATATCATCAATGAGAACTTTTGCTTCTTCGATTGTTGTTGCTCCAGAAAGTAGGTCGTCTACATAAAAATCAGTTTTTATGATTTTTGATGCCTCTGGGAACAGGAGTTCTTTGTCGGTGGCAAGTTGCATCAAGGTACGGATTGCAAGATATGGTGCACACGACATTCCATAAGTTACTGTGAGCAATCTATACTCCAATAAAGATTCCAATGGACTATTTCTCCAGAAGATTCTCTGAAAGTCGAGATCAGAAGAGTTCACTTTTATCTGTCTGTACATTTTTTCAATATCTCCCGTAAAAGCTATAGGATTAGTACGAAACTTCACAAGAATATTGAAAATATCATGCTGCAATTTTGGTCCAGTATGAAGAAAATCATTTAAGGAGTAATTGTTGCTCGTTTTGCACGAAGCATCAAACACTACTCTTAATTTAGTAGTGCTGCTCTGCTCACGCAGAACGCAATGGTGAGGTATATAATAGCACTTGTCTGATGGTTTGTCACGTTCGTTTTTCGGAATGAGCTCCATGTGGTTGAGAGAAAGATATTCCATCATGAAATCCTTATATTGCTGAAGAAGATTCGAAGATTTGTGCAATTTTCTCTCAAGAGCAAGAAATCGTTTCATGGCATTCTGACGTGAGTCTCCGAGATTAGGCACAGATTTAAACGGTAGACCAACAGAATATCTTCCATCTGTTGATATGCAAAAGTCCTTGTCATAAATGTCCCCGCAACTCTTCTCCTCTTTAGTCAATGGAAGAGCGGCAGGAACCGATTCCAATTCAAAAAACTTTCGCAGATTATCATCTCCTTGGGATGTTGAGCATAATGAGATATAGTTGTTTCCAGTCTCAGAACTGGAAACATTTCCTGAAAGTATCCATCCTAACTTGGAACTACCCTTGGGATGTTGAGCATAATGAGATATAGTTGTTTCCAGTCTCAGAACTGGAAACATTTCCTGAAAGTATCCATCCTAACTTGGAACTACAGGCAGTGGGTCCTGGATGATTTTGGAATCGTAGTTTTCCTGTATATAAAAATGGGGCTAGGTCTGCACCAATTACTAAATCAATGGGACTTGTTTTATCAAAATTGGGATCTGCTAATAAAGTATTCTTAAGATGAGGCCAATTATCTCTATTTATCAGAAAATTAGGTAAATCAACAGTGATTTGATCGAGTATTATGGATGAAATTTTGAATATTCTATCAGAAAAATGAGGCTTAAATTGAAGAAAAGTCTCACTAGCAGACTGCTGTATTGGTTGGTTACCAATTCCAAAAACTGTGAGTTGGCTCTTTTTAACAGGAAGATTCAACTTTTCACGACACTTTTCTGTTATTAGACTTCTTTGAGAACCAGTATCAATCAAAGCTCTGCATGGATGAAACGATCCATTTTCTGCTCTCACTCTTACGATAGCAGTAGATAATAAGATTGTCTCATTGGGCTTTGTTGTATCACTGAGAAAACATGAAACGCTAGATTGGGCAATTGGGGCTTCAATTGAAGTGGTATTCAAAGGTTCGGGTTGGAAGGAATGCAAAAGAGTGTGATGTTTTTTGTTGCATGATTTACAATGCATAGTGATTTTACATGACGTTACTCTGTGGTTGGATCGCAAACAATTGAAACAAAGGTTATTGGTTTTGACTAGGTTCCATCTTTCAAGGAGAGAACTTTTATGGAACTTGTCACATTTGAATATAGGATGTGAGTTTTTGCATAATAGGCATTTATCATTACCTTTTGAAATAGAATTATATACATGTGTTTGTTTCACTACAGATTTATCCTCTTTAGCATAACCTTTTATCGATTGCAAACTTTTTGCTTGTTTTTCAAGAAACATAATAAAATTTTCGTAGGATGGAAAGCCATCATCTATCAACGTCAATTCCCATTGCCTTTTCAAATCATCACCTATTTTTCTTTGTAGGAAATGTATTAGAAAGATATCAACAAGTGTATTTCTTTCCAAACCCAGTGATTTCAAATTTCTCATGGCTTCATTACATATATCTAGTAGTTCGAAAATGGCCTTGGAATTTATTAGTTTTAAAGGTTTTAAAGTGAATAATTTTGTACATTGTGAAAAGGCAAGTTCTTTTTTGTTATCATATCTGGAGACCAATGTGGCCCAAGCATGGGCATAGTTTTCATCAATAACAGGAAATCCCCTAATAAGTCGTTCAGCGTCATTGTAAATATTGCAGCTTTTGTGAATCAGTTAGAGCGGTATTAGAATCAATAGACAGAGAAAACAATTGCTTGAAACTAAGCCATTCGTTAACATCACCAGAAAATGAAGGTAAATTAAATTTAGGAAGCTCTATTTTACTTGTGGTTGATTGATTTAGATCATCAATTTTGCTTGAACTGGCTGTACAAGATACTTTATTGATATTCGCCACTAAATTTCTAAGATTATCCTTGTATTGCATAAGTCTAGAAAAGTAAACTTCATCATCAAATTCAGAAAATGTTAAAAGACTACAATAAGTTTTTTCAATGTTAGATTTTATATCTAAAATATCTTTTTTAAATGTCTGTAAATTTGTATCATCCTTCGATTCAATCATCTTGAGCGAAATTTGTTCAAAATAATCCGCTTGTTTGAAATGAAATTCAAGAATATTTAAAGTAGCTTTAAATTTGGCAGCCATTTTTAATTTTTGCTATTATTAATTTTAATAATATATTTCAAAAATGAATTATAATTATTTATATTTAAATAATTATTTAATAGATTTATTCCCGGGTTTCGGCACCAATGTTTTGTTTCCCACTTGGCAAATACGCAAGTAGGAAAATCAGAATTATTGTTTACAAAACAATTTGTTCTCGTTAGGCTTAATTGAATATAATGTTTATACTAGTTTAAAGAAATAAGCTTACTTATCTTGGTCAGGCAATCATCCCAAGCTTTACAAATGAATTTATTTTATTTTTCTTTACATTGAATATTTAAAGAATATACAAATGAATTAAAGCCGCAGCTCTGAAAGGAATAGTTCTCTAGTGGCGACGTGGCAAGAAGAATATTCGAGAAGGTGGCCAGCTCCCTCTGGCAGTCCGCCAGCTGGCCTCCCATTGGTCAGCGATGACGTAGCTCTCCTTCACCGCCGAGCGTACACCGCCGCGTGCTGCCTTCTGCTACCTATGTTAGAATAAAACGAAACAGTCGGCCTACCACTGAGTAGTGCTCCCAGTCTTAATGACAAAGGCAGACGCATTCTACTTCATCCAGTCATGATCTCAAGCTTTACAAGCTTGATACCCTAATATGATTGAGTGGAGATAAGAAAGAAGAAGAAGAAGATAATCTCAATATTTCAACGCCCATTCTCTGACCATTTGGGTTGTTATTTTTTGTTTCTGATTCAGAGATAGATCTTTCAGGCACAGAACGCCAGTAATAGAATATATTTGATAGCAACTACCACAGATTACAATAGCTAGCCCGGCAACCTATAGCTCGACCGCAGCTGTGGCGATGAAGTCCCCGGGGCCTCGTCAGCCGCCTCGTGGATTATGCAACAAGCCCAATATGCAATAATGATGGCGGCAAGAAGTGGAGAGACCTCCATTACTCCATCCTTAATTTGGACTCGAGTCTTTTTGTCAATTAAACCTCTGTCATTCTGTGGGTTCCCACATTTGGTCCGTCCAATGGTATCCCAACCAACCAGGATGTTCTAAGCCGGAATGTTCAAGGAAATTCTCGGCAATGTTCAAAATTAATTATTTGAAGACATTTAGGGATTAACTCAACTTAAAACATGAAATAACACATTTCTTTACTTTATTGTATGAATATGATTATTGGTTGAATTGTGAGTAAGGCTGAAAGAATTCTAAAAAATTCAGAATATTTGTGTTGTGTCTTTGCATATTTGTTCTTTGTGTAGCACAATTTACATAGTTTTAATTTAACATATTTGTGCTATAAATAGGACGTATGAATGAAGTTAAGAAGTCCAGCCTTAGGAATAGAGTAGTTTGTTACCTTAAACTCCTTTTCCTACTGTAGTTTTAACTTGTCGAATAAATAATATTTATTCAAGAGTGGCTCAGAGCGACACGACAATTTTTTGTCTTAGTAAATATAAAATTGGTAAATTTAAATTTGCTGTAATGTATCGAATAAAAGAGAGATTGTTTAAAAAAACAAGTAACTTACTTTGGAGACAGTGTGTTGTTACAATATTGATATATTCTCTGATCTTACAAGATACTTTAGAAACCTAAAAGTAGGACAATTTTCCATTCTCCAAAAACTCTAACAATATAATATTGTATTAGGTTACTTCATTTATGCATTAAATGGTTTCTTGAAAAATGTATATCCGCTACAAAAGTAACAACTTATTTAAAAAAATAAACTACAAATATTTATTAGAATGAGTTTCTTTTAATTTTAAAATGCTAATTTTTAAAAGATAATCGCTCTTCTCAGCCTTACAACAGCCTTAATTAAAAACATCGACATTTCTTACAATTAGTATTTACAAATATCCATGCTGCACGCGTATATCTGTAAGTACTTCATGTAAGAAATGTCCATGTTTTTAATTAAGACTGTTGAAGAGCGATTATCTCTTAAAAGCTAGCATTTTAAAATAAAAATAAACTAATAGTGAGCAATTTTCATAGCTTTTTTAAAACGCTTTTCACAATTTTATCTTGAGAATCATTAAGCCAACAAATTGTACTTACTAAAATTAACAACGAGGTAGTTCTAAGGCCTAGCACAGACCTAACATGAGAGAAGATAAAACAACATATTTGACCACGAGACAATAAATATAAAAGGTAAAACAAAAGAATCCTAACCACGTGGAAACAAAAGAATGGCGCCAGGTTAAGAAACAATGCAGAGACAAGCACACAATAAAAAGGGGAGTGAAAACAGTCCCAAGCAAAGGAAGAAACAATGAATATATCTTAAAAAATGGTAATTAGCTGGATTCCTTGAAAGCAGGAGCTGCGGATATCACGAGGTATCCTAAAATGCAAAGAAATTAGTATGCAAATGATATTTTACAGATTTCAGAGAAGATGGCAGGATACAGCGGTCGAAGCTACAAAAAAAATCAAATAAATATTTTTAAAAGTAATAGTTCTCTCCCTTTGCCGCCTTCTTTCTGTAAGGAAATGCTTTGAAGAAGGTGTTGTTGATGGTGAACCCTTTCACTACCAGGAACTTCGCTCTCTCGATGCTGGCCAGCCCGACCAAAACATTGACGGATATTTTTACTAGTTGGTAGGCTACAAAATTCCCCAGCAACTCCTCCAAGACCTTCATATAGTGCCCGGGATGGAAGTCCGTGCACCATTCGACATAGCAGCATTGGTCGAACGTTGCTGTTGCTGATCTAGCTTATTTCAGGGTCTGATAAAGGTCTGGTGTTCCTGACGAAGTCCACGGAATCCTTCGTTATCCTTTGAAGTTGTCCAATTGGGAGATATAGCGTCCAGCCTCAACATGATGGATCCCGTTGACTCTTTAAATCTGATCCTTTTTGTCTAGATTAAAGATTGGAAAGGTTGTTATCCGTTTCCTCGCCCCAACCTGTATAGCATCGGACCATAAACTAAAAAAAATATTAGCAAAATGTTAAATTAATAAATAAAGTAGTTTGCCGAAATTTTTTTATATATACTCTATAACAAAAAAATCGACGCACAAAGAAGGAGTTGTCAGATTTGGACAAAAATTGGTGTATGTAAAGAACATGTATAGGAGAAAAAATGATTAAAATTTCAGAACAATTAATTGCTTTATTTCAGAGTTTGATCGTCACAAATTGAGAATGTCAATATGTCGTTGGACCCCCACTGGCCTGGATGCAGGC
The DNA here is from genome assembly GCA_030710605.1 of Cordylochernes scorpioides. Taxonomy (NCBI): domain Eukaryota; kingdom Metazoa; phylum Arthropoda; class Arachnida; order Pseudoscorpiones; family Chernetidae; genus Cordylochernes; species Cordylochernes scorpioides. The sequence continues at coordinate 73,727,838 of CP092881.1, forward strand.
TGCCACCCGGCGTGTCATGGACTGATAAAGATTCCGGATGGTGTGCTGCGGGATTTCTTGCCAAATTGTCTCCAACTGTCGGGCTAAATAGTCAACATTCTGGGATGGTTGCAATCGCCTTCCCATCACGTCCCAGATGTGCTCTATGGGCGAGAGATCAGGCGACCTTGCTGGCCACGGAAGAGTTCGGCAAGATTGAAGACAATCCACAGTAACACGTGCCGTGTGTGGCCGGGCATTATCTTGTTGAAAAGTAAGCTCGGGGTGATGTGAGAGGAACGGCAACAAAACAGGCCGTAGAATGTCATCTACGTACCGTTGTGCTGTCAGGATGCCAGGAATGACTACCAATGGGGTCCTGCTATCAAATGAAATGGCACCCCAGACCATAACGCCCTGTTGTGGACCTGTGTGGTGTTCGACAGTAAGGCCAGGGTCCACACGCCGCCCAGGACGTCTCCAGACACGTTTGCGACGGTCGTCAGGACACAATAAAAAACGGGACTCGTCATTAAAGACTATACGTTCCAAGTCAGCGCAGTTCCAAGTTGATTGCTCCCGACACCACTGTAATCGGACTTGTCGGTGACGGGTGTGAGGGGTAGGCATCGTAACGGTCGGTGTTTGCGCCTAGTTATGTAAATCACTTGCTAGGCTGCATTGATTTATAATCATGTAGATTTTTCTTTCTTTCTTTTAATTATGTAAATATATATGTATATAAAATGAGTGAAAGATGCAATAAAGTGAGTCAGTTAGCTAAAACGAGTGAGGCGTCCTTCCTCTATTCAAACACCTTGCTACATCGCATTCTTGCGAAGGAACAACATTCTCGGTAGTCAATCCGCCGGTCTGGTCTCGTAACGTACAGTCATCAACAAGCTCTGCCACATATCGTCATCACCTGAGACCAGAAAGAAGGCTGAAGGAGCTAAAGGAAGTCCTGGCTTCCATTTTCAGGAACCAAGTCCCAACATATGGTCCTTATCGAGCCGGATTTCAAGAGAAAGAGCGTGATTCTACTGAGAAAGAACCTTCAAAACTGAAAATATGCCTAAGGCAATCAAAGGCCTAAAGGTCAAGATCCGTTTCCAGATAAGACGAATCGATAAATACCTGGCATCCGTAGATGAAGAAATAGCGGGAGGAGATCTCCATAATTTAAAGCTGATATATAAAGATGTATCAGAAATAAAAACGGAAACAAAGATCTTATTTGACGAGTTATTTGAACAGGAGGAAGTAGATGAAGAGAAGGAATTCAAAGGTTATGAAACAATTCAATATAAAATGAAGAAACTGGAAATAAAGCTTAGGCGTGCATTAGAAGGAATGCAAAGTACAGCTGATACCAAACAAGCAAAAGGCCTCGAAACAGTGATATTGCCCAAGTTCGAGTTGCCTCACTTCTATGGAGATGCGAACTCTTGGTTCAATTTCAAGGAGGTATTCGGAATGGTCATAGATCAAAATCCAGGATTAAATGATCTACAAAAGCTGCAATATTTGGGCTCCGCAGTAAAGGGAGAAGCAGCCAGACTGATAGTGGGTTCCCAGTGTTATCAGAAAGCTACAAGCAGGCATGGGATACTCTAGTATCCAGATACGACAACCAAAGAGAGTTGGCTTATGCGCAACTGAACAAAATCTTCAAGATTAAGCAAATGAAGAATCCATCAGCAAAGACCCTAAGGGAACTCTTGGATACATGTAACGAGTCTGTACGCAATCTAGGATCCCTCGGATTGCAAAGAAATGAGTTGGTAGACGTAATATTGGTACAGTTCTTGAGGAACAGAATCGATGAGGATATGAAACGACAGTGGGAGTTGACCCAGGATGAGAGATCATTTCCTTCCTATGAAAACTTCATTCTGTTTCTTGAAAGACAAGCTAGAAGTCTGCCACAGGGATCAAGGGAATATCAAAGAAAGGAAAATTAAATTCAAAGGGACTATGCAAATGTACACATTGCGATTAATGCCAATGCTCAAATATGCATAGCATGCAAAGCAGGTCACAGAATCTACAACTGTACTACATTTAGTACAATGCCCATCGAACAAAAATGGGAATTTGTCAAGCAAAACAAATTGTGCTACAATTGTCTAAAAAAAGGTCATAAAAGAAAAAATTGTTACCAAGGACCTTGCAAGAAGTGCAACAAAAGGCACCCTACTTTGCTCCATAAGCTTGACACAGAGGTGACTGATACTCAGAAGGGTGCGAAGCCACAGATCTTTATACCTGTAAGTGAAATCAACAACACGAGTATTGAACAAGGAAGTGAGACCATTAATCAAGTACTCCTTGCGACTGCTCAAATAATTGTGGAAGGTGAAAACGGTGCACAGCAGATCTGCCGAGCACTTTTAGATAGTGGATCACAGGTTAGTTTGATCACAAAAGAAATTTGTGAGAAACTTGGGCTCAAAGGAGAAACATCAGGACGCTCACTTAGGGGTATTGGAAATAATACAGTCCAGGGGTCATCTACATCTGTTGGCTTGAAATTCAAATCGATTTATAAATCCGAAAAATATGAAACAAATGCTCTAGTAATGGAAGTCTTAACAACTGAAATTCCAAACTTCAAATTGGCAGAACCGACCTGGATCATGCAGAGAGGGCTTGAGTTGGCAGACCCTCTGTTTCATATTTCGGCACCTATCGACATTATTCTAGGTGCAGATATGTATGCATATTTGATGCATGGAGAGAGAAAAATGCTGGGAAAGAACCAGCCTATAGCAATGAATTCAAAGCTCGGTTGGATTCTAATGGGCAAAGTAGACAGCTCTCTCTCGTCGAACTATAAAGGTGGACCTTGTAGCCTTGCGGTTCAAACAACATCAGAATTAGATGGTCTGGTGGGAAATTTCAGGGAATCGGAGTCAGTGCCGTCATTACAGGACCGGAAAACAAGGGAAGAGGATTGTGAGACTTATTACCAGAAAACCTATTCCAGAGGCTGCCAAGGAAGATACAGTGTGAAACTGCTATTCAGGGAGGCTCATCAAAACAGCTCCATTCCTACCTCTAAATCTCCAATAATTCCACTGGGAGGAAGGTCTGGTGAAGGTGTCTTGCACAAAACTAACTTGGACAGCCGGAGGAGTTTTCAGGAGACCAATCGCCAAGTTGGCTCCTCTTCCCTTTGCGCCTCGAGATCTGAACTGAAGTTCAGCGGTGGGGGGGAGTATGTTTGCGCCTAGTTATGTAAATCACTTGCTAGGCTGCATTGATTTATAATCATGTATATTTTTCTTTCTTTCTTTTAATTATGTAAATATATATGTGGCAATATAGTGATAATGTGGGGAAAGGGAAATAATCACGCCACAAATTGGTAGAGGAATCTGGAAGCCATCCGAGAGAGAGGGAGCGCTGCCGCTGAACGACCGTTTTTTTCTTGTACACCACCCCCGACTATCCAAAAATAGTCCCCAGGTGTTGACGGACGGGCCCCATTTGCCGCCTCTTTGGAATGTCGCTGCTGTCTCAATTGACCGTACTTTACATCCCATCTCTCTCTGGGATGGCTCTAGGTTTGTTTTATTATTCCTGGAAGAGTATATATTATGACATATGGCCCCCGTTCAAGAAGGCTGAACATGGTTTGAGTATACTTAAAGCTGGAGAAGCCAGGAATAGAGAAAATAATTTTACAGCTGAAATTAGTAAAGGTAATGGTGACATAGTTTGATGTAAATAAAATATTGTATAGTACACAAGTAAATATTATTTACAAGCAGTTTTACAACACCGGAGGGTTTGATATTTATGGGAAATTTTGAAAATATCAAGGTTATAAAAGGCTATATACAATAAATTCTAATGTATTATAAGGGATATGCTATTGAGAGGTGTGAACAAGGAGAAGAAGAGTCACATACACATGATGAAAATATTGAGCCATCAAGACTGGGAAACTCTACACTTTAAGATATGTTTTCAGGCGGACATGGCAAGGGGAAGACTTGGCATGGGCTTTCTATGCTAGAGTATGAGAAATGAGGTTGAGGCTGGAAATTGCGTGAGCTCAGGACTGAGGTAAATATCGAACTACATACAATGTTAGAATTTCGGCGAACAGAGCGAGGGGAAACTTGCTTTGGGCCACTCTACCTTATCTATGTAGTTACTTGTGTAGCGAGTCCGAGGGGAAAAGTCCCGTGTGTAGGTGAGGAAGTCGAATGGACTTATATTTAATTTGCGAAGATAAAGTAGTTAGAGATGCAAAGGTAGAATATAGGCGGACAGAGCGAGGGGAAACTTGCCCTGGGCCTTTCTACCTTAATTATTTAGATACTACTGGGTTCGTAAAGTCTTGTTGTCAGGTTAGTAATTGGTAAAGATTTCAGGGGATAAGCGGTTCAAATATCTTTGATCATCTTGATTGTAAATGTAGTCATGTTGCTTTCGTGAGTTAATAGCCGTTTTAGTATGGATTAGAGTGTGATTGAAGTGTTTATATGGGAAATTGAAGGTATTTTTGGGTTGGTCTTGATCATTTACGGGCGGTGAAGTAAATTGTTCGTTTTCCGTATAGTGTTTTAATTTGTTGACATGAATTGTATCTGTCTCACGACTTAGAGGTCGGTTGGAGCGGTTGATCCGTACGATTTGAGAAGAAATTATCTCCAGTATTTCACAAGGTCCTGAGAAGAAAGGTGCCAGTTTACCGGTGTCTGGATGGTGGTATGTTTTTGCTAAAACGAGATCGCCTACTTCAAAATCGGAAGCTCTATGTGTTTGGTCGAATCTCGCTTTGTCGCGTAAGTGTCGTTCGTGTGTCCTTTGATAGGCCAATTCTCTGGCGTCGTCGATTTTTGGGTAGTTTTGTACGTGCTCGGATAGTTGTAGCGGGAAACTCCCTAACAAAAGGTATGACGGTGGAAACCCGGTCACAGAATGTGGGGTATGGTTATAAGCCTGAAGAACCTGAGGTAGTAGTTTGGTCCAGGCCGTCTTAGGTTGTTGGAGGCGCAACAGTTTAAGTTTGCCAGTAATCGTGGCGTTTAGTCGTTCACTTAATCCGTTGGCCTGAGGGTTGTTGCTTGTCGTGAGAAGTTGGCCAATGTTATGTCTAATCAAAAATCTACGAAATTTCGGAGAGGTGAAGGCAGGAGCTCTATCCGTCAAAAGTCGTTTAGGAGAACCAAACTGCATCACCTTTTTAATCACTTGGGTATAGGTGAGAATGCTGGTGGACCGCGATGGAAATGCCCACGCGTACCGTGTGGCATGGTCCACTACGACATGTAAGAAGGTCTGAGAATTTCCATATTTCGCGAATCCAGAAATAGTATCTAGTGAGACTAGTTCGTACGGCAGGACCGCTGGGGGGAGTTGTCCCAATTCTCCGTAGATAGGTCCTTTTGGTGGTTTGACTAATTGGCATACTGAACAGGTTCTTACATGTGTCCTAATGTCATTTGTCATGCCGTCCCAATAGTATTGGGCTGCGATCAGTCTGGTCATCTGCGAAATGCCGGGGTGATTAAAATCGCGATGGGCTCGTTGTAGTAGGGTGCCACGGAGTGATGGTGGAACAATTATTTTAGTGACACCCCGTCGTGTGATGGTCATAAGGTCCTTGTCATTGAGGATATACCTTGTGTCCCTCCGTAATTCGCCCTGATGATCTTTTATTTGACCTGTGGATAGAAATCCGCAGAAAGGGTTACGGGAGAGTAGGTCCGCTTCGTACTGACGCGAGCCTTTGAGGTATTTGACCTCATAGTCGTAAGCTGAGAGTCGAAGGCTCCAACGAAAGAGGCGTCCGGTGGGGTCTTTTATGGTCTTTAGCCATTGTAAGGCGTGATGATCCGAGTAGATGACAAACCTTGTACCTAGGAGGTACACTCGGAATTTGTCAACGCACTCTACAATGGCTAAGCACTCCAGTTCAGATATAGTGTAATTACGCTCATAGGAACGCAACGCGCGACTGTAATATTGTACAGGGTAGATGTTACCGTCAGGATGTACTTGTTTGAGTACACCTGCGATGCCCTGCGTGGAAGCGTCGCAATAGACCTGGCATGGAAGCCCTTCATGAAATAGATGTAACACAGGTTGTGTTGCGAGGTGTTGCTTCAATTTATCAAAAGCTTGTTGACAATTCGGGCTCCAAAGCCATTTGGCGTTCTTTTTTAGTAATTGATTTAAGGGGTGGCGAAGTCTAGCATATTCTGGGATGAATTTATGATATACGTTGACGGACCCTAAAAATGATTGTAGAGTTTTAATGTTGATAGGGGTTCTAATAGCGTTGATGATTTCGGTATTTCTAATATTAGGTGTGTAAGTCCCTGCGGTGATGTGGTAGCCGAGAAAATCTATTTCATTTTGATAAAAATTACATTTTTAAGGTTAAGTTGGAGATTTTCCTCTAAACAGAATTTAAAGAAAAGTCGAAGGTGTGTAAGGTGTTGTTCTGAGGAGTCAGAAAAAAATAACGAAGTCGTCATAATAATGGGCTATGAAAGAGAGGTGGTGTTTGTGGATCAACTGGGTAATCACACTTTCGAAAATTTGGGGTGCTGATTTGAATCCAAAGGGTAAGCGTTTGAAATTATATTGCCCTTGTTGAGTCACGAAAGAGAGTAGTGGTTGACTCTCCTTCGCGATGGGGATTTGATAGTATGCATTGCTTATGTCAACGGTGCTAAATACTCTGGCTTTCGACAGGTTATCCAGTACCGTTTCTATCAATGGCAAAGGATGCAAATCCGAGGGTACTAGTTCGTTCACGCGACGGAAGTCAATGCAGAGACGCATGGTGTTATCGCGTTTGCGAACGAGTGTCACAGGAGAGGAATATGGGCTAGAGGAGGGGGTGATTATGTCATGTTTTAGAAGTTGAGATACTTGGTCCTGAATTTCCTTCTGGTAGGCATAGGGAGTTCGGTATGGTCGGAGGGAAATAACCTTATCGGAAATAATTCTGAGTTTTACAGGGGTTATGTTGAGTGGTAATACATTGAATTTATTGATAGGGAAAATATCTTTAAAAGAATACAATAATTGCTGATAAGGGATAGTCAGTTCTGGGCGTTGTTCGATAAATTCTTTAATCATTAATTCTCTAGAGGAGCATGGGCTGGTAGGAAGGCTATTAAGGTTGTAAGGGTGAGAGGGGCATTCAGGGGAAGGTTGATAAATATTACTAAGAGTTGTTTGTAACCAAGGCTCACGTGGAGGTTGAAAATCGTCAACGCCTAAGTTAACCGAGTGAATTATGGGTCGTTTAGGGTTAGAAGTTATTATTCGCGAGCCGTGCTTACAAGTGGGAAGGTCACATACAAAATGGTACAAATGTTTAGGTACTGGAACACTATTTTGAAGTATCAATTTATTATAAAAATCTATTGTTAATCTTAAGAATTGCATAACATGAATAGATAGGATACCAAGTTCAAGGGGTGAATTTAAAATATAAAATGTTTCATTAAAATTAAAATTATTAAATTGTATTGGTAAGGTAACTAATCCGATTGGTTTGGCATGACTAGATATAGTACGGATAATAACATCATTGTTAATAGGGGTGGAACAAATGAAACTATTAAAATTTTTAATATATTCAAATTGGTTTAAACTAATTATGGAAACATTGGCTCCAGAGTCAACTAGGAATGGTATCTTTAAAGAATGAATGATAGGGGTTAAAATAATTGCACTTACAGGCGTATGCTGGTTTAGGGTGCAGGTAGGTTCATTGAGCTTCGGAGGATTTCTGCTGCCGAAGTTGGCATTACTTGGTTTCTCCCGAGCTCGTCGTTGCTGCGGTCTCGTAGACACCTGCAGGCCCAGTCGATCTTTGGGGTTGCTCGACGTTGTGGACCGCAGGTGTAAAGGTCCGAAAAGTCCGCTGGTAGGGCCCTCGCTGCTGACACTGTGCGTGCCAGTGTTGTCCGCCACAGTAACGGCAAGGATATGGTGGGGTCTTGTCCACGGTGGTGGAAGGTGCTCTGCTCTGGCGCGGTGATCGTTGTTGGGCAGCTTTAGTGCTGGTGTTATCCCCTTCGTAGGTCAGCTGTTGGGCTAAGCACAACCATTCTTCTGGTCCCGAGGGTTGTGCCATCTTTAAAAGGTTGCCATAGTTACGTGGCACACCGTTGGATAGTGCTTGCACGATGGCACTCTTAGGGAGGTTGATCGCCAATCCTATTCGGACCTTGTTCTTGTAGTAGGTCTCGATCTCGGACATCGATGTGCATTTAAGCTCATAGAACTCTTGAAGAGTGAAGCTAGGGCGTCGGGGATAGACAGCGCAGAGTGACTCCTTGACCTCTTCATAAGTCTTATTGAGTAGAGCTAAGTCTTGTGCAATTTTGCGAGGTTCGCCTCTGAGTGATGATAGAGCCTTTCGAGCTTGGCGTGCTGGCTCTAAGTTGTGGAAGTTCGGTTGAGACTCAAGTTGTGAGAAGAAGTGTACGGCAGGTTCATCTCCGTCGTAGGTGATTGCTTCTTCAGGCTCACGGTTTAAAAGTTGGTCGAGACAGAGGGTGAGAGTTCGAAGGGAAGCGGCTACAGTAGAGTCGGTCGTTGGTTCTTGTGGAACTTGGTTGTGGGTTTGTTCGATCATCGTGGTATTGCTTCTTGTTTTCTTCATACTCTGGTATATGAGGGATTTGTTTCCCGGTCAGGTCTTATCCTGTCGACTTTCAATGTGGCAATATAGTGATAATGTGGGGAAAGGGAAATAATCACGCCACAAATTGGTAGAATAATCTGGAAGCCATCCGAGAGAGAGAGGGAGCGCTACCGCTGAACGACCGTTTTTTTCTTGTACACCACCCCCGACTATCCAAAAATAGTCCCCAGGTGTTGACGGACGGGCCCCATTTGCCGCCTCTTTGGAATGTCGCTGCTGTCTCAATTGACCGTACTTTACATCCCATCTCTCTCTGGGAAGGCTCTAGGTTTGTTTTATTATTCCTGGAAGAGTATATATTATGACATATATGTATATAAAATGAGTGAAAGATGCAATAAAGTGTGTCAGTTAGCTAAAACGAGTGAGGCGTCCTTCCTCTATTCAAACACCTTGCTACATCGCATTCTTGCGAAGGAACAACATTCTCGGTAGTCAATCCGCCGGTCTGGTCTCGTAACGTACAGTCATCAACAAGCTCTGCCACATATCGTCATCACCTGAGACCAGAAAGAAGGCTGAAGGAGCTAAAGGAAGTCCTGGCTACCATTGTCAGGAACCAAGCCCCAACAGTCGGCAAGCTCTTAGATTCCGCTCTCTCAGTCGCCTGTTGATGGCCATTTTGGACACTTGTGTGCCGGTCACACGTTGGAAGGTAGATAACGTGGATTCCGGTGCTGCGACAGCCATTCTGACAATTGCTCTGTCCTCCCGTTCTGTTGTTGCCCTTGGTCGACCGCTGCCGTCCTGACGTTGAATGCTTCCGTTGTTGAATCACTTTTGCCAACATCGCCTAATAGCCGCATCACTTCGACACAGATATCGCGCGATTAGTCGATTAGACCAACCAGCCTCTTTCAATCCAATGACACGACCAGTTTCAAACTCTGACATTTGTTCGTAATGAGCACGAATCTTTCGGCGAGGCATTGATACAGTAGAAATAGGCGTACTGCTAAAATATCAAAAGGAAATTCTGAAAATCAGCTCGTGCCGCGCCGAATATTGAGTCTAGAATGCTCGTGCTGGATGCGCAGTTCAGAGGCGCTGGAGCTCTTGCTTTCATAATTCGGCCACCAAATTTCAATCATTTGCATGTTTGGTCGAAATCTCTTTGTATACGTATTTTCATATAAATCGGACAACTGCTTCTTGGTGCGTCGATTTTTTTGTTATACAGTGTATCACGCACATCCAAACTTTTGATTTTTATAAAAGTATATATTATTATATTATATATAAAGAGCCGATTTCATTTGAAATGGCAATTATTTTGTGAATATATAGGTGTTTTTTACAGGTAACTTTTCAAAGTGTTTATGGCAAAACGTTTTCTGTAAAATGTTTACAGTACCAATTATTAACTTAAAACTTGTGATAGTTACCACACTTTACAATTTATCTCTTAATATATCTTCAATAATTATTATTCTCAGAAGTCCCTGTTATATTTCAAATTATTATTTATTTACCATGGTGACCAAGTCTCCACAATACAGAAACAATAATGTGAACCTACCAGCCATTGAGGGGATAGATTTGCCATGGAACCAAGTATCCACAATACAGACACAATAATGTGAACTTACCAACCATTGAGGGGATAGCTTTTCCATGGTAGGCAAGTTTCGAAAATACAGACACAATAATGTGAACCAACCAACCATTGAGGGGATAGATTTGCCATGGTAACCAAGTACCCACAATATAGACACAATAATGTGAACCTACCAACCATTGAGGAGATAGATTTGCCATGGTAACCAAGTACCCACGAAACAGACACAATAATGTGAACCTACCACCATTGAGGGGATAGATTTGCCATGGTAACCAAGTCTCCACAATACAGACACAATAATGTGAACCTACCAACCATTGAGGGGATAGATTTGCCATGGTAACCAAGTACCCACGAAACAGACACAATAATGTGAACCTACCACCATTGAGGGGATAGATTTGCCATGGTAACCAAGTCTCCACAATACAGACACAATAATGTGAACCTACCAACCATTGAGGGGATAGATTTGCCATGGTAACCAAGTACCCACAATACAGACACAATAATGTGAACCTACCAACCATTGAGGGGATAGATTTGCCATGGTAACCAAGTACCCACAATACAGACACAATAATGTGAACCTACCAACCAATGAGGGAATAGATTTGCCATGGTAATTAAGTCTCCACAATACAGACACAATAATGTGAACCTACCAACCATTGAGGGGATAGATTTACCATGGTGACCAAGTCCTCACAATACAGACACAATAATGTGAACCTTCCAACCATTGAGGGGATAGATTTGCCATGGTAACCAAGTCCTCACAATACAGACACAATAATGTGAACCTACAAACCATTGAGGGGATAGATTTGCCATGGTAACCAAGTCCTCACAATACAGACACAATAATATGAACCTTCCAACCATTGAGGGGATAGATTTGCCATGGTAATTAAGTCTCCACAATACAGACACAATAATGTGAACCTACCAACCATTGAGGGGATAGATTTGCCATGGTAACCAAGTCCTCACAATACAGACACAATAATGTGAACCTTCCAACCATTGAGGGGATAGATTTGCCATGGTAACCAAGTCCTCACAATACAGACACAATAATATGAACCTTCCAACCATTGAGGGGATAGATTTACCATGGTAACCAAGTCACCTTAATACAGACACAATAATGTGAACCTACCAACCATTGAGGGGATAGATTTGCCATGGTAACCAAGTCCTCACAATACAGACACAATAATGTGAACCTACCAACCATTGAGGGGATAGATTTGTCATGGTAACTAAGTACCCACAATACAGACACAATAATGTGAACCTACCAACCATTGAGGGGATAGATTTGCCATGGTAACCAAGTCCTCACAATACAGACACAATAATGTGAACCTACCAACCATTGAGGGGATAGATTTGACATGGTAACCAAGTCCTCACAATACAGACACAATAATATGAACCTTCCAACCATTGAGGGGATAGATTTGCCATGGTAACCAATTATCCACAATACAGACACAATAATATGAACCTTCCAACCATTGAGGGGATAGATTTGCCATGGTAACCAAGTCTCCACAATACAGACACAATAATGTGAACCTTCCAACCATTGAGGGGATAGATTTGCCATGGTAACCAAGTCCTCACAATACAGACACAATAATATGAACCTTCCAACCATTGAGGGGATAGATTTACCATGGTAACCAAGTCACCTTAATACAGACACAATAATGTGAACCTACCAACCATTGAGGGGATAGATTTGACATGGTAACCAAGTCCTCACAATACAGACACAATAATGTGAACCTACCAACCATTGAGGGGATAGATTTGCCATGGTAACCAAGTCCTCACAATACAGACACAATAATATGAACCTACCAACCATTGAGGGGATAGATTTGTCATGGTAACCAAGTCCTCACAATACAGACACAATAATGTGAACCTACCAACCATTGAGGGGATAGATTTGCCATGGTAACCAAGTCCTCACAATACAGACACAATAATGTGAACCTACCAACCATTGAGGGGATAGATTTGCCATGGTAACCAAGTACCCACAATACAGACACAATAATGTGAACCTTCCAACCATTGAGGGGATAGATTTGCCATGGTAACCAAGTCCTCACAATACAGACACAATAATGTGAACCTACCAACCATTGAGGGGATAGATTTGCCATGGTAACCAAGTACCCACAATACAGACACAATAATGTGAACCTACCACCATTGAGGGGATAGATTTGACATGGTAACCAAGTCCTCACAATACAGACACAATAATATGAACCTTCCAACCATTGAGGGGATAGATTTGCCATGGTAACCAAGTCTCCACAATACAGACACAATAATGTGAACCTACCAACCATTGAGGGGATAGATTTGCCATGGTAACCAATTATCCACAATACAGACACAATAATATGAACCTTCCAACCATTGAGGGGATAGATTTACCATGGTAACCAAGTCACCTTAATACAGACACAATAATGTGAACCTACCAACCAATGAGGGAATAGATTTGCCATGGTAATTAAGTCTCCACAATACAGACACAATAATGTGAACCTACCAACCATTGAGGGGATAGATTTACCATGGTAACCAAGTACCCACAATACAGACACAATAATGTGAACCTTCCAACCATTGAGGGGATAGATTTGCCATGGTAACCAAGTACCCACAATACAGACACAATAATATGAACCTTCCAACCATTGAGGGGATAGATTTGCCATGGTAACTAAGTACCCACAATACAGACACAATAATGCGAACCTACCAACCATTGAGGGGATAGTTTTGCCATGGTAACCAAGTCTCCACAATACAGACACAATAATGTGAACCTACCAACCATTGAGGGGATAGATTTGCCATGGTAACCAAGTCCTCACAATACAGACACAATAATGTGAACCTTCCAACCATTGAGGGGATAGATTTGCCATGGTAACCAAGTCCTCACAATACAGACACAATAATGTGAACCTACCAACCATTGAGGGGATAGATTTGACATGGTAACCAAGTCCTCACAATACAGACACAATAATATGAACCTTCCAACCATTGAGGGGATAGATTTACCATGGTAACCAAGTCACCTTAATACAGACACAATAATGTGAACCTACCAACCAATGAGGGAATAGATTTGCCATGGTAATTAAGTCTCCACAATACAGACACAATAATGTGAACCTACCACCAATTGAGGGGATAGATTTGACATGGTAACCAAGTACCCACAATACAGGCACAATAATGTGAACCTACCAACCAATGAGGGAATAGATTTGCCATGGTAATTAAGTCTCCACAATACAGACACAATAATGTGAACCTACCACCAATTGAGGGGATAGATTTGACATGGTAACCAAGTCTCCACAATACAGACACAATAATGTGAACCTACCAACCATTGAGGGGATAGATTTGCCATGGTAACCAAGTACCCACAATACAGACACAATAATGTGAACCTACCAACCATTGAGGGGATAGATTTACCATGGTAACCAAGTCACCTTAATACAGACACAATAATGTGAACCTACCACCAATTGAGGGGATAGATTTGACATGGTAACCAAGTACCCACAATACAGGCACAATAATGTGAACCTACCAACCATTGAGGGGATAGATTTGATATGGTAACCAAGTATCCACAATACAGACACAAAAGTGTGAACCTACCAACCATTGAGGGGATAGATTTGATATGGTAACCAAGTCCTCACAATACAGACACAATAATGTGAACCTACCAACCATTGAGGAGATAGATTTGCCATGGTAACCAAGTACCCACAATACAGACACAATAATGTGAACCTACCAACCATTGAGGGGATAGATTTGCCATGGTAACCAAGTATCGACAATACAGACACAATAATGTGAACCTACCAACCATTGAGGAGATAGATTTGCAATGGTAACCAAGTACCTACAATACAGACACAATAATGTGAACCTACCACCAATTGAGAGGATAGATTTGCCATGGTAACCAAGTATCCACAATACAGACACAATAATGTGAACCTACCAACCATTGAAGGGATAGATTTGCCATGGTAACCAAGGCTCCACAATACAGACACAATAATGTGAACCTACCAAGCATTGAGGGGTAGATTTGCCATGGTAACCTAGACTCCACAATACAGACACAAAAGTGTGAACCTACCAACCATTGAGGAGATAGATTTGTCATGGTAACCAAGTCCTCACAATACAGACACAATAATGTGAACCTACCAACCATTGAGGGGATAGATTTGTCATGGTAACCAAGTCTCCACAATACAGACACAATAATGTGAACCTACCAACCATTGAGGGGATAGATTTGCCATGGTAACCAAGTACCCACGAAACAGACACAATAATGTGAACCTACCACCATTGAGGGGATAGATTTGCCATGGTAACCAATTATCCACAATACAGACACAATAATGTGAACCTACCAACCATTGAGGGGATAGATTTGCCATGGTAACTAAGTACCCACAATACAGACACAATAATGTGAACCTACCAACCATTGAGGGGATAGATTTGCCATGGTAACCAATTATCCACAATACAGACACAATAATGTGAACCTACCAACCATTGAGGGGATAGATTTGTCATGGTAACCAAGTCTCCACAATACAGACACAATAATGTGAACCTACCAACCATTGAGGGGATAGATTTGTCATGGTAACCAAGTCCTCACAATACAGACACAATAATGTGAACCTACCAACCATTGAGGGGATAGATTTGCCATGGTAACCAAGTACCCACGAAACAGACACAATAATGTGAACCTACCACCATTGAGGGGATAGATTTGCCATGGTAACCAATTATCCACAATACAGACACAATAATGTGAACCTACCAACCATTGAGGGGATAGATTTGCCATGGTAACTAAGTACCCACAATACAGACACAATAATGTGAACCTACCAACCATTGAGGGGATAGATTTGCCATGGTAACCAATTATCCACAATACAGACACAATAATGTGAACCTACCAACCATTGAGGGGATAGATTTGTCATGGTAACCAAGTCTCCACAATACAGACACAATAATGTGAACCTACCAACCATTGAGGGGATAGATTTGTCATGGTAACCAAGTCCTCACAATACAGACACAATAATGTGAACCTACCAACCATTGAGGGGATAGATTTGACATGGTAACCAAGTACCCACAATACAGACACAATATTGTGAACCTACCAACCATTGAGGGGATAGATTTGCCATGGTAACCAAGTACCCACAATACAGACACAATAATGTGAACCTACCAACCATTGAGGGGATAGATTTGCCATGGTAACCAAGTCTTCACAATACAGACACAATAATATGAACCTACCAACCATTGAGGGGATAGATTTGCCTGGTAACCAAGAACCCACAATACAGACACAATAATGTGAACCTACCAACCATTGAGAGGATAGATTTTCCATGGTAACTAAGTACCCACAATACAGACACAATAATGTGAACCTACCACCATTGAGGGGATAGATTTGCCATGGTAACCAAGTACCCACAATACAGACACAATATTGTGAACCTACCAACCATTGAGGGGATAGATTTGTCATGGTAACCAAGTATCCACAATACAGACACAATAATGTGAACCTACCAACCATTGAGGGTATAGATTTGTCATGGTAACCAATTATCCACAATACAGACACAATAATGTGAACCTACCAACCATTGAGGGGATAGATTTGTCATGGTAACCAATTATCCACAATACAGACACAATAATGTGAACCTACCAACCATTGAGGGGATAGATTTGTCATGGTAACCAAGTATCCACAATACAGACACAGTATTGTGAACCTACCAACCATTGAGGGGATAGATTTGTCATGGTAACCAATTATCCACAATACAGACACAATAATGTGAACCTACCAACCATTGAGGGGATAGATTTGTCATGGTAACCAAGTACCCACAATACAGACACAATAATGCGAACCTACCAACCATTGAGGGGATAGATTTGTCATGGTAACCAATTATCCACAATACAGACACAATAATGTGAACCTACCAACCATTGAGGGGATAGATATGTCATGGTAACCAAGTACCCACAATAAAGACACAATAATGTGAACCTACCAACCCTTAAGGGGATAGATATGTCATGGTAACCAAGTACCCACAATACAGACACAATAATGTGAACCTACCAACCATTGAGGATTAGATTTACCACGGTAACCAAGTACCCACAATACAGACACAATAATGTGAACCTACCAACCATTGAGGGGATAGATTTGCCATGGTAACCAAGTACCCACAATACAGACACAATAATGTGAACCTACCAACTATTGATAGGATAGATTTGTCATGGTAACCAAGTCTCCACAATACAGACACAATATTGTGAACCTACCAACCATTGAGGGGATAGATTTGCCATGGTAACCAAGTACCCACAATACAGACACAATAATGTGAACCTAACAACCATTGAATAGATAGTTTGGCAATGTAACCTAAGTCCTTACTAAACCTGCGCAACAATGAAGAATCCGCTAACCATTGAAAAGTTACATTTGCCGTTGACCAATATAAGAGCCTGTGTAAGTCAGACAATGTTTGCACGACGTCTGATGCGTGCGTCCCTTATATCTTAATTACGGGGGTTCCCAACCCCGAACTTTTCACATGAGCTCCCATTATAAAAGGGGCTTACCTCCAACAAGCTGTTCGTGATTCCAATTTCACGGTCCCCTGACTCCCGACATTGTCCCCTCGGATCGCATTCCTTTGTATTAGCACAGGCTGGAATGGGATAATTAGGAGGCGATTGTTGGGATGACAAATCACCTCAGCGGCCACCTTGTCTTTTTAAATGGAAATGGTCTTTTTATTTCCTTGTAGATTGGGCGGCGCGGGCAACACTTCGCCATTCTCTGCTCAAGACTTGGTATTCTCGGCGGGAGGTTCTTCAATGGCAGCTTGTTGAATAATTGAAGTGGGATCTCTTCTTTCAACACCAGCATCCTTCAACTGAGCTAGGCCACGTCTGCTAAACAAACCTCCAGAAGTTATGTAATCCACACTCCCGCTCTTTCTCAAAGTGATGCTTACATTTCTGATAACCTTTTTCAAGACATTTCTAGGTTTCTTCAATATGATGAATTAAAGAGAGAGAGATAATCTAGAAAAATTGAATAAGAAATTTCTAAGTTCAGATAAGTGAAAATTTCAAATTGAAAAAGAAAGAGAAAATTTAGAAGTATTAAAGCCGTTTTCAAAAATATTGAACACATTTATTTTTACTTCGACAAAAATGAGTTTTTGGAAAACTCGCTCTATGCATTAACATTATATTTTAATAGGCAACAGGTTTATGTAGACGATTTTAATTTTATTTTTATTGCAATCTCAAGTTTTCAGGTATTACCGTCCTTCTAAGGAGTGCATATACCTTTTATTTACTATTTTATTATTTATATTTTCCCCCATTATAACAATTGATTAGAAGAAATATTAAAATTGTTAATTGTCAAATTGTCTACAGGAGTACAAGAATGTTTCTAAAGGCCTTTCTTTATTGTTCAATTTCGTACTTCTGTAGAAGTTCTGTAATTTCCGAAACCCCTTGGGATTGAGATTGAAACTGATTTATTTCAAAGTCCATATATTATTATATAAGATTAAATACAGAATAAATATGAATAAATAAGATTATATAATGATAAATATATGAATAAATCTATATAAATATATAAAACACACACACAATTTAAAAATATACATATATAAATATACAAGTCGTCATTGGTGGCGCCCACCGAAGCCTTGAGATTGACAAAAATATTGAAAAGACACTCATCTCCAGAAACCTTTTGTCTTATTTAATATCTTAGATCAATCCAACAGTGGCAATGGCAGGAACGCAGGGTCAGTTGATCTTAAACATGAAATAAATTATAATTTGATATATAACTGGGACTTCCGAGAATAATAATTATAGAAAATATATCTTCTTCTTTCTATTCCGGGTTAATTGGCCATTTAGAGAATGGTCTTCTAACCCCTATGGCAGAACGCGACTTCCAGTGGCAAGGGATCCTAGGATCTGGTAGTAAAGATGCCTCTCAGGGATGGAGGAAACGTAGAGATGGCAGGGGAACAGCGCCTGGGGGCAGGGAGAGGCAGGAGTCTTGGCTGGGGAGGAAATCCAGTAGAAGAGGACAGTGAAGGTGGAGGCAGTAGGTCCATGAAGCCTAGAACTTGAGAGCCCTAGACTTCAAGATAGGGCAGCTTGAAATTGAAAATATATTAAGAGGTAAATTTTAAGGTGAGGTCACTATTACAAGTTCTGGGTTAATTTAAGTGATAACAATTGGTATTGTAAATATTTCACAGAAAACGTCTTGGAATTTACATTTTAAAAAGTTTGCCAATGTAAAAAAGACCATATACATATCCCTCAAAAGGCATTGCCATTTTAAATGAAATCACAATTCTTTAATATAATATATACTTTTATAAAATTAAAACTTTGATGCGCGGGATATATCAAAATAAGTTTGGCAAACCACCTTTTTTCTTAATTCAATATTTTTCTAATAAATATCTTAGTTCATGGTTTGATGCTTAAAAAATTGGTTCAACCACCAATTTCTTATAAAAATTCAGTTCACGAACTTTTAAATTATTAACAGCACACTCGAAATATATTGGTTGTGTTTGTTATCTTTATCAAACCACTGGGTTATGTGGCATGGGATATTCCTGAATTTAAAAAAAATATATTCATTAAATCTTTGTTTCTCCATCGAGAGAGAAATGAATTTTATAATACTTCTTCCAGAGTAAGGATGGAATACACTTAATCTTGGAACATATCTATGAATAACCCAATCATCGCCAAGTTACAGCTATCATTAAAAACAAGAATAAAACACATGATAGCAAAATCACCATGGAATTCTCAGTTATAGAAACGACATTTGACAATTATCCCGCAAATGTTTCTTTGAACGAAAAATCGAAATTTATTTTAAGGAGAAATAACGAATATTTCTAACCTTAGGGATGAAGTATGAAAGGATGAATTGTGTGCCGCTTATCATTACTCTTCACAATTCATTCTTTCATACCTCATCCGTAAGGTTAGAAATATCCGTTATTTCTCCTTAAAATAAATTTTGATTTTTCGTTCAAAAGAAACATTTGCGGTATAATTGTCAAATGGCGTTTCTACAATCATAAGCCGCATTATATTGTATTATAAATTCTCAATTATGTTTGTGCATTAAAGAAGACCACAATGAAATATAGTTTCAAAGCTTGTATAGGAAAACTGAAATGCATGTAACCTGAAGTAAAAGCTATGAGATCAATTTTAGGCATGAAATATGATACATTCAGCTTTGTTCATCCACAATTTATTCGAGACAAGCGCAGACGCCATTATTTATTGCACCAGAGAATAGTTGATACCTCTACTATCGAGAGCTACATCTACAGATCAGTAGGTAGATTCAGAATTTGTGGATGGGTAGTTTGGAATGAACCTGTTATTTCCCAAATGTATCACATAAATATTTAACACAGTAATATACTCCAGGACCAAGTAAAGAAATATAGAGAATAGTAATATAATTTTATTCGCGATCGAACGTTGTACTGTACGTATTACATCCCAAACACGACACCAGCCATCTCTGTCTTGAGCTCTATGCACCATCTGGGCGACCGTTAAGCCAGTGAGTTCCTTTAATTGGTCCACGAAGCGTGTCAGCGGGTGTCCAGATTATAGAGAATACCGCCATATTACATCCTTTTAAAGAGTTAAAAATTTGTGTTTTTATTCAGCAGATTACAATCTTTAAACCTAGAAGCTAAAGGGGGGGGGTTCACTCTGTTTTTTTTTTTTTTTTGGATAAATGCAAATGAATTAGGAGGTCATACAAATCTCTTTTAGTTAATAAATGAAGTTCGAATGAAACATGTGCTTTTAAATTTGCTTTAATATTCTAAAATATAAGATGTTGAAATAAAGTGTATGTTATCAATCATATTCTCCTGAGAGTAAGATAGTGCTGCGTCATATCCAGAAATGTTTGTGTTCTTTGTCGTCAGGATTGTATAGAGATCAACACGCGAGTTCATGATGAAATTCAGCTAAAGTTTGAGATTTATCACACTGATGCGAAATGGATGGAGTTCAACTTCCACCGTCTGAAGGATCCTTGGCGCCGTGGCTCCACACTGTACACGTCCAGTCTGGGCGACACCGACTTGTAGGCCGATACGCTGCCGACCGACACACTTGTCCCGGTGTCCATTATCCACATAGAGCCTCCATAAAGTTCAGTCACCATCCCAGCCTGGCCAAGTTTCAGGGCATCTTCCTCCTTCCAGCCAACAGCTGCTATCCACCGGACCTTCCCTGGCCGCGGTTTCTTCAGGATTCTTTTCTGTCGAACTGCTGTCACGAGGCTGTGTTCTCCTCCCCGGCTCGCTCCCGGGTTTCGGCATATTTTTTCTATTATTTGCCTGGGGAATCTAATCTTTTTTTGAACAACCTTGGTGGCGTGCAGAACCTTGGTACTTTGCGATAGGGCATTGCGGCTTGTCTGCTTGCTACATTCATTTTTGGACTCATAAATCATGCACTTTGGTAAGTAGCCCGTAAAACCATATTGTCTCTTCCCGTTTCTATCTCTGCTGACCCTTTCTTTAATCCCACGGTGTCCCCTGGAGCAGTAGCACTTCCTTGTCTAACACCATTCCGTATTGGCTCTTGTGATTAGTAGGGAATCAGATGTCACAATAGTTTTAAGAAAGATTAGGTTTTCCATATAGGTTTACATGAAGAGAGCATATAGAATGACACTATTCAATGTGGACAAGCACACCACTAGTTGAAAGAACACAAATCAGTGAGCCGCCTGTTTTTTACTCTACGCTAAAACAATTAAAATTATATCCTTGCATTGATGAAAATAATAGCATTAGAGGGGCATTAAAAAGTCAAATTTCATACCATGGATTAAGTTTTAGCCTTATTCTTACAAGAAGAATGTCGAATTCCCAAGAATATTACGGATATAAATTAGAGGATTTACAGACTTTTTTTAATGTGAAGTGTATGTGACCTATATATATCATTTCCAGTAAAACCCTATACCCAAACGATCTTTAGAGAGAACATTCAGAAGCAATAACGTGTGCTTTAAGTACCCCAAAGAAAATATCATTCAATGAATATTCTTATTCCTGGTAAATAATGCAACTGATGTGTTTTGAAACAATATAGGAGAACAGCTAAACGAATTTGAAAAGAAAGAACGCTTAAGTTGAAGAAATTACACACACACAATCTTCAATTTAGTCTGTCGAAATGTGTATTGAAGTTTTCAAATCCCTAATTAAATTAGGAAGTTCTAAAATACGAGGGGTGTCCCATAAGTCCGTGGCCCGACCTATAAAGAAAATGACTAATAAAATTATTATGATTTATCCTTCAACATAATCCCCTTTAAGGTCTATACACTTTTTCCAGCGATGTTCTAATGCTTTTATTCCCTCCAAAAAGAACGATGTTTCAAGTGACTCAAAAAATGAGGTTACAGCATCAATGACCTCTTCATTTGACCTAAAATGAATGCCAGAAAGTGATTTTTTCAAATGAGGAAATAGGTTGAAGTCAGACGGAGCTAGATCTGGTGAATAGGGTGCATGTGGTAAAAGTTCAAAGCCAGAATCATAAATAGTAGCCATGGCTTGCAGCGACCGATGACTCGGAGCATTGTCTTGATGGTAAACAATCTTCCTGGACAGCTTTCCTCTTCTTTTTTCTTTAATAGCTTCTCGTAGTTGCTTCACAAGATTTGCATAATAATCGCCAGTGATGGTTTGACCCTTATTCAGAAAGTCTAGAAGAAGTACACCCTCGGAATCCCAAAAGACAGACACCATAACCTTCCCTGCTGGTGGAACTGTCTTGGCTTTCTTAGGGGGAGGGGAACCTGAGTATCTCCATTGCATGGATTGTTGCTTGGACTCTGGTGTAAAGTGATGGGCCCGAGTCTCATCCATGGTAACAAATCTATTAACAAATTCCTCTGGATTGGCTTCAAATAACGCAAGATTGTCCGAAGATTACTTTCTCCTTACAGCCTTTTGATCGGGTGTCAAAAGTTTGGGAACCCAACGGGCAGAAAGCTTCCTGAGGCCCAAGTGTTCTCTCATGAACCGATCCACTGTTGTTTTTGGAATACCCAAGGTCTCTTCTATCTGACGAACTGTCATTCTTCTGTCCAACATAACCAAATCATACACAAATAAATTTACTGGCAATGCGTTTCTTTTTTAAATCTCTACAGACCTTACTGCAATGATATGATTTAATGAATGAGAGGGCTTGGCTCATCAGTAGTGAACCCTCTCAGCGGTTTCGCCAATACCTTGAAATTTATATGTATGCACCTCTACAGACCTATAAGCTTATGTACATAGTTCACTAAACACCATTTAGCTGCCTTCCATAGAAAATGCAGGGTATATAACAAAACCAGTCCAATACAATAGTAGAGCGGTCTAGGGATTAATTTGGCGAAACCGCTGAGAGGGTTCACTACTGATGAGCCAAGCCCTCTCATTCATTAAATCATATCATTGCAGTAAGGTCTGTAGAGATTTAAAAAAGAAACGCATTGCCAGTAAATTTATTTGTGTATAATTTTAACGATAGAGGGCAATAAAATTTAATTTACTAATAACCAAATCATGTATCTTGTCGATGTTTTCTTGAGTAACTGACTCAACAGGTCTTCCTTGTCCATGTTCGTCTTCGGTGTTGATCCTCCCTAATTCAAACGCAGCTACCCATTTTTTTACTGTGCTATAGAAAGGAGAATCTTCCCTTAATGTATCCACCATATCTTCATAGATTTCCTTCAACAACATTCCTTTCTTACAAAGATATTTTATTACAGCACGAATCTCGTTTGTCTACATTTTAGATGATTCCTGTTTCTTGTCCTCTTTCAGAACCTATAACAAAAAAAACGGTTAGTTGTAGAAACTTGAAAATGTAAATATCTTTATACAAGGCTTTAAGGTATATATGGTAAAATTTATTAGTTTCTAAGATTTCGTTCTCATGGTCGGGCCACGGACTTATGGGAGACCCCTCGTATGACCCGTCTGGATTTAATGATCTGTTTAGAAAAAGCAAGAAATCTGGGCAAAAGGAAGCAAAATATGTAACAATAAAAATATTTATTTTTGTAAGGTTCTGGTTAAGGTTCCAAAGACTTCCTTCAACTAACTGGATCTGAAATTTGCTGTTGGTAAAGAAGCATATAGAGCTGCTTTCAGAATGGCTCGTAAACATAACACATGGTCTTTCAGAGCCGCGGTTTTATTGTCCATACACCTCGTTAACATCCTCGTAAACCATCGACTGGGAAATATGCAAACTGGTTAGAGTAATGGGCCTCATTCTCCTCGGAATCCGATACTTGATCCTCAAGACATTTATTGTGGTTTTATCATGGGAACTACACTCACTGTTGTTAGTATGGTTTCTTATCAAATTTATATGCAAATCACAGTGTCAAAAATGACATGTATAAAATAACAATCTATCTCCTATTTGGAAATGTTGCATTTTACCACAACATATCGCCAAACCAGTACCATTTCTGAATACACGTCGTAGAGAGAAAGAAACCACAATTAAAATCTCATTTCTTTATTTCTCAGGCCTAAACACCTTGTATGAGGCTAAATTTATGTGTTCTTTTGTTAGGAATCTTTTTAAAAGGCCAAAAACAAAAGAGATCCGATAGAGAAAGGCTGGAAGATTCAACGGGAAACCTCTGAATGAACCATTGTCGATTTCTGATATTTTCCATCCCAATATCGGGGAAGGTTAGTTATTTGCATATATTGCCTGATCATGTGTTTTGGAAAACCACTTTTTTTCTTATTTTAATAAAACCCAGAGATAAAATTTTCTTTTGGTTATATGCTGAGTTTATTCACACTCACATGGACAAAACTTAAAACAGTTTTACCTTTTAACATGTATATCGGGCTTCAGGTATTAACTCTGAAAGATATTTGATATACACAGTAACTTTTATTGAAGGCACACGAGATAACGAAGTGTGAAAACAAAATTGCTTCTGTTTCCATAAAAAAAAAAAAACAGACAACCGGTGACATCAAAGACATTCCACTTCCTTAAGTTTTGTCTATAAGTATAGGAAGGTATGTGTATTTTCCTGTTTTCAATTTTACGCTGTGAGAAAATTGTGCAAAAATCTATATACCTTAAGAAACGGTTTAAGAACCAGAGCGTAACCATTGGTCAACTTTATTGTCTTTTCTTCTTCTTTGTTATTTCTGAGGGAAGAAGAATGTGTCTGCTTTTATCATTAAGACTGGGAGCTCTACTCAGTGGCAGGCCGACTTAGCTCCAAAAGAAATGGTCGCCTCTGACATGAGGAACAGACGCCATGTGCAGCCGCTCCTAACATGTAGTACAGACTTATCCTGTATCCCTGGATTAGGAGCCCTTACAGGGTACTATCAGCCGGGCCATCTTAGCCCAGGCTTTTCAGCGAGCTTCTTACTGCTCCCCCTCCTTTTTCACCCGGACTTGGGACCTGCAAAAAGGCGGAGTTTTATTGTTTTTTAAAAACATTGAATAATTTCGGTCGTTGTTGAGGTAATCCAGTGCCCTTCGATTGTTACTTTATCACAAAACCCGATATCTCTGGGAATATTTGACTCAATATATTTACAAATACATTTATACAAAAAATATAATCTAATTTTTTAATGTTGAAGAAAAATCATAAACGTAATTACTAAAATGGATTTTTTTCCCTAATCCATCAGTTGATTGCTTAAACCAACAGACCTCCTAGTATATTGATGACATGCTGTTGTAGA
>CP092881.1:73753180-73837333 GCA_030710605.1 Cordylochernes scorpioides
TCGTTCTGTAAGCTCCAAGAACCTATGATTGGTTCTCTAGAGAAATATAGATTACCAGGGTTCAAGGAGGTCAGAATCCTAACTAGTCTCTCAATGTGAATGAGGTACAAATTGTCTTACTATCTTGACGTTTGTCTTGACTGATATGAATTATAACATAAAGTGTTGAGGAAAGATGATATTAATGCACCAAAAGAGGCACCTCTCCCTTTATTTGTGCAACACAACGATGGCATTGTGCATCACCCCAGTAAAAAACTTCCCTAGTGATGATAAAGGATGAGCTACAACGCAGAATTTTGGCATATTCAGACAAAGAGCTGTCTGATTGAGATCTAAAGACCGAAACCATAGTATATAGGTTGGTCTTTTGTATCAATTTGCCAACACTGGTGTTGTGACTCATTTTTTATCATCACAAATAAAGTTTTTTACTAGGTTGATGCACAGTGCCACCGTTCTGATGCACAACTAAAGAGATAAATGCGTCTTCTGGTACATATATATCATGATATGCATCATCCTCCCGCAACATTATGTTATAATTTATATTAGGCAAGATAAACCTGGAGATGGTCAAAGGTGACATTATGTAAATAGGAGATACTGTCTATTTGAGGTGTTGAGTCCACCGAGCAGCCACGGACCGTACTTCGTTGAGATAAGACATTGCCGATGTCATAGATCCCTTGATTGTCCAAGTTCAGATATTTGAGCCTAATTGAATTGTCTTAAACCTTGTTCATTCAGTAGATGAAATAAACATAGAGCCTGGCGTGTTCCACAGCTCATTCTCATTCCTTTAGGGGTTCGAGCGTTCTCTGAAGTCTAAAGTTTTCACGTTGAAACTGATGGAATCTCTAACTCGCGGAGGGCATGATGGCTACACACGGTATGTCTGACAAGTCCACACGGGAAGAGCGACCGAGGAAAGAGAAACCGGTGCCCCTGCTATGCCTAGAATTTTGCCTGCAGCCGACACCGGAAGAGGGGTATGTGGGGCAAGGTCGGTCGTCTGGGTTTTTATAGCCTTACTGCCGTCTGGCGGCAAAGATAGGTCAGAGTTCACCAGCAGTATGTCCCCTCTGTCATCTCTGGGTACATATGTATATATAGTTACATATCTTTACATACACGCCAGTATATAACATACATATATTTACATAAATCTCCGATGTAAAGACATATGTTTACATACAGGTCAGTGTATACATTACATATGTACAAAAAATGGCACTTCTACCTTTAAAACTGTGAGTATAGATACATATCTTTACATACACGCCAGTATATAAAATACATATGTTTACATAAACCTTCTTTGTATAGTTACACTAGACGGGTGACCCGTGTGCATATCTACCCGAGTGATATATATTTAGATAAGATTTTTTTTTATAGTTGTTTGTTATTAGCATTATCTATTTGTTTGCATCAGCATAATTTAATCTAATCTTTGATAGAGGGCGCTGTTCGTGAGCTAAGTAGAATAATTTGAATATATAGTTTTAATAATTGATTTATATATTTTTTAAAAAAGCCTATCGTCTTCCCCGTATTTTTTTACCTATGTATGGAAATTTTGGTTTGAATTAGTGAACTATTACGAATTTGTATACCGGACATACAAACAAACAAACATACAAACATTGATTTTTATATATATAGAAGATATTGAAAATAGAGCAATCCATAGATAAATCTTTAATTTAAAAGGCATATATTGGATCAAAATATAATTTATTTTACCAATATTTCAGTTGGCTGAACGCCAACCTTTATCAAGGTGTTATAACACTTTAAAGTGTGTCAACAACAATAAAATATTGCCACGTGGAAAATTAGGGAAGACAAAAACTAATTTCAGGCAAGGACAAACTATCCAAGGTAAACAAAAGATAAGCCACGAGGAAAATTTACAGAGTCGCAAGATATTGTTACATCATGATTAATGGCGTATTTCTTATATCATTTTTAATATATTTGAAATTTAAATTATATATTTATTTATTTTTATATTCTATGATATTTATTTAAAACAGATTATTTTTTAGATTATCATCATTTGTATTTAGGTACACGTGTGACTTCACTGCTCTCTTTGATGTGAGGAAATAAATAAATTATTCTGGAGGCTACTTAAAGTAGACTTATCTCATTATTCCCTTATATAAATTTGTAGGATGGTTGAAACACGCTCTGGTAAGATGCTAGTTCCGACCCAGTTGTCCTGAATCCCAACATCGACATCCCCAAGTTTGATGGAACGGAAGACCCTCGCCCATGGATTGAATCTCTTGAAGAAATTGGCTTCCTGTACCATTGGGCAGACTACATTATCTCTCGTTATGCTGCCATGAATATGATTGGTAGCGCCAAAACCTGGCTGAACCTACACAAGATAAGTTTCACCAGCTGGGAAAATTTCAAGAGCCGCCTAATTCAGGATTTTGCCTCAGACGCCAACAAAGAAGAAATGAAGATGAGGCTAAACAGAATGCAGCAGTGGAATGAACCTGCAATCAGGTTCGCAGAGGATATCCTTGTACTGTGCAACAAGGTCGACCCCCAAATGGAAGAAGAGACTAAAATAGACTGGGTTATTGGAGGGTTAAAGAAAGAATACTCTTTTGCCCTTCACCTAAACCCTCCTAAAAATACCAATGAACTTCTAGAAATTTGTAAAAAGCTGGATTTGTTCGAAAAGAATTACCAAGAACGTGCAGAAAAATCAAAAGCTCTTTATAATGGACCACGCTCTCCTCGTCCCCATCATCAAGAGCAATGGAAGAATGCTACGTCGTTCAGAAGACCATATCAGAACACCTCCAAGCCCCAGGCCCCCGCTCCGAGGTACTACCAGAACACCTCCAAGCCCCAGGCCCCCACTCCGAGGTATTACCAGAACAAGCCTCTGCCCCAGGTATCTGCCCCTAGACGATCTTACACTCCCAATCCTGAGCCAAAACCGGTCTACCCAAGTAAAACATACAATAAGAATCCAAATTCAAATAGGAATAGGACAGAAGACGGGAGACCAATATGTTTCAAGTGTAACAAGCCAGGACACGTAGCGCGGTATTGCAGAGTCAGGTTTGTAAGAATTGTGGAAGAGGACCCCATAGTTACACAAGACAAGGTCGAAGAAGAAATCCGAATGGATAATGGAACTCAGAAGTCGAGACCTCTGCTCTACGCGGACGTAAGTAATAGCCCGTACTCGAGTATCCCTACAAGGAATAGATATGCCGCATTAGAAGATTTAAACTAAACATCGCGCCTGAGTCCGTCAATCAAAGCAAGTCGACCATAAATGGAATTAAAAAGTTGGACCCCAAATATAAAATGAACATTAACGTGGATAGAATCGGTATCTGCGAAGCTTTGATTGATACAGGCGCCGATCTTTCAGTGGTCGACCTTAATACAGCTCTCAACACAGGTCTTGAAATAATAAATCCTGATAAAATGTGCTCCGGACCCGATGGCAAAGAATTAGATATCGTAGGAAATATTATTTTAAATATAAAATTTGATGACAAAACAATCACACATCAATTTGTGATAATGAGAACACATTTGCGAATATTTATACTTGGACGTGATTTTCTTAAGAAAATGAACGCAAAAATTGATTGTCAGCGTGAAATAATCAAATATGACTTGACAGAAAATCATGACGTAATCAAATATCAACAGAAGAAAATAAAAAGTGCAAAGGATGCCATTATACCAGAACTTTCTATTAAATTGATTAATGCATTTGTAGAAGCAGAGGATGGCGAATACATCATCGAGGAGAACCATAAAATGTTTCAAACAAATGGACTTCGACTAGCGAGAAGCTTAATAAATGTTGTGAATAAGGAAACATATATCTGGATAACAAACCCTTACCCTCGACCATTAAAAATATTAAAAAACCAAACATTGTGCTTTGGAAGCCAGCCAGCCGAAGTGAATCTTGTGGAAGAAAGTGAACAAAAAGAGCATGAAGAACCCCAATTTCAGATAAACGAAAATTTAGCATATAAGGAAAAGGAGCAATTGAAACAAGTTTTGGAAAGGTACGAGGATTTGTTTTCGTCGGGATTAGGAAGATCCAACTTAGCGAAACATCGGATCGATACAGAAGGCGCGAAACCGATCAAACACAAGCCGTATAGGGTGAGCGCGAAAGAGCGAGAAATCATAAAAGAACAAATTGATGAAATGCTCAGAGACGGCATAATTAGACCATCCTCGAGTCCATGGTCCTTCCCTGTAATCTTGGTCAAGAAGCGAGATGGTAAGTACAGATTTTGCGTTGACTACAGAAAATTGAATGATGTAACAGTGAAGGATGTTTACCCAATTCCCAGAATTGATGAAGTATTGGATACACTTCAAGGATCCAAATACTTTTCAGCAATTGACCTTAAATCAGGATATTGGCAAGTAGAGGTTGAGGAGAAAGATAAAGAAAAGACAGCCTTCACTACAGCACATGGCCTATATGAGTTCAACGTAATGCCCTTTGGTCTATGCAATGCCCCTGCTACATTTGAGAGGAACATGGAAAATATGCTTGGTAATCTTAGATGGCAAATTTGCTTATGTTATCTAGATGACGTAATCATTTATAGCTCGGATTTTTCAACACATCTCAAAAGAATAGAAGCTGTTTTTAAAATGTTTTCGCGAGGCTAATTTAAAATTGAACAACAAAAAATGCCAATTTGCTTTCGAAGAACTGGAGATTCTTGGCCATATAACTAATCAACATGGTATAAAACCAGCGGAGCATAATATCAAGGCTATTAGAGATTTTCCTCGGCCCAAAAAGATAAAAGAAGTTCAATCATTTTTAGGAATGTGCTCATATTATAGAAAATTTATCAAAGGTTTTTCAAAAATTGCCGATCCATTAACCAGTCTTATAAAAAAGAATGTACCTTTTACCTGGACAGAAAATCAAGAAAAAGCATTTCAAACCCTTAAAGTAGCATTGATAAATCCTCCAATCTTAGGGCACTTTGACCCGAATGCAATTACTTACATTCATACTGACGCATCTAACATCGGCCTGGGTGCAACATTAGTCCAAAAGTTCGGCGATAAAGAAAAATTTATCTCATATTTAAGTCGAACACTGAGCAAACCTGAGCAAAATGATTCGACTACCGAAAAAGAATGTCTAGCTGTTGTGTGGTCAATGTCCAAGTTACGACCCTACCTATATGGAAGGCACTTCAAAATCGTAACTGATCATCACGCACTATGCTGGCTTAAGAATCTGAAAGATCCGACCGGCCGATTAGCACGATGGGCACTGAAGATTCAGGAATATAATTTCGAAATTATACACAAATCGGGTAAAAAACATCTGGACGCTGATGGTCTATCTAGAGGACCCTTACCTGAAAACGAATGGGACGAAGATTATGAAAGACTATTTCTGAATCAAATAATAGACGAAAAGGGTGATTTTATTGAGAATATTAAGGAGAACCTTAGTGGAAACAAGCGTTCAATTACACAGAACTTCAAAGAAGAAAATGGGTGTCTCTACAAGAAAAATCCAAACCCTGAAGGTAGGGCATGGTTGCTGGTAGTGCCAAAGAAGAGAAGGAAGGAAGTCATGAGTGAATACCACAACCATATGCTGAATGGCCATCTGGGCGTCGCCAGAACCACTTACCGATTGAAGAATAAATACTATTGGCCTTCCATGTTGAAAGATGTTTCAGAATTTGTAAAGACGTGCCATCTTTGCCAAAGTCGGAAAGGTTCAAATCACTTGCCTTCTGGACTTCTACAACCTATTCCCCCCAGCTAACTACCCTTTTGAAAGAATCGGAATTGACTTTGTTGGCCCCTTGCCATCAACGAAAAGAAGAAGGAAGTGGATAATTGTGTTGACTGATTATTATACCAAGTATGCTGAAACAAAGGCAGTATCAGAAGCAACCGTGAAAGAAGTCTCTACATTTTTAATCGAACATATTATTTTACGTCACGGGGCCCCAAAATTTCTTATTAGCGATAGAGGTTCACAATTCACTAGCAATTTGATGAAGGAGGTAATGAAAATGTGCAAAGTGAAACACTGCTTCACAACGAGCTACCACCCCCAGACTAACGGACTAACGGAACGGCTAAATAGAACTTTAATCAATATGATCAGCATGTATGTGAACACAGACCAAAAGAACTGGGATGAAATCCTCCCTTTTATCACCCACGCGTATAATACCACGATTCAAGAAACCACAGGCTACTCTCCATTTTTCCTGTTGTTTGGAAGGGAACCCATGTCCCTCTTAGACGACGAGAATATCCCAACGGACAGTAACATGGACGATTACGACGAATATATAGAAAACTACTTAGATAAAATAGCAAGGACGAGACAGGTAGTCATTAACAACACAGAGAAGACTCAGGAAAGAATGAAAAGAAACTATGACAAAAAACACAATGAGAAAATCTATGAACCAGGACATTTAGTGGCAGTTTGGACACCAGTCAGGAAAATCGGAAAATGTGAAAAACTATTGAGAAAATATTTTGGCCCATATCGAATATTAAAGAAGCTGTCTAACGTAAATTACTTAATCGAGCCGAAAGATAATCCTGGCCAAGACCCATTGATTGTCCATGTCTCAAGACTCAAACCCTATTTTGAGAGAATTGATGAGGTAACTCACGAGGACGTGACGACCTCTGGAGAGGGGGAAGTGTTACATCATGATTAATGGCGTATTTCTTATATCATTTTTAATATATTTGAAATTTAAATTATATATTTATTTATTTTTATATTCTATGATATTTATTTAAAACAGATTATTTTTTAGATTATCATCATTTGTATTTAGGTACACGTGTGACTTCACTGCTCTCTTTGATGTGAGGAAATAAATAAATTATTCTGGAGGCTACTTAAAGTAGACTTATCTCATTATTCCCTTATATAAATTTGTAGGATGGTTGAAACACGCTCTGGTAAGATGCAAGACCCAGCACAGGAGAGAATCATGCCTGAAGAGTCTGCCAAGCCGCAACCTGGTGCAACAATATAAAACATAAAAATGACCACTCTGTTGAATAAAAAATAATAAAATTAAGAAATACTATGTTATATAAATAAAATTAATAGATTCCATGTTACATAGCTTCTTCCCTATTATAGCTGTGACCCACAGCTAGCAATTATTGTAGATACTGACGTGGATTTGACGTGCTTCTGCCAAGGATTCCATCGAAGTCTTGGAACTTTGTCCCTAGTACCTTTGTGTCCATTTTCTTGCGGCGTGAAGAGCGGCTTTGTCGTCGAATCGTCGTCTATAGGGACATCGTCATCTTGGAAGGAAGTCTAGGCTATGACACGGCGGTGGAATCCTGGAGCTAGTCTCTAAAAATGTAGATCACAGCACCCATGGCTTCAAATTCTTCTCGGCGATCTTCAGTTTGTCTTCCCTAACTTACCCGGCATCTCCACCAAAAATGCCACGTGGAAAATTAGGGAAGACAAAAACTTCAGGAGGAAACAAAATTTATTTCAGGGAAGGACAAACTATCCAAGGAAAACAAAAGATAAGCCACGAGGGAAATTTACAGAGTCGCAAGATATAAAACATAAAAATGACCACTCTGTTAAATAAAAAATAATAAAATTAAGAAATACTATGTTACATAAATAAAATTAATAGATACTATGTTACAATATTTTAAAAACTTAATGCTGTTGACGTTATGTGGCGCTGAGTTTGTTGTTGACACACTTTGAAATGTTATAACACCTTGATAAAGGTTGGCGTTCAGCCAACTGAAATATTGGTAAAATAAATGATATTTTGATCCAATATATGTCTTTTTAATTAAATAGTTACATATGTTATATACATACACATGTAACAAAAATGGCACCTCTACCCTGTAAAAATGCATTCAAGCAATGCATTTGGTTCATAACATATGGTGTTGGAAAAGAAGGCGTCCGAAGCAGCCAATGGGAGGCCGGCGGAAGCGGCTACGGGGATGCAGCGGCCAAAATGAGAAAACAATAACAGAAGAACCTGTAAACAACTTTCGAACACGAGAATTTGCCCTGATCTCCGATTCTTTTAGTGTAAATATTTAAATATATAATTAATTAAATAATACTTTACTATTTTCTTAAATTCTAATAAATATAATTTTCCCTTCTGTTTTCGTCGTATATTTTAAAAGTGTTATAAACAGCGACACCACAATTTTGAACCTTCAACCCCGCCGACCAAGAATAGAGGTGAGTGACTACCTCTATAGAATTTAGATCGTCGTCACAACACAGAGTGGCGGTGAAAACGCAATATATGTACAAAATGTAATAGTGGTGATAATAAAGCACCAGTTTTGGGTAAATAGAGATAGAAAGCCAACAACCTGTGTACCATAGTGTCGGACTATGGCCCTCATCAGTACACGGACTGCGTCGATCTCATAACATCCTAAAAAGGGAGTTATGAAATCGGTCGAATTGGTTTTAAAAAAAGGTGTTTAGGTTTGTGATTTTGTGTATTGGGGTGTTAAAATAAATTCATTTTTAAAAATGCATCCTCCAGCAGATTTGTTTATATACATATGTGTTCAGATACACTTCAGTATACACATCTGTTGTAATATATTCCCATATATCTCCATGTGTTATATAGATGTAGTGTAATTGCCAATGTGACAAAAATAAAATTTCGAGTGAGCGACAGTCGACGTCTGTAGAGGAAATAGGTCCGAAAAACAAGTCGGGTTCCCAAGTGTTCCCCTTTCTTAATCAAACAGATTAGTCCGCTTTGAAACACGAGGATTGACAGACCCCTCTAGACAGATCTCCCCTGACCGGTGTCGGCTTCACTTGCTCTCACGCCATCTCTGTGGTGACATCTAACATGTCTCGTCCTTTTGTGTAATCCCAATCACGCCTGAAACCACTCATTGTGGCCAACACGACCGCAACCAACATGCCACACAATCCTACAGAATAACAAAACTACATTACTACATATATATATTTAGCAAAGTATTTATTATATTTTGTAGACAGATTATTATTTTTAAAATATTTATATTATTTATATTTTGCTACTCTGGAAACGTCCCTCATTGCTTCTCTTGTATCTTATACATTTCAGTTGGTGTTTGAGCCTTAAAAAAATTCCTGTGTCAACATGGAGTTTGTCTTTCCTAATTTTCTACATTACAATTAGTTTACATTATACCTCAGCATATAAATACATACATATGTTTATCTTACACGTCAGTATTGTTGACATTGTTGGTTCTAACCAAATCCTAGCGTTATCTATTTGTTTCTAACTACTCCCCATTGTTGTAGTTTCTAATTAAGCTTCCTTGTTTTTCCACATATACATAGTTGCCTTTGTTGGTTCTAACCAAATCCTAGTGTTATCATTTTGTTTTAACTATTCCCCATTGCAGTTGTTTTTCCACATATAAACTGCTGGCCACCGTAAATGCCACACCCTGAAAGAAGCATGCAAATAACATGAAATTTACAACATGCATTAGTGGAGGTGATATATGCAAATGATTAGAATTTCAGCGCAGACGCAAATCACGCGCGCCTGTGGCTCCACTTTAAAACACTATTTAAGGCTTGGAGATTTCGACGGTTTCAAGTTCGATAATTGTGTTTTTCTTAAAACTAAACAACTGTAATGCGAATATGTGATCGTTGGATGCAGGAAGGTACGACGGACCGACGTGTTCGATCGCATCCACCTCAGTGCACCACTTCACGTGCTGACAGGCAAATTGTGGCAGTGACAGATCGCTCAGTCACATCACGAACCGTAGCACAGCACATTCAGTCTGTAACGCATCATCAAGTGTCTGCGCGTACCATTCGACGCCGTTTACAGCAGAGTGGTCTGTCCGCAAGACGCTCATTGCTTCGTCTACCTTTGACGCAGAACCACAGACGTCTCCGCGCCAATGGTGCGATGAAAGAAGGATGTGGACGGCAGAATGGAATGAAATTGTCTTTACTGACAAGTCACGCTTCTGTCTGCAACACCACAATGGTCGAGTCTGGAGACATCGTGGAGAGAGGATGCTGAACAGCTGCGTTATGCACCGCCACACTGGTCCTACACCGGGTATTATGGTATGGGGCGGTATTGGATATCACTATCGCACTCCTCTAGTACACATTGCCGGTACTTTAAACAGCCAACGCTACATCTCCGAGGTGTTGGAGCCAGTTGTCCTTCTTTACCTTCAGGGTTTGCCCACAGCCACATTTCAACAGGATAATGCGCGACTACACGTGGCACGCATTGTCCAAAGGTTCTTCGTCAATCGCCAGATTGAATTGCTTCTTTGGCCGGCTCGCTCTCCGGATCTTTCGCCGATAGAAAACATGTGGTCCATGGTTGCTCAACGATTGACCCAGTTACATCCCCAGCTGCCACACCAGATCAACTTTGGCAACCTTTTCTTGGTCTGCTCTACCCCAAGAACACATCCAAAGTCTCTTTGAATCAATGTCGTGTGGCAGCGGTGATCTTCAACAATGGCGGCTATTCTGGCTACTGATTCTGGCAGGAATCACACTTCGCAGAAGTCTATAAATTTAATCATTTGATACTTGGTCAACATGTTATCTACGAAATAAATTTTGTTGTGATATCTCTTGTCTTTATTGGTGTTGCAATTTAGGTGGCCAGCAGTGTATAAATATATTTCATTGTTGCCTTTTTATATCCTAACCGATTCCTCGTTATTATTTGTTACATCTTTTCCATTGTTGACGTTGTATTTCAATTTCTTCTCTATTATTTTGGATTTTACCTTATTCAATATTGTTACTCCTATTCCATTGTTAAGTTTGTAGCAGTTGACCTCGCTGTTATTCTGTTTCCACTTTCCCATTGCTACCTTATGTTTCAGAATCAAATCTATTATCTCTATTTTGTTTTCACCTTTTCCTTTGTTGCCGTTGCAGTTCCTATTCAAATTCTTTTATATATTTATATCTTTCCACATATCCCATCCTTACTTTATATTGCCTTGCTAAATCCTCGCTGATTTTTTTTTCAAATTTCCATCTATTCCATTGTTACCGAAGTGGTTTCTAAACCAAACCTCTTTTCCTTTCCACGATTTCCATTGTTGCGGTTCCTAACCAAATACACCTATCCCCCGATTTAGACGGTAGATACGTTCCTGAGAAAAACGTGTAAATCGAGGGATAGGTATATATTAAACTTTCAAATCTGAATAGGTGTTCGCCTCCTCATGAATCAGAGCCTCCCAATATTCTTTTCAACATAGGTAGTATAGAGTAGAATATCGCATTTTAGTATAGTGCGATAAAAACAAACAAAAAAAAACTTATTTGGAAAACCGCGTAAAAGCTAAAACGTGTAAAACAAGTACCGTGTAAATCGGGGGATAGGTGTATACATTGTTATTTTGTTATCACATATTCCATTGTTGTCGTTCTGTGGTTACTAAACGAATTATCGTTGTTATTTTTCACCTAGTGTTGAGACTTAGTTCCTAGATAAATTCTTGTGTTTTTTGGAAACATTTTCCACTGTTTTATCTGAGAGTCCTAACCCTATCTAATTTTTTTGTTAGCACCTATTTCAAAGAACGTTTTAGCTATTAACCAAACTGTTGAAATTCCAGATATTTCTACGATACAATACTCTTGTGATTTACATTGCGTTCCAGTATTGTCTTTGTTAATTAACATCTCTGTCTATATATCTCAGCCTTGTTGGATTGTCAGTTGGCTAGCTGTTATTGGATAGTCAGGCCGGCGTGAGCTGCTGATGTACATATAATTTGTCCTTCTTTTATTGTTTTATATCTTTAAGTAATAAACAGCAAGGTCAACTACTACAAACTTAACAATGGAATAAGTATCACAATAATGGAATAAGATAAAAATCAAAAATAATCGAGAATAAATCGAAATACAACGTCAATAATGGAAAAGGTGCAACAAATAATAACAAGGAATCGGTAAGGATATAAAAAGGCAACCATGAAATATACACTGCTGGCCACCCAAATTGAAACACCAAGAGAGGCAAGAGATATCACAACATAATTAATCTACGAATCTATGTAATTTTTCCCAACATAAATCTTCGTTTTTATTTCTATTTCACTATTCCATTGTTGCGGCTTTACTGAGGAAGACGTTGTTGTATTTCTTCACGAATACTAGGTTCCGTTATAGTCCATGGTCAAATTCACAACAACAGAAGTAATGAAGATACCTGCGCCTGGAAGATACCTCGATCAACTTGAACATTTACATACTGTGCTGGCCAAAAGAACAATTAAAATATACAAGTATCATAGTCATCAATCAATTCTTAATTCTGTCCTTGTTTGCTTTTGTGAATGGAATAAATACCCAAATATGGCCATTTCTTATAAGCATCGGTAGTTCAATGGCGAAAATGCTCGCCTGCCACGCGGGCGGGGGGCGGGGTTCGATTCCCGGCCGATGCATTTTTTTTTTTTTTTACAATTTTTAAAACTAATTTATTTAAACTATATTAATTTTGAAACAACTAAATGGATTGCAAAAAATAATTAAATCAAATACCTAAACACTAATATAATACAATTTTTGCCATTACACACTTTTTTTCCTGTAGTTTATGTGTTTATTCTGTATTGCTATTCTATGGCACTTCTACTATTTATTATTGATGTACTTTCAGTATGAAGGATACTTCACTCGGGGGATTTCTCGGGCGAAGCCGGGTCATTCTTCTAGTGGATTTATATAGTGTAGATTGTAGACATCTGGCGGCCGACTTCGATGAGTTTATTCTATAGAGAACAATATATTTTTGAAATTAAATTAAGTATTATTTTTTTAATAACATATTTTCGCGTATATGGGCCTGAAAATACTTATAACTTCCGCCAATAGATGGCGCTTTCGCCTGTTTCTGGTCTGAAAATAATATAGGAATCGCCGACTGCTGTGGTCCTGTTTTCTGGGGCTAATGAATGTAAATATCCGTTGATATTGGGATGTAAAATAGTGTAAATACCTGTTGATTAATATTCGAATTATTATGTAATGTGGTTTAATAGTGACAATAAAGAGAAGGAGTGTTAGAAGTATTGTGCGGTTGCTGTTGTTACTCTCTCGCCAACATCACGTAGTTACTCTTCTGGTAAGTCTCTAGTGTCACCCCACCAGTGGTAAGGCCGAGAGATACTGCCAGAGGAAGGGAGTTCCACCTGAGTAGTGCACCATGCACCAATATCCAGGCACCAGCCTGCTTTGAGCACCCTAAATTTTTCAAAGTAAAATTGCCGGAGAACCCGATCAACCGGTAAAAGCCAACCGGGCCCACCAACGTGCTGTCGGCCCCAACGATGAACGCTTTGCAACGCATCGAAGGGAGCGCGACTGAGATCCAACTACGAGCTTTTTAACCGCAACAACTTACGCTATTGGAGCTAGAGTTACCGCGGCTGCTGGCACTAGACTTGCCCTCCAATAGATCCTCGTTAAAAGGTTTAGAGTGTACTCATTCCAATTACGGAGCCTCGTTAGAGTCCCGTATTGTTATTTTTCGTCACTACCTCCCCGTGCCGGGAGTGGGTAATTTGCGCGCCTGCTGCCTTCCTTGGATGTGGTAGCCGTTTCTCAGACTCTACCTGAGTAGTGGTTCTCGGAGGTCTTTGGGTGGTCTGCAGGGTAATCAGCAGAGGGGAGCCCGGGGTAGGTGAACCACGACGGAGGAAGCGACGTAGTCGCGAAGAACCGGAGGGGACGCGCGCGACAATGCCTCTTTATACAACCACCATCCAATTATACAGCCAGGTTTGTCATCATCAGTACCCGGCATCAGCAGAGAGTACGTGAGTTTTCCAAACATTTTTTCTGAAATCTCTCGCAAAGTTTCCTCGAAGGAACATGTCGCGTTGATCTAGTTTTAAAATGACACTTTTTGCTCCCATGGAACAAAGGTTTAGTATTTTTTAACTTTATAAAAAGCTTTCCCGGTGTCCAGTCCACAATTTTGTTATTTTCTTCAACCCAAATATTGATTTATTTAAGTCCAAACACTGTTTAAGGTGAGTTAGTAGCTTGTTGACTGGCATATCCTCTTACTACATTTTTTATTTATTTATTGTTACAAAAGCACGAAGTCCAAAGGACTATTGTGCTGTGCTAGTATTATTTACATATATATGATTAAAT
The DNA here is from genome assembly GCA_030710605.1 of Cordylochernes scorpioides. Taxonomy (NCBI): domain Eukaryota; kingdom Metazoa; phylum Arthropoda; class Arachnida; order Pseudoscorpiones; family Chernetidae; genus Cordylochernes; species Cordylochernes scorpioides. The sequence goes on from CP092881.1 coordinate 73,767,411, forward strand.
ATTTACACGATGGATTAGTAGTGTTTTGTAAATTATTGTACAAATAGTTCTAAACTTAACAAAGTTCTCATAAGATAGAGTATATACACAAAGAGAATTTGGTAATGTTTCAAAGTATCTACATACAATTTGATTAGTCAGAGGGCAAGTTAAAGGAAGATGCTCTGGTGATTCAACACCTAAGCGGCATTCACATGTTGGATCATTGATAACATTCAGTTTGAATAGGAAATTTAAGAAGGGTTCTTTGCCTGTTAAGAATAAAGTAGTGAATTTATCAGAAGAAATGAAATTTGGGACAGCAATTGGAAAGAATTTCTTGAACAGTTCATTAGATTGAGAAAGATAAAATTTAAATACTACATTATGATATTTGAGTATGTATCTAAATTGAATTTATCATACTTTAAGTATTATAGAATAAAGCGTTAGGAGAAAATAATTTTTAATCATTAAAAATTAAAAATTATTTTCTCCTAACGCTTTATTCTATAGTATTTATAATCCAAGGAGAAAGTTTCCATGTTTAAAAAAATACTTTAAGTATATATTGAAATTTGTAAGCTTACCATAAACTATTTCAAGCATGATGAAATTTCCTGTATATATTTTTGGGTATATATTGATATTTTTCTCTCTCTTTCATTTGGCACCAGTATTAGCGGAGCAGCGCGAAATTTTGTAATAGGTAGAATGAAAAAATAGTACAAATGTGATATTGTATTGGGATAAGATGCATAAATTATGAAAAAGGCATCTCCTTATCATGTAACTGAAATTGCTTGCGCCATCTATCGGAATAAATATCAATTATTCTTGTTTTTTTGGTCGTTGAGGTACAGCTTGCACTACGCTGATGAGGGCCAACAGCCCTAAACGCGTCCGTGGTTAGCTTTTCTTGATTAATAAAGAATGGGTATTTGGGCAATTCTGGAATAATTAAAAATTAACGAGAATAGTTGATATTTATTCCGATAGATGGCGCAAGCCATCAGCAACTTTCAGTTGCACGATAAGGAGATGCCTTTTTCATAAATTAGAATGAAGTTGGATCTATAAAGATGTATTTTTTTTAAAATCACAAATAGACTTGAAATAAATATTGTTAGGAACATAGATAATTTGTATTTTTATATTTTATGTAAATAGCTATTTTGCATTTTTCTATTGTTTTATCTTTTGTTTTTATAAAAGTCGATGTTGCTTGTGCCGGCAGTTGTCGTGGTAGGGTAGTGAGGCTTGTAGAGTAGAGCGCACAGCTTGCTTGATGAGATAAACGTACTTCTTCGCTAAGCCTAATGTAATTTGCGAGAAAAAGAAAAAACATTTGTTTTTTATTCGATTTTAGTTTGCTTTTGTATACAACGTTGATCCTTTTTAAATATATATATTGTCACCTTTGCTTGAGACCATTTTAATCTAAACGAACCAACATAATAATGCACCAATCTAAAACTGTACGGAACAAATATATATAATGTTTACTTAGCAAACCGTTTCTCGCTAACATAACGTCCTAGAATTGGGCTTATACTTCAATGTTGGCGAAAAATGTTGATTTGTAGAACAAAAAATAAATTAACAGGCGATAACATTCCATTTATATATAGGAAATGAAAGCATGGATGTTTTTTATATAAAACAATCTTCTACTGTCCTTACTGCGATGAAAAAATAATGGGAGAGCTTGGTTCATCAGTGGTGAACTCTCCCAGCGGTTTCGCCAATTTAATCCACCAGACCGCTTCTTTAGAGCTCTAATACTGTATTAGATCATTCTGCTTTTATAGGCTACACTGAAGGGTGGAATCTTAGAAATGGTTCTCAAGCAAACTATGAACATAAGCTTATATATTGTTGCATCAATTTTAATGCGCCCTACATTTATTCAAAATATTCTATGATATTTAATATTTATTTAAAACAGATTATTTAGATTATCATCATTCCTTTTTATAGTTTCATTCCTTTTGTAATATTTATTGTACATATATCTTGATTGGTTATTGGAGCGAGAGAGGACCTAGACGTAAAATGCGGATCACGACCTACGAGGAAGACGACGAATAAATAAACACAATAACTTTAAAAGGTAATTTATTTTTATTTACTTTTCTTTATTTGCTTTAAGTATGGAAACCCGCTCGGTGTATAACACCAAGAAGGAAGAAACCAAGGTCGACGACCCTGCAAAGTTGCAACTTGGTGCAATGGAAAAATTAATGGGAGGGCCTGGCTCATCAATGGTGAACCCTCCCAGCAGTTTCGCCAGTTTAATCTACCATAATTTTCATAACAGATGGCGCGCTAATGCATCATAATACAGTGGTACCTCGACATACGAGCGCCCCAACATACGAGTTTTTCGAGATACGAGCCGACGAGCAAGTGATTTTTTGCTTTTAGTTACGAGCGAAATTCTAGATACGAGTTCGGCTCGGTAGTAACACGCAGTCGCGCCATCACGATCAGTGGAGGAGGTTATTTCTACAAGTGAGATAAAGGAGATCTTAGGAATGTGGGAGAGAGTTTCACAGTTCGTGGAAAAAAACACCCAGAAAAAGTTGCAACAGGTCGTGCATCTGACCTTTTTAATGACACTTGCCTAACTCATTTCCGGAACATTCTGAGAGGGAGGAAGAAACAAACCTCCTTGGACATGTTTTTTTCTAAACGGTCTACAGGGGAAAGCGAGAAAAATGTAGCGAAAAAGGCAAAGACCAGTGAGGATATCTAATTTATTTTTTACATTCTCTTTTTTGTTTTTGTGCAATAAATATTTGATATTTATAAATACGTTTTTATTATTTAAAACCACGTAACAAAAATAACTGGGGTGACATTTTGGAGGTTGGAACGGATTAATGGTAGTTCAATTGTTTTGTATGGGGAAATTTGCTTCGAGATACGAGTAATTCAAGATACGAGCAAGGTTGCGGAACGAATTAAACTCGTATGTCGAGGTACCACTGTATATATATATATATATATATATTATATAATCTAAAAACTCAAATATTTCTATATTAAAAAATATAAATATTTTATTCATTGATAATTTTACTTTTGTTATCATCGTTTTTAGAAAGACTTTCAGTTTTGTTGTAAATATGCGTAGTTAACATAGCTATCCTTTTAAATCACTAATATAGGATTAACTTTATAAATTCTATATAATGTGAAAATAACTAATGTGTAATCTGACCTCAAGTAATTAAAAATAAAAGCTACTTGACGGTAAATAATTATCTTTTTCTTATCACGACTGCACCTCAACCCTTTATCTTATCGTTCCTTTGTCTTATCAACCCTTTATCTAACAACAACAACAAAATATTCATAACATATATATGTTGAAAATCAATTTTTAAAAATGCGAGCGGTAAGGAAATGCAAATTTTGTCTTTAATATATATATGTGATAATAATTTTATGATAAAAAAATAAATATATGAAAAGTTAGGAGTTGCACGGTTTATTGTGAGTGGAAGTGAAAGATAAATCAAGAAATCAGCGGTTCAGGCCAGTGCGTCGTGTCTTCGGACCATGGTGTCTTTGGTGGTCTAAATTTGATTTCTTGATTCTGGCCGGTTTACTCATCCCCGTCTTTTTCAACAATATAAAAACTCCTCATCTGTAACACCAAGCGACAAGATAGGCAGAGTGGTAAATGCAAATGTAAAAGTCAAGTTTTCCTCTCAGCGGAGAATGTAAATTTTGGCTCCTGTTGGCGGCGAACCATGGCTTTGTTTAAGTCGAGCAGTTTCCTTGTGCCAGGCCGCTTCCTCTTCATACTTAAATTGGTCTCGTGTGGCTCGGACAATACTGGACAGTCAACTCGCTAAACGCGAAATTTACATGACACCTACTGTTTGCGCCTAGCTATGTAAATCACTAGCTAGGCTGCATTGATTCATAGTCATGCAAATTCTTTCTTTATTTCTTTTTATTATGTAAATATGTGTGTATATAAAATGAATGGATGATTGAATAAAGTTAGAGTGTGTTAGCAAAACGCCGTGAGGCTGTGTGGCCATTCTCTTGTTGTTACATCGCATTAGGATAGGTACAATCTCTCGGTAGTCAATCCGCAGGTCGAGGTGAAAGTATACAGTCCAAGTTAAGCTCTGCCAAGGATAGTCAACATCTAAAACAAAAGGTTAGAGAGCAGCACGGATTTCCAAACTATTGCTGTAAGGATCCAAGCTGCAACATATGGTCCATATCGACCCGGATCTTAAGGAACAGAGCGTGATTCTGCCGAGAAACAAACCTTCAAATCTGGAACCATGTCTAAGGCAACGAAAGGCCTAAAAATCAAGATCCGTTCACAGACAAGACGAATCGAAAGATACCTAGCATCCATAGATGAACACATATCGGGAGGCGATCTCCATAAATTGAAAATGATACAAGAAGGTATTACAGAAATAAAAACTGAGACAAAATTCCTATTCGATGAGTTATTTGTACAGGAGGAGGTAGATGAAGAAAAAGAACTCGAAGGTTATGAAGCGATTCAAGATAAAATCGAAAAACTGGAATTAAAGCTCAGGCGTGCATTAGAAGGAAACCAAAGTACAGCTGATACAAAACAAGCAAAAGCCATCGAAACAGTGAAATTGCCCATCTTCGAGTTGCCTCACTTCTATGGAGATGCAAACTCTTGGTTTAACTTCAAAGAGGTATTCGGAATGGTCATAGATCAAAATCCAGGCTTAAACGATCTACAAAAGCTGCAATACTTGGGCTCCGCGGTAAAGGGAGAAGCGGCCAGACTGATACGTGGGTTCCCAGTGGTATCAGAGAGCTACAAGCAGGCATGGGATACTCTGGTGTCCAGATACGACAATCAAAGAGAGTTGGCTTATGCACAACTGAACAAAATCTTCAAGATTAAGCAAGTCAAGAATACATCGGCAAAGGCCATAAGGGAACTCCTGGACACATGCAATGAGTCTGTGCGCAATCTGGAATCCCTCGGATTGCAAAGAAATGAGTTGGTAGACGTGATACTGGTACAGTTCTTGAGGAACAGACTCGATGAGGATGTGAAGCGACAGTGGGAGTTGACACAGGATGAGAGATCGTTTCCTTCCTATGAGAACTTCATTCAATTTCTTGAAAGACAAGCCAGAAGTCTGCCACAGGGAGCAAGGGAATACCAAAGAAAGGAAAATGAGATGCAAAGGGAATATGCAAGTGTACACACTGCGGTTAATGCCAATGCTCAAATATGCATAGCATGCAAGGCAGGCCACAGAATCTACAACTGTACTACATTTAGTACAATGCCCATCGAACAAAAATGGGAATTTGTCAAGCAAAACAAGTTGTGCTACAATTGTCTAAAAAAGGGTCATACAAGAACAACTTGTTACCAAGGACCTTGTAAGAAATGCAACAAAAACCACCATACTTTGCTCCATAGGCTCGACACTAAGGTGACTGATAGTCAGAAGGGTGCAAAGCCTCAGATCTCTGAACCTGTGGGTCAGGTCAACAACACGAGTATTGAACAAGGAGGTGAGACCATCAATCAAGTGCTCCTTGCGACAGCTCAAATAATTGTGGAAGGTGAAAACGGGACACAGCTGATCTGCCGAGCACTTTTGGACAGTGGATCACAGGTTTGTTTGATCACAAGGGAAATTTGTGAGAAACTTGGACTCAAGGGAGAAACATCAGGACGCTCACTGAGGGGTATTGGAAATAATCCAGTCCAAGGGTCATCTACATCTGTTGGCTTAAAATTTAAATCGATTTATAGATCGGAAAAATATGAAACGAGAGCTCTAGTAATGGAGGTCTTGACAGCGGAAATTCCAAACTTCGAAATGGCAGAACCGACCTGGATTATGCAGAAAGACTTTGAGTTGGCAGACCCTCTGTTTCATATTTCAGCACCAATCGACATCATTCTAGGTGCAGAAATGTATGCATATCTGATGCATGGAGAGAAAAAAATGCTGGGAATGAACCAACCTATAGCAATGAATTCAAGGCTCGGTTGGATTCTAATGGGCAAGGTAGAAAGCTCTCTCTCGTCGAACTATAAAAATGGACCTTGTAGCTATGCGGTACAAACAACATCAGAATTAGATGGTCTGGTAAGAGATTTCTGGGAATTGGAGTCAGTACCGTCATTGCAAGACCAGAATCCAAGGGAAGAAAGTTACGAGACTCATTACATGAAAACCTATTCCAGAGACTGCCAGGGAAGATATATTGTGAAATTACTATTTAAAGAAAAACCCTCTCTGCTCGGACAATCAAGAGAGAAGGCCTTGGCTCGGTTTCTGGCATTGGAACGAAGACTGTTGAAAACCCCAAGAGTCTATAAACAGTACAAAGAGTTCATGAGGGAATACGAGGCATTGGGTCACATGGAGCTAGTGCCATTTAAGGAGATAATCAGAGACCCATCAACATGTTATTACATGCCGCATCATGGAGTTGAAAGAGAACAATCTACAACTACAAAATTAAGAGTGGTCTTTGATGCATCGGCGAAAACTGATTCTGGTACCTCATTGAACCAAATATTGAACACCGGACCAAAGATCCAAAGGGATATATTTGTCATCCTGACGGGATTCAGAGCACATCCAATTGCGATTATTGCTGATATAGAAAAGATGTTCAGACAAGTGAGAATTCACCCAGAGGATGCAGATTACCAAAGGATATTATGGAGACAAACACCTGAACAACCGGTGGAAGATTATAGGTTGTTGACAGTAACATACGGGACTACATCTGCCCCCTTTTTGGCTATTAGGACAATACATCAGCTGGCCAGGGATGAATGCAAAGAGTTTCCAACGGCTTCAAAGGTCGTAATGAGTGATTTCTATGTGGACGATCTCTTAACGGGAGTATCTTCAAAACAGGAAGGCGAGGAGTTGATAAAACAAATGATAGGTCTGATGTCAAAGGGAGGTTTCGAGATTAGAAAATGGAAATCCAATTGCCATGAACTTGTGTCCCAAATGGATGAAACTGAGACTGAATTGGGTGTTAACGCTTCGTCAAGGGTTTTAGGAATTCTTTGGGATAATTCACGGGACGCCTTCAGGGTCAATATAAATAACCCTGGTGAAGTCATAACAAAGAGGGATTATTTGTCCAACATTGCTAGGATATTTGATCCATTGGGCTTCCTTTCACCCCTTACAGTCGCCTTGAAAATTATGATGCAAGAACTATGGAAGGAAAAGTTAAGTTGGGACGAGCCCATGTCAGAAAGGTGGAGATCAAGGTGGAACTCTTTTCGTGACGAAATGAGTGTGCTGACCAAGTTGGAGGTCCCTAGATATATTTTTATGGATCAAAATAGTAGGAATATCCAACTTCACGGATTCTGCGATGCTTCAAGCGTGGCATATTCAGCGGTTTGCTATCTAAAATCGGAAACTATTGAAGGACAAATTGGGATATCACTAATTGCGGCGAAAACAAGAGTCGCCCCCTGCAAACCTTGTACACTTCCGAGATTGGAGTTATGTGCTGCTCTTCTTCTATCACAGCTTTATAGGTCTATTGTAGAATCAATTAAATTGCCACTAGATGAAGTTCGTCTATGGACGGATTCTCAGATAGCACTTTGCTGGATAAAATCGGATCCTAATAGATGGAAGAAATTTATAAGTCATCGAGTTATGAAAATACAGCAGTTGACAGAATTAAAGTATTGGGGCCACGTGTCTGGAAAGGATAATCCGGCCGATTGTGCGTCGAGAGGTCTAAAGCCTGCGGCACTGATAAAACATGAACTTTGGTGGCAAGGACCCTCGTGGTTGAAAGATGACTGTGTTGAGCGAATTTGGGAGAACTCGAACAGTGATCTTCAAATTCAAGAGCAAGAAGAGATTGTGGCATTCTGCCATCTCCAGACAACAAACGTTCCGGAATACTTTCTGAAATACTCGTCCTTCACGAGACTAAAAAGAGTCACAGCTTGGTGTCTAAGATTTGGAGCAAATTGCCAACGAGCAAGTAAGGAAAGAGAATATGGTCCCTTGACAACAGCTGAGATGAATCGTGCTATAATGGTGATTGTCAAGCTAGTACAATGTTCCGAATTTCTTCATGAAATTCAATCGTTAAATGATCATTGTCAGCTTCCAAATAAGAATCGAATCTTGGATTTAGGGCCATTTTTGGACGACGAGGGCCTACTTAGAGTTGGAGGGCGCCTTCAGAGGTCTAACTTGTCATCCAACCAGAAACATCCGATGATCTTGCCTAAAAAACACCATATCACCAGGTTAATCATACAAGAATATCATCAAAGATATCTCCATGCGGGCCCTCACTTGGTTTTATCGCTAATACGAAATAAGTATTGGATACTGGGAGGCCGAGAAATAGTAAGACGAGTAGTCAAAAATTGCCTGATCTGTTTTAAACTCAGAGCTCGAACAGTCGAGCAAATAATGGGAAACTTGCCGCCTGATAGAGTGAACCCTTCTAGACCTTTCCTTAAAACCGGGATAGACATAGCGGGTCCATTCGGACTGAGACCCAGCTTGATCAGGTCCAAAAGCGTGATAAAAGCATATGTCGTATTGTTTGTCTGTTTTGCTGTAAAAGCAGTCCATCTTGAGATGGTAACCAGCCTCTCTACGAACTCCTTTATAGCAGCCCTAAGACGATTCATTTCAAGAAGAGGAAGGCCATCCGACATTTATTCAGATAATGGAACAAATTTTAAAGGCACTCAAAGAATTCTAAGAGAGCAGTTTGAAATAATTAATGCAATAGAAACTAGAGAATTTATTTCAGAAGAATTAATTACGTGGCACTTTATACCGCCATCCGCGCCACACTTTGGAGGCCTATGGGAGGCCAATATAAAGAGTGTCAAGGGCCATATAATCAAGGCTGGCAGGACATCGCTGATGAACCCGGAGGAATTTGCCACTTTACTTTGCCAGATCGAGGCATGCTTGAACAGTCGGCCACTCGTAGAGTCAAGTTCAGACCCGAATGATCTTCAAGCATTGACGCCCGGACATTTCCTGATTGGTACGTCCATGATTGATATACCAGAGCCAACTTCTAAGGACCAATTTAATTTAACATCGAGGTGGAATCTAGTGCAAAAACTAAGAAATTCCTTTTGGAAAAGATGGTCCGGAGAATACATTAACTCTTTACAACAAAAGGGAAAATGGAGGCAAAAGAAATTAAATCTAGAGGTAGATCAACTGGTCTTAATAAAGGAAGATGGGACTCCACCAATGCGATGGCGGCTGGGAAGAATAATTGAAGTGTTTCCAGGGAGCGACAAAGTAGTGCGAGTCGCACTCGTCAGGACAGCCAGAGGAGTTTTTAAAAGACCAATCACCAAGTTAGCTCCTCTTCCGTTTGCGCCTCAAGATCTGAACTGAAGTTCAGCGGTGGGGGGGAGTATGTTTGCGCCTAGCTATGTAAATCACTAGCTAGGCTGCATTGATTCATAGTCATGCAAATTCTTTCTTTATTTCTTTTTATTATGTAAATATGTGTGTATATAAAATGAATGGATGATTGAATAAAGTTAGAGTGTGTTAGCAAAACGCCGTGAGGCTGTGTGGCCATTCTCTTGTTGTTACATCGCATTAGGATAGGTACAATCTCTCGGTAGTCAATCCGCAGGTCGAGGTGAAAGTATACAGTCCAAGTTAAGCTCTGCCAAGGATAGTCAACATCTAAAACAAAAGGTTAGAGAGCAGCACGGATTTCCAAACTATTGCTGTAAGGATCCAAGCTGCAACACCTACAATGAGAAAAAGTGGTAAAAATGTGACATCGTACTGAGATAAGGCGGGTAAATTAGGAAAACCATCAGCAACTTTCAATTTCACGATAAGAATATGTCTTTTTCTTAACCTACAATGTGTTGAAAGAAAGCGAAATCACGTGAAATTTACATGCCACCTACAATGTGAAAAAATAGTACAAATATGGCATTGTACTGGGATAAGGCAGATAAATTAAGAAAGCTATCAGCAACTTTCAGAGGAGATGTCTTATGACCATCTTGAACCCATTGATTCCATATTCAATGCCATCACTGTCGATGGACTGAGACATCGTGTTGAAGCTGGATGGGAATCTCTACCTGTACATACCATCCAATTTCTAACAACTTAGCGCTTCCTATCACTTAAAATTGGAAATATATTTTAAACGCTATTTGTTAAAAACATATCTTTCAAGCATTTCACTATAAAATAAATCACTACTTACAATATATAATGTGTTGAAAGAAAGATATTGCATTTGAAACTCAGCTTCGTTTTGAAAAATTTCGGAAGGTATAACGTGTAAAAATATAAAATGTTTATCAGCACGTTTCTGAGATTGATAGAGGTAGAATTGTAGCCTACCTGGATTATCGTGCCACAGTATTTTGCTGCTCGCATCGGTCGAGATCTCATTAATGTTAGCAGAATATGGAATCGATGCGTTCAGGACGGTCATAAAAAACGTACTGAATTAAGCGGTCCGCTATCACTAACAACCGAGAAGACCTACATGTTATCCGCATGGCCTTAATGGATCGCACAGCCACGTCAGGAGCTTTGGGCCAAGAAATAAGGTTGTTTGCAAGTCGATATGTGTCTGCATGAACAGTTTAACGATGTTTTCCGCAACATGGACTCTCAGCTCGGCAGCTATGGCTTCAGCTACCCATGACGCTATATTATAGACAGGAGTATTTTCAATTGTGCGATCAACAACGAACCTGGACGCAGGAATGTTGTGACATCGTGTTTTCAGACGAATCCAATTTCTTTTTGCAGCACCATGTTCAAGCGCCAATGTGCAAAAGGCTAACGATCATTCGAAAGCGCTATATTGGCTCATTACCTGATCTGATGGAATACCGTTGGAGATACTTCTCTGTCACCTCTGGTTCGCACTCCTGGCACTTTGAACAATTCCAGTTTTATTTGGCAGTAGCTTTTATTCAAAGGCCGGGAAACGCTACGTTTCAGTAGGGTAATGCACGACCGAATGATGTCGGTATTGTACGAACCTTCCTACAAACAGGAAATGTTCGGCTGCTGCTCTGGTCAGCACCTTCTCCTGATCTGTCACCAATAAACAACGGCTGGTCAATGGTTGCCGAGCGACTGGCTCGTCACCACACGCCATCACTACTGTCGATGAACTGAGACATCGTGTTGAAGCTGTATGGGAATCTCACCTGCATATGCCATCCAATCTCTTGCAACTTAGCGCTTCTTATCACCGAAAAAACTGCCAGACAGACAGACAGAATGACCGTACAAGACCACGGTGACAGTTAGAAAGTAGGCTCCAAGTAAGTGAAGAACCCCGGCTGCCAGACAGACAGACAGAATGACCGTACAAGACCACGGTGACAGTTAGAAAGTGGGCTCCAAGTAAGTGAGGAACCTTGGCTGCCAGACAGACAGACAGAATGACCGTACAAGACCACGGTGACAGTAAGAAAGTGGGCTCCAAGTAAGTATCCGCAGCAGTGGCCAGACAGACAGACAGAATGACCGTACAAGACCACGGTGATAGTTAGAAAGTGGGCTCCAAGTAAGTGAAGAACCCTGGCTGCCAGACAGACAGACAGAATGACCGTACAAGACCACGGTGACAGTTAGAAAGTGGGCTTCAAGTAAGTGAAGAACCCTGGCTGCCAGACAGACAGACAGAATGACTGTACAAGACCACGGTGACAGTTAGAAAGTGGGCTCCAAGTAAGTGCCGTCGGCGGTGGCCAGACAGACAGACAGAATGACCGTATAAGACCACGGTGATAGTTAGAAAGTGGGCTCCAAGTAAGTGAAGAACCCTGGCTGCCAGACAGACAGACAGAATGACCGTACAAGACCACGGTGACAGTTAGAAAGTGGGCTTCAAGTAAGTGAAGAACCCTGGCTGCCAGACAGACAGACAGAATGACTGTACAAGACCACGGTGACAGTTAGAAAGTGGGCTCCAAGTAAGTGAAGATCCCTGGCTGCCAGACAGAATGACCGTACAAGACCACGGTGACAGTTAGAAAGTGGGCTCTAAGTAAGTGAAGAACCCTGGCTGCCAGACAGACCGACAAAATGACCGTACAAGACCACGGTGACAGTTAGAAAGTGGGCTCTAAGTAAGTGAAGAACCCTGACTGCCCGACAGACAGACATAATGACCGTACAAGACCACGGTGACAGTTAGAAAGTGGGCTCTAAGTAAGTGAAGAACCCTGGCTGCCAGACAGACAGACAGAATGACCGTACAAGACCACAGTGACAGTTAGAAAGTGGGCTCCAAGTAAGTGTCCGTCAGCAGTGGCCAGACAGACAGACAGAATGACCGTACAAGACCACGGTGGCAGTTAGAAAGTGAGCTCTAAGTAAGTGAAGATGCCTGGCTGCCAGACAGACAGACAGAATGACCATGCAAGACCACGGTGACAGTTAGAAAGTGGGCTCCAAGTAAGTGCCGTCGGCGGTGGCCAGACAGACAGACAGAATGACCGTACAAGACCACGGTGACAGTTAGAAAGTGGGCTCCAAGTAAGTGCCGTCGGCGGTGGCCAGACAGACAGACAGAATGACCGTACAAGACCACGGTGGCAGTTAGAAAGTGGGCTCTTAGTAAGTGAGGATCCCTGGCTGCCAGACAGACAGACAGAATGACCGTACAAGACCACGGTGACAGTTAGAAAGTGGGCTCCAAGTAAGTGAAGAACCCTGGCTGACAGACAGACAGAATGACCATGCAAGACCACGGTGACAGTTAGAAAGTGGGCTCCAAGTAAGTGCCGTCGGCGGTGGCCAGACAGACAGACAGAATGACCGTACAATACCACGGTGGCAGTTAGAAAGTGGGCTCTAAGTAAGTGAAGATCCCTGGCTACCAGACAGACAGACAGAATGACCGTACAAGACCACGGTGACAGTTAGAAAGTGAGCTCCATGTAAGTGAAGATCCCTGGCTACCAGACAGACAGACAGAATGACCGTACAAGACCACGAAGACAGTTAGAAAGTGGGCTCCAAGTAAGTGAAGAACCCCGGCTGCCAGACAGACAGACAGAATGACCGTACAAGACCACGGTGACAGTTAGAAAGTTGGCTCCAAGTAAGTGAAGAACTCCGGCTGCCAGACAGACAGACAGAATGACCGTACAAGACCACGGTGACAGTTAGAAAGTGGGCTCCAAGTAAGTGCCGTCGGCGGTGGCCAGACAGACAGCCAGGGGTCAGCGGCCATTGTCTACAGGAGGGAGACACGCCTGACTTCCCGCGAGGTCGACGGCGGTGTCTTTGAGCCCCAGCACGGCAGGAAACTTCCCTCCTTGTTAAAACTCCTGTCTTCCCTCATTGTCGGAACATCGCACACCAATTACGGCACCGCGCTTCTCCCGCGCCACTCCCTAAGCGTTCAGTCTTACTCATTGCCTTCTTCTTCTTCCTTATCTCCACTCAATCATATTAGGGTCTGGGTGAAGTAGAATGCATTTGCCTTTGTCATTAAGACTAGGAGCACTACTCAGTGGAAGGCCGTCTTAGCTCCAAAAGAAATAGCCGCCTCTGACACGAGGAACAGACGTCATGTGCAGCCACTCCTAACATGGAGTACAAACGCTGCTCATCCTGTATCCTTGGATTAGGATCCCTTACAGGGTACTATTAGCCGGGCCAGCTGAGCCCAGGATTTTAAGTGAGCTTGTTACTGCTCCCCCTCCTCCTTTTTCATCCGGGCTTGGGACCGGCAAAGGTGGAGTTATCCGCCTATTGCCTTATCAAATACACACAACGTATTCAAGGATAATACGTCAAAGTCCATGGTACAATATCTTTTGCCCCATCAAAATTGTGTGACTCAGAATTAAGTACCTAAAGACAGTGAGATTCCTGCCGCCCAGAAGTACCTGAGTACTTCAATTTCACCTCCTCGTTCCTTATTGCACCTGATTACTGTGCAGTTGAAGAAATGAGCATTCCGTCTTCTCAAGGTTGTTCCCCGAGGATATTTAAAATATAGCCACACGAAATATCAGCAGCCTATTTTTTATCCAAGATGTAATCTCTTTTTTATTAATATACATTTTTTATTTCTCGCATTCTACAAACTTCCTACCAAAATTCATTTAAAGAAGAGAATTGCCAATTATTATAATACAATCCTTTAAATATTCACAATATAGGATATGTCATCTGATACCTATTATTATTATTATTTATTTAAGTAACCCAGGTTCCTGGAGCGTACAGAAGTCGCCAACTACCCGGGATGTCCTTCTGACCTAAGTCTTCTTGGATTTATATACAATGCCAGTGGAAGTCCAATTAATGAGGTGTCGCCAGGCAGATTTCTTTCTTGGGAGATTTTCTAGGGATGCTGGACATATGTTGTTGATACCTAGGAGAGTGGCTGTCTGGAATCTTTGGTATTGGAAGGTTGGGCAAAAAAAGTGAAGAGGTGGTCTACGGTTTGGTTTTAATCTTGGCAGTGAGGGCAAATTGGGTCTTCTTTCGATACCGTTGCAAGGTCTGCCTGAATGTAACCATGGCCGGTCAGATTGTTGTGGAGGTAGATCTGATACCTACATCTGATGGTATCTTTTAAAAGATTTTATTTCTCGAGTTATCGGGCTAACATGTCCTTCAACATGGATACCTAGAAGTATTACTTCTAGACGTGTTATAATTAGCTAGAAGTAATACTTCTAGGTCTCCGTTTTGAAGGACATGTTAGAACGAAACCTCGAGAAATACAAAACTGTAAAAAGAAACCTAGCTCTAGATTCCTAATCGATTTTGTCAAACGTGTAAAATCAGGGAATAATCTTCATCATATCTATAGATACAAATCCATTCTGAAACAAAGCTCGACAACTGTAGATGCAATAGTGTTCTATCCTCCTGAGCAGACGAGGCGTGAAGGTCTTGAACCTCCCTGGGAGAAGTGGTCTGCCGGCCGTTGTAATTACAGAAGTCAATCAGCCCGAGACGGAGCTATTGTGTGGAATAGGCCACTTTATTAGCCGAGCTGTCTGTACAGATATGGAGATGGAATGTGATGAGCATCGCACACATGTTTCTTATCCCTAGTACACATGGTACAGACCATGATAATCATGATAGGTAGAAGTAGGCGACTGTTTTACTGTACCATGTAAATCCTGTACATCATCCTACATTGGAGAAACTGGAAAAACCTTAATAGAGAGACTCAATCAACACAGGACAGCCTTCAAAAACCATAGACCTTTATCGTTACTTGTAGACCATGTAGTTAGGAAAGGACATATGCCAGATTTTGATAATGCAATAATTTTATACAACGATGTACAGGATAAACACTCTAGATTATTTCTGGAGTGCTGGGCATCTACAGATGATAAAAATAGCATCGATAGGAAAATAGAAATACCACAATCATACCTACAGTTAAAACAAAAATAGTCAAAAATATATTTAGCATTTTATTCCTCAAGATATAATAATTCAAATTAAATATGTTGGTTTCAACATATGTTATAGAAAACAACATTTCTCGCATCACGCGGATAATAAGCTTACAATTTTTTTTAATTTTTCCGGGAAGAAGATAGGCGAACAGCCTCGTCGAAATATTGAAATTTAATAAATATTTTGATCCAAAATATGCCCTTATTTTAATACATCGTCCAATTCAGTATTAAAGCTCTAAGAAGCGGTCTGATAGATTAAATTAGCGAGGCCGCTGGGAGAGTTCACCCTTGAAGAGTCAAGCCCTCTCAATAAATTTCATTGCAGTTAGGACAGTAGAAGTTTGATTTTAGTGAAAAATAAACATTCGTGATTTGTTATATATATACATACGTTGATATTTGAGTGTATTTAGCTTTTTCAAAGATAAATTTAATTGTTGCCTTATCTTCTTGTATTCCCCAACATTATAATCCTAATATAACTCTGCCTTTGCCGGTCCCAATTCCGGATTAAAAAGGAGGAGGCGGAGCAGTAACAAGCTCGCTAAAAAACCTGGGCTCAGCTGGCCCGGCTGATAGTACCCTGTAAGGGCTCCTAATCCAGGGATACAGGATGAGCAGCGTTTGTACTCCATGTTAGGAGTAGCTGCACATGACGTCTGTTCCTCATGTCAGAGGCAGTCATTTCTTTTGGAGCTAAGTCGGCCTACCACTGAGTAGTGCTCCCAGTCTTAATGACAAAGGCAGACGCATTCTACTTCACCCAGTCATGATCTCAAGCTTTACAAGCTTGATACCCTAATATGATTGAGTGGAGATAAGAAAGAAGAAGAAGAAGATAATCTCAATATTTCAACGCCCATTCTCTGACCATTTGGGTTGTAATTTTTTGTTTCTGAGTCAGAGATAGATCTTTCAGGCACAGAACGCCAGTAATAGAATATATTTGATAGCAACTACCACAGATTACAATAGCTAGCCCGGCAACCTATAGCTCGACCGCAGCTGTGGCGATGAAGTCCCCGGGGCCTCGTCAGCCGCCTCGTGGATTATGCAACAAGCCCAATATGCAATAATGATGGCGGCAAGAAGTGGAGAGACCTCCATTACTCCATCCTTAATTTGGACTCCAGTCTTTTGTCAATTAAACCTCTGTCATTCTGTGGGTTCCCACATTTGGTCCGTCCAATGGTATCCCAACCAACCAGGATGCTCTAAGCCGGAATGTTCAAGGAAATTCTCGGCAATGTTCAAAATTAATTATTTGAAGACATTTAGGGATTAACTCAACTTAAAACATGAAATAACACATTTCTTTACTTTATTGTATGAATATGATTATTGGTTGAATTGTGAGTAAGGCTGAAAGAATTCTAAAAAATTCAGAATATTTGTGTTGTGTCTTTGCATATTTGTTCTTTGTGTAGCACAATTTACATAGTTTTAATTTAACATATTTGTGCTATAAATAGGACGTATGAATGAAGTTAAGAAGTCCAGCCTTAGGAATAGAGTAGTTTGTTACCTTAAACTCCTTTTCCTACTGTAGTTTTAACTTGTCGAATAAATAATATTTATTCAAGAGTGGCTCAGAGCGACACGACAATTTTTTTGTCTTAGTAAATATAAAATTGGTAAATTTAACTTTGCTGTAATGTATCGAATAAAAGAGAGATTGTTTAAAAAAAAACAAGTAACTTACTTTGGAGACAGTGTGTTGTTACAATATTAATATATTCTCTGATCTTACAAGATACTTTAGAAACCTAAAAGTAGGACAATTTTCCATTCTCCAAAAACTCTAACAATATAATATTGTATTAGGTTACTTCATTTATGCATTAAATGGTTTCTTGAAAAATGTATATCCGCTACAAAAGTAACAACTTATTTTAAAAAATAAACTACAAATATTTATTAGAATGAGTTTCTTTTAATTTTAAAATTCCAATTTTCAAAAGATAATCGCTCTTCTCAGCCTTACAACAGCCTTAATTAAAAACATCGACATTTCTTACGGGGGGTCGGTGGAAGGCTGGTTAAACCGTTTGGTTTCGACCACTACGACCCGGGTTCGATTAGCATTGGACACTTTTTATGTTTAAAAAAAATGCTCCAATGGCCCCCCGATTCTTGCAAAAGTCCAACCCCACCAGCGAGTGCAAGTAACCAAACGGGGCTCTGGCATTTGTAAGTGCAAAGTCGAACTGCTTTTCACATGTGTAGACATGTGGTGCGCTTACAGTAAAAAGCAGTCGCTAACTACCCACCATGATTATCATGGCCTGTACCACGTGTACTAGGGATAAGCAAAAAAAAAAAAAAACATTTCTTACAATTAGTATTTACAAATATCCATGCTGCACGCGTATATCTGTAAGTACTTCATGTAAGAAATGTGTCCATGTTTTTAATTGAGACTGTTAAAGAGCGATTATCTCTTAAAAGATAACATTTTAAAATAAAAAGAAAATAATTATGATAAATTTTCGTAGCTTTTTTAAAACGCTTTCCACCCCTTTATCTTTGGAATCATGAAAGCAACAAATTATACTTACTAAAGTTTACAACGACGTAGTTCTAAGGCCTAGCACAGACCTAGCATGAAGATAAAACATCATATTTGACCACGAGACAATAAATATAATAAGTAAAACAAAAGAATCCACGTGGAAACAAAAGAATGGCGCCAGGTTAAGAAACAATGCAGAGACAAGCACACAATAAAAAGGGGAGTGAAAACAGTCCCAAGCAAAGGAAGAAACAATGAATATATCAAAAAAATGGTAATTAGCTGGATTCCTTGAAAGCAGGAGGTGCGGATATCACGAGGTATCCGAAAATGCAAAGAAATTAGTATGCAAATGATATTTTACAGATTTCAGAGAAGATGGCAGGATACAGCGGTCGAAGCTACGACATAGCAAGCGAGATGATTGAGAAAGATGATTTACAAATAACAACTCTTATTGGCAGTCAACAATACTATAAAACAAAAAAAAATCAAATAAATATTTTTAAAAATAATAGTTCTCTCACTTTGCCGCCTTCTTTCTGTAAGGAAATGCTCTGAAAAAGGTGTTGTTGTGATAGTGAACCCTTTCACTACCAGGAACTTCGCTCTCTCGATGCTGGCCAGTCCGACCAAAACATTGACGGACATTTTTACTAGCTGGTAGGCTGCAACATTCCCCAGCAACTCACTCCTCCAAGGCTTTCATGTAGTGCACGGGATGGAAGTCCGCGCACCATTCGACATAGCAGCATTGGTCGAACGTTGCTGTTGCTTATCTAGCTTATTTCAGGGTCTGATAAAGGTCTGGTGTTCCTGACGAAGTCCACGGAATCCTTCGTTATCCTTTGAAGTTGTCCAATTGGGAGATATAGCGTCCAGCCTCAACATGATGGATCCCGTTGACTCTTTAAATCTGATCCTTTTTGTCTAGATTAAAGATTGGAAAGGTTGTTATCCGTTTCCTCGCCCCAACCTGTATAGCATCGGACCATAAACTAAAAAAATTATTAGCAAAATGTTAAATTAATAAATAAAGTAGTTTGCCGAAATTTTTTTATATATACTCTATAACAAAAAAATCGACGCACAAAGAAGGAGTTGTCAGATTTGGACAAAAATTGGTGTATGTAAAGAACATGTATAGGAGAAAAAATGATTAAAATTTCAGAACAATTAATTGCTTTATTTCAGAGTTTGATCGTCACAAATTGAGAATGTCAATATGTCGTTGGACCCCCACTGGCCTGGATGCAGGCTGCCACCCGGTGTGTCATGGACTGATAAAGATTCCGGATGGTGTGCTGCGGGATTTCTTGCCAAATTGTCTCCAACTGTCGGGCTAAATAGTCAACATTCTGGGATGGTTGCAATCGCCTTCCCATCACGTCCCAGATGTGCTCTATGGGCGAGAGATCAGGCGACCTTGCTGGCCACGGAAGAGTTCGGCAAGATTGAAGACAATCCACAGTAACACGTGCCGTGTGTGGCCGGGCATTATCTTGTTGAAAAGTAAGCTCGGGGTGATGTGAGAGGAACGGCAACAAAACAGGCCGTAGAATGTCATCTACGTACCGTTGTGCTGTCAGGATGCCAGGAATGACTACCAATGGGGTCCTACTATCAAATGAAATGGCACCCCAGACCATAACGCCCTGTTGTGGACCTGTGTGGTGTTCGACAGTAAGGCCAGGGTCCACACGCCGCCCAGGACGTCTCCAGACACGTTTGCGACGGTCGTCAGGACACAATAAAAAACGGGACTCGTCATTAAAGACTATACGTTCCAAGTCAGCGCAGTTCCAAGTTGATTGCTCCCGACACCACTGTAATCGGACTTGTCGGTGACGGGTGTGAGGGGTAGGCATCGTAACGGTCGGTGTTTGCGCCTAGTTATGTAAATCACTTGCTAGGCTGCATTGATTTATAATCATGTAGATTTTTCTTTCTTTCTTTTAATTATGTAAATATATATGTATATAAAATGAGTGAAAGATGCAATAAAGTGAGTCAGTTAGCTAAAACGAGTGAGGCGTCCTTCCTCTATTCAAACACCTTGCTACATCGCATTCTTGCGAAGGAACAACATTCTCGGTAGTGAATCCGCCGGTCTGGTCTCGTAACGTACAGTCATCAACAAGCTCTGCCACAAATCGTCAACACCTGAGACCAGAAAGATGGCTGAAGGAGCTAAAGGAAGTCCTGGCTACCATTTTCAGGAACCAAGTCCCAACATATGGTCCTTATCGAGCCGGATTTCAAGAGAAAGAGCGTGATTCTACTGAGAAAGAACCTTCAAAACTGAAAATATGCCTAAGGCAATCAAAGGCCTAAAGGTCAAGATCCGTTTCCAGATAAGACGAATCGATAAATACCTGGCATCCGTAGATGAAGAAATAGCGGGAGGAGATCTCCATAATTTAAAGCTGATATATAAAGATGTATCAGAAATAAAAACGGAAACAAAGATCTTATTTGACGAGTTATTTGAACAGGAGGAAGTAGATGAAGAGAAGGAATTCAAAGGTTATGAAACAATTCAATATAAAATGAAGAAACTGGAAATAAAGCTTAGGCGTGCATTAGAAGGAATGCAAAGTACAGCTGATACCAAACAAGCAAAAGGCCTCGAAACAGTGATATTGCCCAAGTTCGAGTTGCCTCACTTCTATGGAGATGCGAACTCTTGGTTCAATTTCAAGGAGGTATTCGGAATGGTCATAGATCAAAATCCAGGATTAAATGATCTACAAAAGCTGCAATATTTGGGCTCCGCAGTAAAGGGAGAAGCAGCCAGACTGATAGTGGGTTCCCAGTGTTATCAGAAAGCTACAAGCAGGCATGGGATACTCTAGTATCCAGATACGACAACCAAAGAGAGTTGGCTTATGCGCAACTGAACAAAATCTTCAAGATTAAGCAAATGAAGAATCCATCAGCAAAGACCCTAAGGGAACTCTTGGATACATGTAACGAGTCTGTACGCAATCTAGGATCCCTCGGATTGCAAAGAAATGAGTTGGTAGACGTAATATTGGTACAGTTCTTGAGGAACAGAATCGATGAGGATATGAAACGACAGTGGGAGTTGACCCAGGATGAGAGATCATTTCCTTCCTATGAAAACTTCATTCTGTTTCTTGAAAGACAAGCTAGAAGTCTGCCACAGGGATCAAGGGAATATCAAAGAAAGGAAAATGAAATTCAAAGGGAGTATGCAAATGTACACATTGCGATTAATGCCAATGCTCAAATATGCATAGCATGCAAAGCAGGTCACAGAATCTACAACTGTACTACATTTAGTACAATGCCCATCGAACAAAAATGGGAATTTGTCAAGCAAAACAAAATGTGCTACAATTGTCTAAAAAAAGGTCATAAAAGAAAAAATTGTTACCAAGGACCTTGCAAGAAGTGCAACAAAAGGCACCCTACTTTGCTCCATAAGCTTGACACAGAGGTGACTGATACTCAGAAGGGTGCGAAGCCACAGATCTTTATACCTGTAAGTGAAATCAACAACACGAGTATTGAACAAGGAAGTGAGACCATTAATCAAGTACTCCTTGCGACTGCTCAAATAATTGTGGAAGGTGAAAACGGTGCACAGCAGATCTGCCGAGCACTTTTAGATAGTGGATCACAGGTTAGTTTGATCACAAAAGAAATTTGTGAGAAACTTGGGCTCAAAGGAGAAACATCAGGACGCTCACTTAGGGGTATTGGAAATAATACAGTCCAGGGGTCATCTACATCTGTTGGCTTGAAATTCAAATCGATTTATAAATCCGAAAAATATGAAACAAATGCTCTAGTAATGGAAGTCTTAACAACTGAAATTCCAAACTTCAAATTGGCAGAACCGACCTGGATCATGCAGAGAGGGCTTGAGTTAGCAGACCCTCTGTTTCATATTTCGGCACCTATCGACATTATTCTAGGTGCAGATATGTATGCATATTTGATGCATGGAGAGAGAAAAATGCTGGGAAAGAACCAGCCTATAGCAATGAATTCAAAGCTCGGTTGGATTCTAATGGGCAAAGTAGACAGCTCTCTCTCGTCGAACTATAAAGGTGGACCTTGTAGCCTTGCGGTTCAAACAACATCAGAATTAGATGGTCTGGTGGGAAATTTCAGGGAATCGGAGTCAGTGCCGTCATTACAGGACCGGAAAACAAGGGAAGAGGATTGTGAGACTTATTACCAGAAAACCTATTCCAGAGGCTGCCAAGGAAGATACAGTGTGATACTGCTATTCAGGGAGGCTCATCAAAACAGCTCCATTCCTACCTCTAAATCTCCAATAATTCCACTGGGAGGAAGGTCTGGTGAAGGTGTCTTGCACAAAACTAACTTGGACAGCCGGAGGAGTTTTCAGGAGACCAATCGCCAAGTTGGCTCCTCTTCCCTTTGCGCCTCGAGATCTGAACTGAAGTTCAGCGGTGGGGGGGAGTATGTTTGCGCCTAGTTATGTAAATCACTTGCTAGGCTGCATTGATTTATAATCATGTATATTTTTCTTTCTTTCTTTTAATTATGTAAATATATATGTGGCAATATAGTGATAATGTGGGGAAAGGGAAATAATCACGCCACAAATTGGTAGAGGAATCTGGAAGCCATCCGAGAGAGAGGGAGCGCTACCGCTGAACGACCGTTTTTTCTTGTACACCACCCCCGACTATCCAAAAATAGTCCCCAGGTGTTGACGGACGGGCCCCATTTGCCGCCTCTTTGGAATGTCGCTGCTGTCTCAATTGACCGTACTTTACATCCCATCTCTCTCTGGGATGGCTCTAGGTTTGTTTTATTATTCCTGGAAGAGTATATATTATGACATATGGCCCCCGTTCAAGAAGGCTGAACATGGTTTGAGTATACTTAAAGCTGGAGAAGCCAGGAATAGAGAAAATAATTTTACAGCTGAAATTAGTTAAGGTAATGGTGACATAGTTTGATGTAAATAAAATATTGTATAGTACACAAGTAAATATTATTTACAAGCAGTTTTACAACACCGGAGGGTTTGATATTTATGGGAAATTTTGAAAATATCAAGGTTATAAAAGGCTATATACAATAAATTCTAATGTATTATAAGGGATATGCTATTGAGAGGTGTGAACAAGGAGAAGAAGAGTCACATACACATGATGAAAATATTGAGCCATTAAGACTGGGAAACTCTACACTTTAAGATATGTTTTCAGGCGGACATGGCAAGGGGAAGACTTGGCATGGGCTTTCTATGCTAGAGTATGAGAAATGAGGTTGAGGCTGGAAATTGCGTGAGCTCAGGACTGAGGTAAATATCGAACTACATACAATGTTAGAATTTCGGCGAACAGAGGGAGGGGAAACTTGCTTTGGGCCACTCTACCTTATCTATGTAGTTACTTGTGTAGCGAGTCCGAGGGGAAAAGTCCCGTGTGTAGGTGACGAAGTCGAATGGACTTATATTTAATTTGCGAAGATAAAGTAGTTAGAGATGCAAAGGTAAAATATAGGCGGACAGAGCGAGGGGAAACTTGCCCTGGGCCTTTCTACCTTAATTATTTAGATACTACTGGGTTCGTAAAGTCTTGTTGTCAGGTTAGTAATTGGTAAAGATTTCAGGGGATAAGCGGTTCAAATATCTTTGATCATCTTGATTGTAAATGTAGTCATGTTGCTTTCGTGAGTTAATAGCCGTTTTAGTATGGATTAGAGTGTGATTGAAGTGTTTATATGGGAAATTGAAGGTATTTTTGGGTTGGTCTTGATCATTTACGGGCGGTGAAGTAAATTGTTCGTTTTCCGTATAGTGTTTTAATTTGTTGACATGAATTGTATCTGTCTCACGACTTAGAGGTCGGTTGGAGCGGTTGATCCGTACGATTTGAGGGGAAATTATCTCCAGTATTTCATAAGGTCCTGAGAAGAAAGGTGCCAGTTTACCGGTGTCTGGATGGTGGTATGTTTTTGCTAAAACGAGATCGCCTACTTCAAAATCGGAAGCTCTATGTGTTTGGTCGAATCTCGCTTTGTCGCGTAAGTGTCGTTCGTGTGTCCTTTGATAGGCCAATTCTCTGGCGTCGTCGATTTTTGGGTAGTTTTGTACGTGCTCGGATAGTTGTAGCGGGAAACTCCCTAACAAAAGGTATGACGGTGGAAACCCGGTCACAGAATGTGGGGTATGGTTATAAGCCTGAAGAACCTGAGGTAGTAGTTTGGTCCAGGCCGTCTTAGGTTGTTGGAGGCGCAACAGTTTAAGTTTGCCAGTAATCGTGGCGTTTAGTCGTTCACTTAATCCGTTGGCCTGAGGGTTGTTGCTTGTCGTGAGAAGTTGGCCAATGTTATGTCTAATCAAAAATCTACGAAATTTCGGAGAGGTGAAGGCAGGAGCTCTATCCGTCAAAAGTCGTTTAGGAGAACCAAACTGCATCACCTTTTTAATCACTTGGGTATAGGTGAGAATGCTGGTGGACCGCGATGGAAATGCCCACGCGTACCGTGTGGCATGGTCCACTACGACATGTAAGAAGGTCTGAGAATTTCCATATTTCGCGAATCCAGAAATAGTATCTAGTGTGACTAGTTCGTACGGCAGGACCGCTGGGGGGAGTTGTCCCAATTCTCCGTAGATAGGTCCTTTTGGTGGTTTGACTAATTGGCATACTGAACAGGTTCTTACATGTGTCCTAATGTCATTTGTCATGCCGTCCCAATAGTATTGGGCTGCGATCAGTCTGGTCATCTGCGAAATGCCGGGGTGATTAAAATCGCGATGGGCTCGTTGTAGTAGGGTGCCACGGAGTGATGGTGGAACAATTATTTTAGTGACACCCCGTCGTGTGATGGTCATAAGGTCCTTGTCATTGAGGATATACCTTGTGTCCCTCCGTAATTCGCCCTGATGATCTTTTATTTGACCTGTGGATAGAAATCCGCAGAAAGGGTTACGGGAGAGTAGGTCCGCTTCGTACTGACGCGAGCCCTTGAGGTATTTGACCTCATAGTCGTAAGCTGAGAGTCGAAGGCTCCAACGAAAGAGGCGTCCGGTGGGGTCTTTTATGGTCTTTAGCCATTGTAAGGCGTGATGATCCGAGTAGATGACAAACCTTGTACCTAGGAGGTACACTCGGAATTTGTCAACGCACTCTACAATGGCTAAGCACTCCAGTTCAGATATAGTGTAATTACGCTCATAGGAACGCAACGCGCGACTGTAATATTGTACAGGGTAGATGTTACCGTCAGGATGTACTTGTTTGAGTACACCTGCGATGCCCTGCGTGGAAGCGTCGCAATAGACCTGGCATGGGAGCCCTTCATGAAATAGATGTAACACAGGTTGTGTTGCGAGGTGTTGCTTCAATTTATCAAAGGCTTGTTGACAATTCGGGCTCCAAAGCCATTTGGCGTTCTTTTTTAGTAATTGATTTAAGGGGTGGCGAAGTCTAGCATATTCTGGGATGAATTTATGATATACGTTGACGGACCCTAAAAATGTTTGTAGAGTTTTAATGTTGATAGGGGTTCTAATAGCGTTGATGATTTCGGTATTTCTAATATTAAGTGTGTAAGTCCCTGCGGTGATGTGGTAGCCGAGAAAATCTATTTCATTTTGATAAAAATTACATTTTTTAAGGTTAAGTTGGAGATTTTCCTCTGAACAGAATTTAAAGAAAAGTCGAAGGTGTGTAAGGTGTTGTTCTGAGGAGTCAGAAAAAAATAACGAAGTCGTCATAATAATGGGCTATGAAAGAGAGGTGGTGTTTGTGGATCAACTGGGTAATCACACTTTCGAAAATTTGGGGTGCTGATTTGAATCCAAAGGGTAAGCGTTTGAAATTATATTGCCCTTGTTGAGTCACGAAAGAGAGTAGTGGTTGACTCTCCTTCGCGATGGGGATTTGATAGTATGCATTGCTTATGTCAACGGTGCTAAATACTCTGGCTATCGACAGGTTATCCAGTACCGTTTCTATCAATGGCAAAGGATGCAAATCCGAGGGTACTAGTTCGTTCACGCGACGGAAGTCAATGCAGAGACGCATGGTGTTATCGCGTTTGCGAACGAGTGTCACAGGAGAGGAATATGGGCTAGAGGAGGGGGTGATTATGTCATGTTTTAGAAGTTGAGATACTTGGTCCTGAATTTCCTTCTGGTAGGCATAGGGAGTTCGGTATGGTCGGAGGGAAATAACCTTATCGGAAATAATTTTGAGTTTTACAGGGGTTATGTTGAGTGGTAATACATTGAATTTATTGATAGGGAAAATATCTTTAAAAGAATACAATAATTGCTGATAAGGGATAGTCAGTTCTGGGCGTTGTTCGATAAATTCTTTAATCATTAATTCTCTAGAGGAGCATGGGCTGGTAGGAAGGCTATTAAGGTTGTATGGGTGAGAGGGGCATTCAGGGGAAGGTTGATAAATATTACTAAGAGTTGTTTGTAACCAAGGCTCACGTGGAGGTTGAAAATCGTCAACGCCTAAGTTAACCGAGTGAATTATGGGTCGTTTAGGGTTAGAAGTTATTATTCGCGAGCCGTGCTTACAAGTGGGAAGGTCACATACAAAATGGTACAAATGTTTAGGTACTGGAACACTATTTTGAAGTATCAATTTATTATGAAAATCTATTGTTAATCTTAAGAATTGCATAACATGAATAGATAGGATACCAAGTTCAAGGGGTGAATTTAAAATATAAAATGTTTCATTAAAATTAAAATTATTAAATTGTATTGGTAAGGTAACTAATCCGATTGGTTTGGCATGACTAGATATAGTACGGATAATAACATCATTGTTAATAGGGGTGGAACAAATGAAACTATTAAATTTTTTAATATATTCAAATTGGTTTAAACTAATTATGGAAACATTGGCTCCAGAGTCAACTAGGAATGGTATCTTTAAAGAATGAATGATAGGGGTTAAAATAATTGCACTTACAGGCGTATGCTGGTTTAGGGTGCAGGTAGGTTCATTGAGCTTCGGAGGATTTCTGCTGCCGAAGTTGGCATTACTTGGTTTCTCCCGAGCTCGTCGTTGCTGCGGTCTCGTAGACACCTGCAGGCCCAGTCGATCTTTGGGGTTGCTCGACGTTGTGGACCGCAGGTGTAAAGGTCCGAAAAGTCCGCTGGTAGGGCCCTCGCTGCTGACACTGTGCGTGCCAGTGTTGTCCGCCACAGTAACGGCAAGGATATGGTGGGGTCTTGTCCACGGTGGTGGAAGGTGCTCTGCTCTGGCGCGGTGATCGCTGTTGGGCAGCTTAAGTGCTGGTGTTATCCCCTTCGTAGGTCAGCTGTTGGGCTAAGCACAACCATTCTTCTGGTACCGAGGGTTGTGCCATCTTTAAAAGGTTGCCATAGTTAAGTGGCACACCGTTGGATAGTGCTTGCACGATGGCACTCTTAGGGAGGTTGATCGCCAATCCTATTCGGACCTTGTTCTTGTAGTAGGTCTCGATCTCGGACATCGATGTGCATTTAAGCTCATAGAACTCTTGAAGAGTGAAGCTAGGGCGTCGGGGATAGACAGCGCAGAGTGACTCCTTGACCTCTTCATAAGTCTTATTGAGTAGAGCTAAGTCTTGTGCAATTTTGCGAGGTTCGCCTCTGAGTGATGATAGAGCCTTTCGAGCTTGGCGTGCTGGCTCTAAGTTGTGGAAGTTCGGTTGAGACTCAAGTTGTGAGAAGAAGTGTGCGGCAGGTTCATCTCCGTCGTAGGTGATTGCTTCTTCAGGCTCACGGTTTAAAAGTTGGTCGAGACAGAGGGTGAGAGTTCGAAGGGAAGCGGCTACAGTAGAGTCGGTCGTTGGTTCTTGTGGAACTTGGTTGTGGGTTTGTTCGATCATCGTGGTATTGCTTCTTGTTTTCTTCATACTCTGGTATATGAGGGATTTGTTTCCCGGTCAGGTCTTATCCTGTCGACTTTCAATGTGGCAATATAGTGATAATGTGGGGAAAGGGAAATAATCACGCCACAAATTGGTAGAGTAATCTGGAAGCCATCCGAGAGAGAGGGAGCGCTACCGCTGAACGACCGTTTTTTTTCTTGTACACCACCCCCGACTATCCAAAAATAGTCCCCAGGTGTTTTACGGACGGGCCCCATTTGCCGCCTCTTTGGAATGTCGCTGCTGTCTCAATTGACCGTACTTTACATCCCATCTCTCTCTGGGAAGGCTCTAGGTTTGTTTTATTATTCCCGGAAGAGTATATATTATGACATATATGTATATAAAATGAGTGAAAGATGCAATAAAGTGTGTCAGTTAGCTAAAACGAGTGAGGCGTCCTTCCTCTATTCAAACAACTTGCTACATCGCATTCTTGCGAAGGAACAACATTCTCGGTAGTCAATCCGCCGGTCTGGTCTCGTAACGAACAGTCATCAACAAGCTCTGCCACATATCGTCATCACCTGAGACCAGAAAGAAGGCTGAAGGAGCTAAAGGAAGTCCTGGCTACCATTGTCAGGAACCAAGCCCCAACAGTCGGCAAGCTCTTAGATTCCGCTCTCTCAGTCGCCTGTTGATGGCCATTTTGGACACTTGTGTGCCGGTCACACGTTGGAAGGTAGATAACGTGGATTCCAGTGCTGCGACAGCCATTCTGACAATTGCTCTGTCCTCCCGTTCTGTTGTTGCCCTTGGTCGACCGCTGCCGTCCTGACGTTGAATGCTTCCGTTGTTGAATCACTTTTGCCAATATCGTCTAATAGCCGCATCACTTCTACACAGATGTCGCGCGATTAGTCGATTAGACCAACCAGCCTCTTTCAATCCAATGACACGACCAGTTTCAAACTCTGACATTTGTTCGTAATGAGCACGAATCTTTCGGCGAGGCATTGATACAGTAGAAATAGGCGTACTGCTAAAATATCAAAAGGAAATTCTGAAAATCAGCTCGTGCCGCGCCGAATATTGAGTCTAGAATGCTCGTGCTGGATGCGCAGTTCAGAGGCGCTGGAGCTCTTGCTTTCATAATTCGGCCACCAAATTTCAATCATTTGCATGTTTGGTCGAAATCTCTTTGTCTACGTATTTTCATATAAATCGGACAACTGCTTCTTGGTGCGTCGATTTTTTTTGTTATACAGTGTATCACGCACATCCAAACTTTTGATTTTTATAAAAGTATATATTATTATATTATATATAAAGAGCCGATTTCATTTGAAATGGCAATTATTTTGTGAATATATAGGTGTTTTTTACAGGTAACTTTTCAAAGTGTTTATGGCAAAACGTTTTCTGTAAAATGTTTACAGTACCAATTATTAACTTGAAACTTGTGATAGTTACCACACTTTACAATTTATCTCTTAATATATCTTCAATAATTATTATTCTCAGAAGTCCCTGTTATATTTCAAATTATTATTTATTTAGCATGGTGACCAAGTCTCCACAATACAGAAACAATAATGTGAACCTACCAGCCATTGAGGGGATAGATTTGCCATGGAACCAAGTATCCACAATACAGACACAATAATGTGAACTTACCAACCATTGAGGGGATAGCTTTTCCATGTTAGGCAAGTTTCGAAAATACAGACACAATAATGTGAACCTACCAACCATTGAGGAGATAGATTTGCCATGGTAACCAAGTACCCACGAAACAGACACAATAATGTGAACCTAACAACCATTGAGAGGATAGATTTGCCACGGTAACCAAGCCTCCACAATACAGAAACAATAATGTGAACCTACCAACCATTGAGGGGATAGATTTGCCATGGTAACCAAGTACCCACAATACAGACACAATAATATGAACCTTCCAACCATTGAGGGGATAGATTTGCCATGGTAACCAAGTACCCACGAAACAGACACAATAATGTGAACCTGCCAACCATTGAAGGGATAGATTTGCCATGGTAATTAAGTCTCCACAATACAGACACAATAATGTGAACCTACCAACCATTGAGGGGATAGATTTGCCATGGTAACCAAGTCTCCACAATACAGACACAATAATGTGAACCTACCACCATTGAGGGGATAGATTTGCCATGGTAACCAAGTCTCCACAATACAGACACAATAATGTGAACCTACCAACCATTGAGGGGATAGATTTGCCATGGTAACCAAGTACCCACAATACAGACACAATAATATGAACCTTCCAACCATTGAGGGGATAGATTTACCATGGTAACCAAGTCACCTTAATACAGACACAATAATGTGAACCTACCAACCAATGAGGGAATAGATTTGCCATGGTAATTAAGTCTCCACAATACAGACACAATAATGTGAACCTACCAACCAATGAGGGAATAGATTTGCCATAGTAATTAAGTCTCCACAATACAGACTCAATAATGTGAACCTACCAACCATTGAGGGGATAGATTTGCCATGGTAACCAAGTCTCCTTAATACAGACACAATAATGTGAACTTACCAACCAATGAGGGAATAGATTTGCCATGGTAACTAAGGCTCCACAATACAAACACAATAATGTGAACCTACCAACCATTGAGGGGATAGATTTGCCATGGTAACCAAGTACCCACAATACAGACACAATAATGTGAACTTACCAACCATGAGGGGTGTTGAAAGTCGTGGCAAAAGAATATGTAAATATCTTTTTGAGTGTATAACTTGGAATGTAAATTTCTTATTATTATGTCAAATATATTTTGAATGGATTATTATTATGTAAATTTCCCTTTTGTATATAACTGAGCCGTGTTGTTGAAATAAAGAGTTTCTTTGTAGAGCGAGAGCTTTACGTGTGTAGCCGCTGGTTTTTGTCTTCGTTATTTTCTTTCTCGCTTGATCACCCGAAGCAGTCCAAATAATATCAAGACTTTGGGTAAAAGTCTTACTTGTTAATAGGAGGTTTCTTCAATCTGACCTCGCGTACCTTAACATTTAGTGGCGTCCCCGGGTGGGCTGCGTGGGCTGGTCAAGTAGAGAAGGCGGGAAGACCTGTAGGCGCTGTCTCCCGAGGAACAGAAGGCGGGAAGACCTGTAGGCGCTGTCTCCCGAGTAACAGGAGCTCAAGGTAAAAGAAGCTAAAGAAGCTCAAAGGCAAAGGAGTGAAAGAAGCTCAAAGGCAAAGAAGCTAAAGAAGCTCAAAGGCAAAGGAGCGAAAGAAGCTAAAAGGCAAAGAAGCTAAAGAAGCTCAAGGCAAAGGAGCGAAAGAAGCCCTTTGTTAAAGGTTTAAAGGAGCTCAAGAAGCCCTTTGTTAAAGGTTTAAAGGAGCTCAAGAAGCCCTTTGTTAAAGGTTTAAAGGATCTCGAGAAGCCCTTTGTTAAAGGTTTAAAGGAGCTCAAGAAGCCCTTTGTTAAAGGTTAAAAGGAGCTCAAAAGGCCCGTTGTTAAAGGTTAAAAAGAGCTCAGTGAAGCTCAAGGTTTAAAGGAGCTCAAAAGGCCCTTTGTTAAAGGTTAAAAAGAGCTCAGTGAAGCTCAAGGTTTAAAGGAGCTCAAAAAGCCCTTTGTTAAAGGTTAAAAAGAGCTCAGTGAAGCTCAAGGTTTAAAGGAGCTCAAAGGCAAAGAAGTTGAAGAAGCTACAGGGTGAAAGGCTACCTACAAGGTAAAAAGGATACCTACAAGGTGAAAGGATAACTACAAGGTGAGATGGAGGAAGTTAGCAGAAGGCGTAGAAAGGCGATAAGAGGCGTTTTTACCGAGGTGGTAAATGATATGAATACAGAGTTAAGGGATCCTCTTATTGATAAAAGTGGCATATATGCCAAATTTGATAGATTAGAATCTCTTTATTTGGAGCTGGTGGCATTGAATGAACGATGCCAGGCAATTTTATTGGCCAAAGATGAGGCTACTGACGATGAAATTGATAAAGAATTTGAGGATTGTGAAGTCTACATCACGGAAAGATATTATTTGAAGGCTAGAATTCGCGTAATGCGTGAGCAGGATAGGGATGCTCAGGTCAAGACTTCTCAAATTCCAACAGGGGCGTCAAGTGCCTCTCCGAATTCAGAAACCGATAATCAGAAAGTTATCAAACTTCAGACGACTTCTACGTCTCTATCGAAAAGCCCGGAAGAGTCCATGAAAAATGAAATTGAAGGCGTGGAAAAAGAGGATTCTGTAAAAACTACTAGAGCTACGGATGTGAAGCCTACTCTAGCTAAAGCTAGAATGCTAAAGGAAGCTTGTTCAGCTCCCTCTATAATAGATATTGAATATGAGGGCAAAAAAGGTGCTGTGAATGCTATTAAAGAAAAGGAATTGAACGAGGCAGTTAAATGCAATGAAGTGAAGGATTCTGAAACTGCAGTTGATAGCTATGTAGGTGTGAAGGAAGCTGAGGCTAAAGACAAAGCAAATGAAGCGGAAGCAAAACCTGATAAAGTGAATCCTAAGGGCGACGGAGTAAGTGATTCTGAAGCGAAGCCTAAGGGCGACGGAGTAAGTGATTCTGAAGCGAAGCCTAAGGGCGACGGAGTAAATGATTCTGAAGATGAGCCTAAGGGCGACGGAGTAAAGGATTCTAAAGATGAGCCTAAGGGCGACGGAGTAAAGGATTCTAAAGATGAGCCTAAGGGCGACGGAGTAAAGGATTCTGAAGATGAGCCTAAGGGCGACGGAGTAAATGATCCTGAAGCAAGACCAACTGGAGATACGGAATCTAAAATAAAGAATAAGGGAGATCTACAAAAACTTAAGGGCAACCCAGGGGATTGGCTCTTAAGGTGGGGGCAATTTGGTAGAAATAATGCCAATGAAGAATATGAAGAGGCAAATTTAAAGGATAAGGAGGATTCTGAAGCGAAGCCTAAGGGCGACGGAGTAAAGGATTCTGAGACTGCAATTAAAGGTTATGAACCGGTGAGCAATTCTAGAGCAGTAGCTGAGGGTACTGATTCAAAGGTGGAAGAAAAGATAGATGCAGAACAGGGTACTGATTCAAGGGTGGAAGAAAACCCAGATGCAGAACAGGGTACTGATTCAAGGGTGGAAGAAAACCCAGATGCAGAACAGGGTACTGATTCAAGGGTGGAAGAAAACCCAGCTGCAGAACAGGGTACTGATTCAAGGGTGGAAGAAAACCCAGATGCAGAACAGGGTACTGAATCAAGGATGGAGGAAGGGATTATTGATACAAAGGATTGGTTGAATGATGGGTTCATCGAAGGAGTTGATGAGGTTCCACCTGAGGAAAAAGGATACTGGTTTCCTGATCGCCCTGTATTTGGGTGTGAGTCCGAAACGACGCCTATACGGCCAGTATGTGACGGCGCGTCCTGTCGAGGACGCAATGAACTATCCTTGAGGCGATATTTAAAAAAGATACCCAATCTACTGAGGAGAATCCCGGAAATAGGGATAAAACTTCGGAAAAATAAGTACGGAGTTTTGGCCGACGTGAGGAGATATTTCCAGGTGATGGCCATCAGGGAAAATGATTGGGACTACCTCCGATTTCTTTGGAAGAAGAAGATGGACGCTTATGGGGCAACCTCCGGTGGTGTGTATGGAGAGGGTGCCGCAGTGTGCCGAGGAGAGGATGGTTTTCCTGGATGAGAGCCTGGGCTCCCTGCAACGGTGTCCCACCTGCCTGGATTCCCCCATCACGGTGGAACGGATTTTTTTCTTTTTACAAAAAAGAAAGGTGGGGGTATGTTGAAAGTCGTGGCAAAAGAATATGTAAATATCTTTTTGAGTGTATAACTTGGAATGTAAATTTCTTATTATTATGTCAAATATATTTTGAATGGATTATTATTATGTAAATTTCCCTTTTGTATATAACTGAGCCGTGTTGTTGAAATAAAGAGTTTCTTTGTAGAGCGAGAGCTTTACGTGTGTAGCCGCTGGTTTTTGTCTTCGTTATTTTCTTTCTCGCTTGATCACCCGAAGCAGTCCAAATAATATCAAGACTTTGGGTAAGAGTCTTACTTGTTAAGAGGAGGTTTCTTCAATCTGACCTCGCGTACCTTAACAAGGGGATAAATTTGCCATGGTAAACAAGTCTCCACAATACAGACACAATAATGTGAACCTACCAACCATTGAGGGGATAGATTTACCATGGTAACCAAGTACTCACAATACAGACACAATAATGTGAACCTACCAACCATTGAGGGGATAGATTTGCCATGGTAACCAAGTCTCCACAATACAGACACAATAATGTGAACCTACCAACCATTGAGGGTAAGATTTGCCATGGTAACCAAGTACCCACAATACAGACACAATAATTTGAACCTACCAACCATTGAAAGGATAGATTTGCCATGGTAACCAAGTACCCAAAATACAGACACAATATTGTGAACCTACCAACCACTGAGGGGATAGATTTGCCATGGTAACCAAGTCTCCACAATACAGACACAATAATGTGAACCTACCAATCATTGAGGGGATAGATTTGCCATGGTAACCAAGTCACCACAATACAGACACAATAATGTGAACCTACCAACCATTGAGAGGATAGATTTGCCAAGGTAACCAAGTGCCCACAATACAGACACAATAATTTGAACCTACCAGCCATTGAAGAGATAGATTTGCCATGGTAACCAAGTCTCAACAATACAGACACAATAATGGGAACCTACCAACCACTGAGGGGATAGATTTGCCATGGTAACCTAGTATAACAATACATGCACAATAATGTGAACCTACCAACCACTGAGGGGATAGATTTGCCATGGTAACCAAGTCTTCACAATACAGACTCAATAATGTGAACTTACCAACCATTGAGGGGATAGATTTGCCATGGTAACCAAGTATCCACAATACAGACACAATAATGTGAACCTACCAAACTGATGTGGATGAACTTATAAAAATAATTAAATATGAGTGATTGAATATTAGATAATAATTAAATATTTTAATTAATTTATTTTTCTATTGTTTTTTGACCAAGAAAAGGTAAATTCATTCTGTCAAGAGATATGTAAATTTTGTTCGTTCAATTTTAATTTTAATTTTAGTTTTGCTTGGCTTGCATGTAAATATTCTTAAGGAAGAGAAATAAACTTTTTTTTTCTTTTATAAGTGCAGACATCTTTTGTTTGATATAAATTTCTAGAAAATTATTTAAATAGTAAAAAATAACAATGGCGACGAGACTTTCGTTCGAACCTTATGTAATGAAAGAAGAACCTTTTGAAAATTATATTCAACGATTCAAACAGTACATTTTTGTGAATGAAATTGAAGGTAAGAAGATTGTTCCTTTTTTATTATGTCTATTGGACCAAATACTTATGGTATTCTGAAAGAATTGATCTCACCTAGAGATGTTTGTGCATTAGAATTCGAAGAAATTGTTAGTGTTTTACTTACTCATTTTACACCTAAGCTAAATATCATTTTTGAAAGATATGAGTTCAGCCAATTGATTCAGGAACATGGCGAAAAAATAGAAGAATATGTCCTTAAATTAAAAAAACAAGCTAATAAATGTAATTTTGGCTTAAATATTGAAGAACACCTAAGGGATAAATTGGACAGTATAAAAAAATGTCCTAAACCGAGTAACATTTCAGAATTGAAATCTTTCTTGGGCATGTTGTCATTCTACAGTAAATTCGTTAAAAATTTATCCATACATGCAAATCCTTTATTCTCTCTATTGAAAAAAAGTTATAATTGGAATTGGAAAAAAGAACATGATCAGGCTTTCGAAAAATGTAAAAATTTGATTAGTACAAAAACTTGTTTGACGCATTATTCGCAAGATTTACCTCTTTATGTTACTTGTGATGCATCAAATTATGGTATTGGAGGATATATTTCCCATATTGTAAACGGCATTGAGAAACCAATTACTTTTGTTTCAAGAACACTAAATGACACAGAAAAGAAATATTCCCAGATAGAAAAAGAAGGGTTATCAATATTCTTTACCTTAAACAGGCTAAAACAATTCCTTTACGGAAGAAAATTTATTATTAATACAGATCACAAACCATTACTAGCCATTTTTGGCGATAAAAATAATTTACCAGCCTTAGTGGCAAATAGATTACATAGATGGTCACTCTCAATATCAAATTTTAATTTTGAAATTAAATATACTAAGGGAACTGAAATACCTCTTGCGGATTTTCTTTCAAGATTTCCAAATCCTGAGAAAGGGGAGAAGGAAGAGGAAATAGGAGAAATATTATTAATAGAAAATTCGATATTAGATTACGTCTTGGTATCGTACAAAACCCAAGAAGATCCAACTCTTAGAAAACTATATAAATTAGTCAAGTACGATAAGCATGATGTTGACTCAGAGGTAGATATAAAACCTTATAATAGAATTAAAAACGAGATAACAATAGTAAGAAATTGCCTATTTTTCGGAAATAGAATGATCATCCCCGATTCCTTAAGAGAATATGTTTTGAAAATCATCCATGAAAATCATATTGGAGTAAATAAAATGAAAACTCTGGCCAGAAGTTCTGTCTATTGGCCGGGAATGGATGAGCAAATTGAGAAACTGTCTAAAAGCTGTAGCACTTGTATGGAAAACACATCAAAGCTGCCAAAACAGGAATTTACCGAGTGGACTCCACCAAACAAAGTTTGGAAGAGAATTCATCTTGACTATTTCTATTTTGCGGGAAAAACTTTTTTGATATTGGTGGATGCGCATTCTAATTGGATAGAATGTCAAATGGTTCCAAATACATCGGCGGGATTCTTCATAGACTTTTTGAGAGAATGTTTAGCGAGATATGGTATCCCGGAGGTGGCGGTAATGGATAATGGGCCCCCGTTTAGAAGTTATGAAATAAAGACATTTTTCGAAAGAAATGGCATACATGCGATGTTTAGCCCCGCTTACCATCCGGAGAGCAACGGACTAGCGGAAGTGTCTGTAAGAGAGATAAAAAAAAGCTATGAAAAGAATTATTTCGGAGGAAAGAGAATTACCCCTTGAGTTTGCTTTGATTAAGGCTTTATATGCATATAGATTGAGTCCTTTGACTAGAACGGAAAAATCCCCTGCTGGGATATTTTTAAATCGCGAGATTAGAACGAAGATTTCCATGTTGAGCAAGAAATCAGTAAGAGTGGGGAGATTGAAAAATAAAAAACAGAACAATAGCTACAAAATAAATGATAGAGTAAGATACAGATGGATGGAAAGAGGAAAACCGAAATGGATGTTTGGGATTGTAAAGAGAATAGTGGGAAGCAACAGCTGTATGATAGAAACTGATGGAATAGAAAGGAAAGTACACACTAACTATATGAGGAGAAGTATGGAGAGAAAGGATGTTTCGTCATCAGAAGAAGGAATAAGCTACCCAAGGCCTCAGACGTCAAGTCCCCTGACTCCTGCTACAATAGTAGCAGAATCTACACCTGGACCACCGACTGAATCTACACCTTCCCGGAGATATCCACTACGAGAGAGGAGACCACCGGATAGATATGTACCTTAATGAGTATTGCTATCTTAAAAAAGGGTAGTTGATGTGGATGAACTTATAAAAATAATTAAATATGAGTGATTGAATATTAGATAATAATTAAATATTAATTAATTTATTTTTCTATTGTTTTTTGACCAAGAAAAGGTAAATTTATTCTGTCAAGAGATATGTAAATTTTGTTCGTTCAATTTTAATTTTAATTTTAGTTTTGCTTGGCTTGCATGTAAATATTCTTAAGGAAGAGAAATAAACTTTTTTTTTCTTTTATAAGTGCAGACATCTTTTGTTTGATATAAATTTCTAGAAAATTATTTAAATAGTAAAAAATAACACAAACATTGAGAGGATAGATTTGCAAAGGTAACCAAGTGCCCACAATACAGACACAATAATTTGAACCTACCAACTATTGAGGGGATAGATTTGCCATGGTAACCAAGTCACCACAATACAGACACATTAATGTGAACCTACCAACCATTGAGGAAATAGATTTGCCATGGTAACCAAGTATCCACAATACAGACACAATAATGTGAACCTACCAACCATTGAGGGGATAGATTTGCCTGGTAACCAAGTACCCACAATACACACACAATAATGTGAACCTACCAACCATTGAGGGGATAGATTTGCCATGGTAACCAAGTCACCACAATACAGACACAATAATGTGAACCTACCAACCATTGAGGGGATAGATTTGCCATGGTAACCAAGTACCCACAATACAGACACAATAATGTGAACCTACCAACCATTGAGGGGATAGATTTGCCATGGTAACCAAGTCACCACAATAGACACACAATAATGTGAACCTACCAACCATTGAAGGGATAGATTTGCCATGGTAACCAAGTACCCACAATACAGACACAATAATGTGAACCTGCCAACCATTGAGGGGATAGATTTGCCATGGTAACCAAGACTCCACAATACAGACACAATAATATGAACCTACCAACCATTGAGGGGATAGATTTGCCATGGTAACCAAGTACCCACAATACAGACACAATAATGTGAACCTACCAACCACTGAGGGGATAGATTTGCCATGGTAACCAAGTATCCACAATAAAGACACAATAATGTGAACCTACCAACTATTGAGGGGATAGATTTGCCATGGTAACCAACTACCCACAATACAGACACAATAATGTGAACCTACCAACCGTTGAGGGGATAGATTTGCCATGGTAACCAAGTACCCACAAAATAGACACAATAATGTGACCTACCAACCATTGAGGGGATAGATTTGCCATGGTAACCAAGTATCCACAATCCAGACACAATAATGTGAACCTACCAACCATTGAGGGTAAGATTTGCCATGGTAACCAAGTACCCACAATACAGAAACAATAATGTGAACCTACCAACCATTGAAAGGATAGATTTGCCATGGTAGCCAAGTATCCACAATACAGACACAATATCTTGAACCTACCAACCATTGAGGGGATAGATTTGCCATGGTAACCAAGTACCCAAAATACAGACACAATAATGTGAACCTACCAACCACTGAGGGGATAGATTTGCCATGGTAACCAAGTCTCCACAATACAGACACAATAATGTGAACCTACCAACTATTGAGGGGATAGATTTGCCATGGTAACCAAGTCACCACAATACAGACACAATAATGTAAACCTACCAACCATTGAGAGGATAGATTTGCCAAGGTAACCAAGTGCCCACAATACAGACACAATAATTTGAACCTACCAGCCATTGAGGAGATAGATTTGCCATGGTAACCAAGTCTCAACAATACAGACACAATAATGGGAACCTACCAACCATTGAGGGGATAGATTTGCCATGGTAACCAAGTATAACAATACAGACACAATAATGTGAACCTACCAACCACTGAGGGGATAGATTTGCCATGGTAACCAAGTCTTCACAATACAGACTCAATAATGTGAACCCACCAACCTTTGAGGGGATAGATTTGCCATAGTAACCAAGTATCCACAATACAGACACAATAATGTGAACCTACCAACCATTGAGGGGATAGATTTGCCATGGTAACCAAGTACCCACAATACAGACATAATAATGTGAGCCTACCAACCATTGAATGGATAGTTTGGCAATGTAACCTAAGTCCTTACTAAAGCTGCACAACAATGAAGAATCCGCTAACCATTGAAAGGTTACATTTGCCGTTGACCAATATCAGAGCCTGTGTAAATCAGACAATGTTTGCACGACGTCTGATGCGTGCGTCCCTTATATCTTAATTACGGGGGTTCCCAACCCCGAACTTTTCACATGAGCTCCCATTATAAAAGGGGCTTACCTCCAACAAGCTGTTCGTGATTCCAATTTCACGGTCCCCTGACTCCCGACATTGTCCCCTAGGATCGCATTCCTTTGTATTAGCACAGGCTGGAATGGGATAATTAGGAGGCGATTGTTGGGATGACAAATCACCTCAGCGGCCACCTTGTCTTTTTAAATGGAAATGGTCTTTTTTATTTCCTTGTAGATTGGGCGGCGCGGGCAACACTTCGCCATTCTCTGCTCAAGACTTGGTATTCTCGGCGGGAGGTTCTTCAATGGCAGCTTGTTGAATAATTGAAGTGGGATCTCTCCTTTCAACACCAGCATCCTTCAACTGAGCTAGGCCACGTCTGCTAAACAAACCTCCAGAAGTTATGTAATCCACACTCCCGCTCTTTCTCAAAGTGAAGATTACATTTCTGATAACCTTTTTCAAGACATTTCTGTTTCTTCTATATGATGACTCAAAGAGAGAGAGAGATAATCTAAAAATATCGAATAAGAAATTTCTAAGTTCAGATAAGTGAAAATTTCAAATTGAAAAGGAAAGAGAAAATTTAATATTATTATAGTCGTTTTCAAAAATATTTGATAAATTTATCTTTACTTCGAAAAAAATAACTTCTTTTTGGAACACTCGCTCTAGGCATTAAAATTATATTTCAATAGGCAACAGGTTTATGTAGATGAGTATCTTCTCATTTTGATTGGAATCTTAATTTTTCAGGTATTACCGCCCTTCTAAGGAGTACATATACCCTTTATCTACTATTTTATTATATATTTTTCCACCTTTGTAACAATTGATTAGAAGAATCATTAAAATTGTTAATTGTGAAATTGTCTACAGGAGTTCAAGAATGTATCTAACGGCGTTTCTTTATTGTTCATTTTCGTACCCCTGTAAAAGTGTGGTATTCCCGAAACCTTGGAATTGAGATTGAAACTGATTTATTTCAAAGTCCATATGAGATTATATAAGATTAAATACAGAATAAATATAAATATGAATAAATAAGATTATATAATGATAAATATTTGAATAAATTGATATAAATATATAAAACAATTGATAAATATACATATATATATATAAATATATATACAAGTCGTCATTGGTGGCGCCCACCGAAACCTTGAGATTGACAAAAATATTGAAAAGACTCTCATCTCCAGAATCCTGTTGCCTTATTTGATATCTTAGATCAATCCAACAGTGGCCATGGCAGGAACGCAGGGTCAGTTGATCCAAAACATGAAATAAATTATAATTTGATATATAACTGGGACTTCTGAGAAAAATAATTATAGAAAATATATCTTCTTCTTTCTATTCCGGATTAATTGACAATTTAGAGAATGGTCTTCTAACCCCTATGGCAGAACGCGACTTCCAGTGGCAAGGGATCCTAGGATCTGGTAGTAAAGATGTCTCTCAGGGATGGAGGAAACGTAGAGATGGTAGGGGAACAGCGCCTGAGAGCAGGGAGAGGCAGGAGTCTTGGCTGGGGAGGAAATCCAGTAGAAGAGGACAGTGAAGGTGGAGGCAGGAGGTCCATGAAGCCTAGAACTTGAGAGCCCTAGACTTCAAGATAGGGCAGCTTGAAATTGAAAATATATTAAGAGGTAAATTTTAAGGTGAGGTCACTATCACAAGTTCTGGGTGAATCTAAGTGATAACAATTGGTACTGTAAATATCTCACCGAAAACATCTTGGAATTTACACTTTAAGAAGTTTTCAATGTAAAAAGAACATATATATATCCCCAAAAATATTGCCGTTTTAAATTAAACCAGCTCTATAATATAATAATTTATACTTTTATAAAACCAAAAGTTTGAATGCAGACTATATCTAAAAAGTTCGACATGCTACCTTATTTCTTAATTTAATATTTTTCTAATAAATATCTTAGTTCATGGTTTGATGCTTAAAAAATTGGTTCAACCACCAATTTCTTATAAAAATTCAGTTCACGAACTTTTAATTATTAACAGCACACTCGAGAGAAATATATTGGTTGTGTTTGTTATCTTTATCAAACCACTGGGTTATGTGCCATGGGATATTCCTGGATTTAAAAAAAAAATATTCATTAAATATTTGTTTCTCCATAGAGAGAAAGAGAGAGAGATTGAGATTGGAACTTCTTTATTACAATGTTCATATAAGATTATATAAGGTTAAATACAAAATAAATGCATACGATTATATAATGATGAAAAATATGAGTAAATAGCTATAAATGTATAAAATAATTAATAAATATACATATATATATAATTTATACAATGTCGTCATTGGTGGCCCCCACCGCTGGAAAGACAGAGAGAGAGAAAGGAATTTTATAATACTTTTCTTCCAGAGTAAGGGATGGAATACATTTATTCTTGGAACATTTCAATGAATAGTCCAATCATCGCCAAGTTACAGCTATCAATAAAAACAAGGATAAAACACATGATAGCAAAATCACCATGGAATTCTCAGTTATAGAAACGACATTTGAAAATTATCCCGCAAATGTGTTTCTTTGAACGAAAATTCGAAAATTATTTTAAGGAGAAATAACGAATATTTCTAACCTTAGGGATGAAGTATGAAAGGATGAATTGTGAAGAGTAAAAATAAATTCCGCTCATCATTACTCTTCAAAATTCATCCTATCATACTTCATCCCTAAGGTTAGAAATAATCGTTATTTCTCCTTAAAATAAATTTCGATTTTTCGTTCAATAGAAAAATTTGCGGGATAATTGTCAAATGTAGTTTCTACAATCATAAGCCGTATTATATTGTATTATAAATTCTCAGTTATGTTTGTGTATTAAAGAAGACCACAATGAAATATATCTTCAAAGCTTGTATAGGAAAGCTGAAATGCATGTAACCCGAAGTATAAGCTATAAGATCAATTTTAGGCATGAAATATGATACATTCAGCTTTGTTCATCCGCAATTTATTCGAGACAAGCGCAGACGCCGTTATTTATTGCCCCAGAGAATAGTTGGTAGCTCTACCATCGAGAGCTACATCTACAGATCTGTAGGTAGAGTCAGAATTTGTGGATGGATAGTTTGGAATGAACATGTTATTTTCCAAATGTATCACATAAATATTTAACACAGTAAGATACTCCAGGACCAAGTAAAGAAATATAGAGAATAGTAATATAATTTTATTCGCGATCGAACGTTGTACTGTACGTATTACATCCCAAACACGACACCAGCCATCTCTGTCTTGAGCTCAATGTACCATCTCGACGACCGTTAAGCCAGTGAGTTCCTTTGATTGGTCCATGGAGCGTGTCAGCGGGCGTCCAGACTATAGAGAATACCGCCCTATTACATCCTTTTAAAGAGTTAAAAATTGTGTTCTTATTCAGCAGATTACAATCTTTAAACCTAGAAGCTAAAGGGGGGTTCACTCTGCTTTTTTTTTTTTTTGGATAAATGCAAATGAATTAGGAGGTCATACAAATCTCCTTCAGTTAATAAATGAAATTCGAATGAAACATGTGCTTTTAAATTTGCTTTAATATTTTAAAATATAAGATGTTGAAATAAAGTGTATGTTATCAATCATATTCTCCTGAGAGTAAGATAGTGCTGCGTCATATCCAGACGTCGTTTGTGTTCTTTGTCGTCAGGATTGTAGAGAGATCAACACGCGAGTTCATGATGGAATTCAGCTAAAGTTTGAGATTTATCACACTGATACGAAATGGATGGAGTACAGCATAAGTTGAAATTGTCTTCAACTTCTTTCGTCTGAAGGATCCTTGGCGCCGTGGCTGTACACTGTACACGTCCTGTCTAGCGACACCGACCTGTAGGCCGATACGCTGCAGACTGACAGACTTGTCCCGGTGTCCATTATCCACATAGAGCAGTCCGTTCAGTACAGTTCAGTCACCATCCCAGCCTGATCAAGTTTAGGGCATCAACCGCCTTCCAGTCATACGCTGCTATCCACCGCACCTTCTCTGGCCGCGGTTTCTTCAGGACTCCTTTCAGTCGAACTGCTATCACGAGGCTGTGTTCTCGTTCCCGGGTTTCAGCATATTTTTCCTATTATTTGCCTGGGGAATCTAACTTTTTTGAACAACCTTGGTGACGTGCAGCACCTTGGTACTTTGCTACAGTGCATTGCGACTTGTCTGCTTGCTACATTCATTTTTGGACTCATAAATCATACACTTTGGTAAGTAGCCCGTGAAACCATAGTATCTCTTCCCGCATCTATCTATCTCTTATACCCCCTTCTTTAATCCCACGGTCTCTCCTGGAGCCAGTAGCACTTCCTTGTCTAACACCATTCCGTATTGGCTCTTGTGATTAGTGGGGAATCAGATGTCACAATAGTTTTAAGAAAGATTAGGTTTTCCATATAGGTTTACATGAAGAGAGCATATAGAATGGCAATATTCAATGTGGACAAGCACACCACTATTTGAAAGAACACAAATCAGTGAGCCGCCTGTTTTTTACTCTACGCTAAAACGATCAAAATTATATCCTTGCATTGGTGAAAATAATAGCATTAGGGGGCATTAAAAAGTCAAATTTTATACCATGGATTAAGTTTTAGCCTTATTCTTACAAGAAGTATGTCGAATTCCAAGAATATTACGGAAATAAATTAGAGGATTTACAGACTTTTTTTTTAAATGTGAAGTGTATGTGACATATATATATATATCATTTCCTGGTAACCCCTATACCGAAAGACCTTTAGAAAGAACATTCAGAAGCAATAACGTGTGCTTTAAGGAACCCAAATAAAAATATCATTCAATGAATATTCTTATTCCTGGTAAATAATGCAACTGATGTGTTTTGAAACAATATAGAAGAACAAATAAACGAATTTGAAAAGAAAGAACGCTTTAGTCGAAGAAATTACACACACAATCTTCAATTTAGTCTTTGTCGAAATGTGTATTGAAGTTTTCAAATCCCTAATTAAATTAGGAAGTTCTAAAATATGACCCGTCTGGATTTAATAACCTGCTTCGAAAAAGCAAGAAATCTTGGAAAAAGGAAGCAAAATATGTAACAGTAAAAATATTTATTTTTTGTAAGGTTCTGGTTAAGGTTCCAAAGACCTCTTTCAACTAACTGGATCTGAAATTTGCTGTTGGTAAAGAAGCATATAGAGCTGCTTTCAGAATGGCTCGTAAACATAACACATGGTCTTTCAGAGCCGCGGTTTTATTGTCCATACACCTCGTTAACATCCTCGTAAACCATCGACTGGGAAATATGCAAACTGGTTAGAGTAATGGGCCTCATTCTCCT
Source organism: Cordylochernes scorpioides (assembly GCA_030710605.1). Classification (NCBI taxonomy): domain Eukaryota; kingdom Metazoa; phylum Arthropoda; class Arachnida; order Pseudoscorpiones; family Chernetidae; genus Cordylochernes; species Cordylochernes scorpioides. Next base: position 73,812,410 of record CP092881.1, read on the forward strand.
CGGAATCCGATACTTGATCCTCAAGACATTTATTGTGGTTTTATCATGGGAACTACACTCACTGTTGTTAGTATGGTTTCTTATCAAATTTATATGCAAATCACGGTGTCAAAAATGACATGTATAAAATAACAATCTATCTCTTATTTGGAAATGTTGCATTTTACCACAACATATCGCCAAACCAGTACCATTTCTGAATACACGTCGTAGAGAGAAAGAAACCACAATTAAAATCTCATTACAGGATTTATCAGGCCTAAACACCTTGTATGAGGCTATATCTATGTGTTCTTTTGTTATGACTCTTTATAAAAGACCAAAAACAAAAGAAATCCGATAGAGAAAGGCTGGAAGATTCAACGGGAAACCTCTGAATGAACCATTGTCGATTTCTGATATTTTTCCATCTCAATATCGGGGAAGGTTAGTTATTTGCATATATTGCCTGTTGATGTGTGTGTGTTTTGGAAAACCACTTTTTTTTTCTTATTTTAATAAAGCGCAGAGATAAAATTTTCTTTTGGTTATATGCTGAGTTTATTCACACTCACATGGACAAAACTTAAAACAGTTTTACCTTTTAACATGTATATCGGGCTTCAGGTAATAACTCTGAAAGATATTTGATATACACACAGTAACTTTTATTGAAGGCACACGAAATAACGAAGTGTGAAAAAAATTGCCTCTGTCTCCCTAAAAAAAAAACAGACAACCGGTGACATCAAAGACATTCCACTTCCTTAAGTTTTGTCTATAAGTATAGGAAGGTATGTGTATTTTCCTGTTTTAAATTTTACGCTGTGAGAAAATTGTGCAAAAATCTATATACCTTAAGAAACGGTTTAAGAACCAGAGCGTAACCATTGGTCAACTTTATTGTCTTTTCTTCTTCTTTGTTATTTCTGAGTGAAGTAGAATGTGTCTGCTTTTATAATTGATACTGAAGAGCACTACTCAGTAGCAGGCCACTGACTTAGCTCCAAAAGAAATGGCCGCCTCTGACATGAGGAACAGACGCCATGATCAGCCGCTCCTAACATGGAGTACAGACTCATCCTGTATCCCTGGATTAGGAGCCCTTACAGGGTACTATCAGCTGGGCCAGCTGAGCCCAGGTTTTTTAGTGAGCTTGTTACTGCTCCCCCTCCTCCTTTTTCATCCGGGCTTTGGACTGGCAAAAAGGTGGAGTTTTATTGTTTTTTAAAAACATTGAAAGATTTCGGTCGTTGTTCAGGTAATCCAGTGCTCTTCGGTTGTTACTTTCACAAAACTCGATATCTCTGGGAATATTTGCATCAATATATTTACAAATACATTTATACAAAAACTATAATCAAATTTATAAATGAATAACTTGTGCGAGTAGTCTTACAACCGGGAAAGGAAAATGCCCTAAAAGGTATCCCTCCGTCATGAAAGATATGTGAATGTCTTTGTAGTGAGAGTATAGCTTAGATTTATCCATTCTTGTAAGGTCGTTTTGTATAGTATATAGTTTTAATAATTGATTTATATATTTTTTAAAATAGCCTATCGTCTTCCCCGTATTTTTTTACCTATGTATGGAAATTTTGGTTTGAATTAGTGAACTACTGCGAATTTGTATACCGGACATACAAACCAACAAACAAACAAACAAACATACAAACATTCATTTTTATATATATAGAAGAAGAAGATATAATATAAATGAGTTTTAAAATTGTTAAAAAAAAAATGCATCGGCCGGGAATCGAACCCTGGCCGCCCGCGTGGCAGGCGAGCATTCTACCACTGAACCACCGATGCTTTAAAAAAATGGCCATATTTAGGTATTCATTCCATTCCGGATTAGTCCGCGTAAAAAAAAAAGTTCTTCAAATGAAAAAAATAAATAGCCAAAAATACTAATCAAAATGCAGCCGAAAATTTTCCTCAGGTTTATAAAAAGCGACATGCAAAATTTGGTACCAATTGGTTCAGTAGTTTTTGAGTTTATCGCGAAACAGACAGACAGACAGAAATTGACTTTTATATATATAGAGAAGAGATAAAACAAAGCTTCGAGGGCTGCATATCTTTTATTAGAACGAATATAATACTAGCTTTCGGGCACATACGCCCTTCTACAGGAATTAATGAAACAATAATCCGACTAGTTTGAAATAGGTTTTATATACACGTAACTTTTGTTTTGCATATCACGCGCAATTTGAAAAATATATGATTTAAAATTTTGGTTCAGAAATATTGTAACTAAAACCTAGAGGGAGACACACATGATAAATACGGTGTTCTAAATGTACAAGAAAATAGAAACTTTTAAAACCATAAAATTTAAATAGCACACATTATAAAAATACTAAGGCCTTCATCGTCCGAGGTTGGAATATCAGACGGAAGAATTCTCCCAGATAGAATAGATGGAACTATTGAAGAAAGATAGAGAGGAAGAGGATTCCACAAAAAAATCCCTAAAGAGGAGAAGATATCAGAATATTTCCAAGTAGAATAAGTTGGGAATGAGATAAGAAGAATCAAAAGACTAGGTCTTAATTTAGAAAAGTTGGAAAAGGAAATAGAAAACAATACAGCCGATTGTTTTGAACTCATTGCAATATTTAAAAATATCGAGAAGATTAAACAGCAGTTAGAATAAGCATGTGAATATTTTATGGGGATAACATATACAGACGAACTTTTATTACAAATAGAGGAAATAACCGATAAATATTATAAACTAGAAGTGAAAATTCATCGGTTAACTCAACATTTTCACAATGATGCAAATTTACCTCTAAATAACAATGCAGTTAATAAGAATTATGCTAACCTACCATTCCCCCAGATAGAATAGATGGAACTTTTGAAGAAAGATTGGAAGGAAGCATTCCACAAAAATTCCCTAAAGAGGAGAAGATATCAGAATATTTTTAAGTAGAATAAGCTGGGAATGAGACGCTCGAATCATTCCTCGTATATCTTACTGCAATTTGACCATTAATAATACAATACACTATAATATAATACAATATAATGCGGCTTATGATTGTAGAACGACATTTGAAAATTATCCCGCAAGTGTTTCTTTTGAACGAAAAATCGAAATTTATTCTAAGGAGAAATAACGATTATTACATATAGAAAAAATCGTTATTTCTCCTTAGAATAAATTTCGATTTTTTTCTCCAGAAGAAATACCAACAAACAGCTTGTAGCACGAAACAGAGGGGATACCTCATCTATGAAGATCTGAATAGACATTAGATTTCATAAGGAAAGGAGAGATAGTTGGTATTTATTTTCTAAGAAATGATGACTTAAGTGAAGCAACAAAGTGTCCCATCCAATGTAAGAAGGATTCAGAGAACGATGAATGAGACTATTGGTCACAATCTTCTATTGTATTAAGATAAATGAAATTACCTTTGGGGAGTTTTTTTTTTTTTTCTTATCCCTAGTACACGTGGTACAGGCCATGATAATTATGGTGGGTAGAAGTAGGCGACTGCTTTTATTGTAAGTGCACCACATGTCTACACATGGGAAAAGCAGTTCGACTTTTGAAGAGTTCTTCAATGAAGTGGTTTATAAACATTCATGGGATTCGGGTAACACGATTCCTGTCAAAATTGTCAGAAATCGCTAAGCATCTTCACTGAAGGCTTCAGACACAGTGAGCTGAATTTTGATAAGTAATCAGGAAAAAAGGAGGAAGTGTTGACAGCTGCCTCATTAGAAATGACAATCGTGCTGTCGATGCCTGGAGCGACGTACTCATGATTGATGGGGATTTCTGGAATGGAGGATCTCTGAACGACGTTCAACAGATCCTTTCGGTGATCTATCAGGCAGAAATTCGATGATCTATATATATATATATTTAATATGAAGCAATAACGGGCCATCTAAATACAGCAAATGAAAACATTTAGACGCGAAGGTTTTTCATACATATATCAAACCTTTACTGTCCTTACTTCGATGAAAAAATATTGGGAGGGCTTGGCTCATTAGTGGTGAACCCTCCCAGCGGTTTCGCCAATTTAATTTACCAGACCGCCTCTTTAGAGCTCTAATATTGTATTGGATCATTCTGCCTATATATGTTACACTGAAGGGTGGAATCTCAAAAATGGTATTCAAGCAAACTATGGACATAAGCTTTCAGGACAGTAGAATTACATATAATATTTTCATAGAGCAATGCTCTTCCGCAAACAATAAGGATAAGGCCAGTTAGGTATAAATTAATACAAAGCAAAAGCGCACCATCTATCCTTATTGTTTGCGGAAGAGCATTGCTCGATGCAAATATTTATATGTAACTAGCCAAATGACCCGGGCAACGCCCAGGTTTTACCCGATTATATGTTTTATTCAAATACTATTCGTTACAATTATAAATTGGCGCCGTGGATGTCACTCTTGTGAAACGTCCCGCTCCAAACTTTGTGTCTGAGAAGCGATATTTTTATAGAACGATGATCTGGCTTTTGTTTTCTGCTCGAATGAATGTTTTTCTGTTATAATTTTGTTCCTGCGTACACGGGTTTCACCCGTGGTCTCTGCTTTTTGGAATTTTTCCCGATATAATTTTGTATCTGATAATCAAACATAATACAGCAATATTGTCATCATCATTTTCTGACTAAAAAAACAACAATTTTTGCCCAGAACCTGTCAATTTTATTTTTTATTGGCTAAAAATCCGATAAATATATTTTCCAGATTTTTCTCTATGTCCTGTCAAAACACGTTTTACATGTACATTAGGTCAGCTGATATTACCTCCCATCTTCACCGCTAGAGGCGCTGCTTGCGAACGAAAAGGCAAAATTGCAACGCAATTTGCAAATAACTCGAAGAATATTCGGGATAGAGACCTGAAATTTTTACTGTAAGTTTTTCCAGATTCTACTCTATATACTGTTGAAATTTCAGTCAGATTAGTTACGTATTGTGGACGTGTATAGCCGACATAGATACCCACATACATACATACATACATACATACATACATACATACACTGACCTTTATATATATAGGGATTATACTGTCCTAAAAACTTATGTCCATAGTTTGCTTAAATACTTTTCTGAGATTCCACCCTTCATTGTAGCATATATAAGCAGAATGATCCAATACAGTATTAAAGCTCTAAAGAGGCGGTTTGGTAGATTAAATTGGCGAAACCGCTGAGAGGGTTCACCACTGATGAGCCAAGCCCTACCAATATATTTTCATCGCAGTAAGGACAGTAAAGGTTTGATATATGTCTGAAAAAACATTCGCGTCTCAATGTTTTCATTTGCTGTATTTATATATCTTTATTGCCTTCTCTTTGTACAAATCCTAAGTATGAAATTGCTTCCTCTAAAAGATGCCAGAAACAAGAGCATCAACCTTGCCGCAAAGTGTGAATGGCATTATTATTATTAAATTTGACGTGGCGAAGAAAATTTCCACATCCCTTTGTGAACGCCCTAATAATTTCCGCTCTTTTTCGGTTCAGTTGTTCGATTCTGTCGAAGGTTTCAGACGCTCTGTCATCAAGGTTGAGATTCTGAATTGTGAAATTGGAGGATACATTGATCCTGGGGAGTTTCCAAATCACATATGCAAAAATGTTCCATCTATGCAATAGACTTGTAGTTGGGTTCTTTTTTTTTTTTGTAATTGAGACCTCAAATCTTAAGTTGCTGATATTTAACCATCAGATTAAACGATAACTTGAATTTTTTCCAAAAAGAAGAAATCTATTGAAAGAAAAATAACAAACTTTTCCATATAATGCCGTCATATACATTTAGCATATTTAAGTAATATAAGTCATAAGTTCTATAAGTCATTTCAGAGAAAATAAATCATCCAAAGGAGAGTGTCTTACAATTGACGCATTCCCATGAATGAATATTTTTCTCTCAAATGATATAAAAAGGATTATTATTTTTTGGAATTGAAGTTTTCTTAGTAATTTATAGTATGGAAAGAGAGGTCTAGCTTAGGCTGAATTAATTAAGAACCCAATAAATCATTATTTATTTTTATCACAAATTATATGAATTCTCTCTAATAACACATAACTACACTAGTTACCACATTGTGATTGGATTATGTGGACGGATACTATATATTTGTGAATAGAATATATGAATATATGCTCAGGTACAATACTGAAGGAATATGAGGGCATTGGTAATACTATGCGTGACGAACACTATATATTTGTGAATAGAATATATGAACATATGCTCAGGTACAATACTGAAGGAATATAAGGGCATTGGTAATACTATGCGTGACGAACACTATATATTTGTGAATAGAATATATGAACATATGCTCAGGTACAATACTGAAGGAATATGAGGGCATTGGTAATACTATGCGTGACGAACACTATATATTTGTGAATAGAATATATGAACATATATGCTCAGGTACAATACTGAAGGAATATAAGGGCATTGGTAGTACTATGCGTGACGAACACTATATATTTGTGAATAGAATGTATGAACATATGCTCAGGTACAATACTGAAGGAATATGAGGGCATTGGTAATACTATGCGTGACGAACACTATATATTTGTGAATAGAATGTATGAACATATGCTCAGGTACAATACTGAAGGAATATGAGGTCATTGGTAATACTATGCGTGACGAACACTATATATTTGTGAATAGAATATATGAACATATGCTCAGGTACAATACTGAAGGAATATGAGGGCATTGGTAATACTATGCGTGACGAATACTATATATTTGTGAATAGAATGTATGAACATATGCTCAGGTACAATACTGAAGGAATATAAGGGCATTGGTAGTACTATGCGTGACGAACACTATATATTTGTGAATAGAATGTATGAACATATGCTCAGGTACAATACTGAAGGAATATGAGGGCATTGGTAATACTATGCGTGACGAACACTATATATTTGTGAATAGAATATATGAACATATGCTCAGGTACAATACTGAAGGAATATGAGGGCATTGGTAGTACTATGCGTGACGAACACTATATATTTGTGAATAGAATGTATGAACATATGCTCAGGTACAATACTGAAGGAATATAAGGGCATTGGTAGTACTATGCGTGACGAACACTATATATTTGTGAATAGAATGTATGAACATATGCTCAGGTACAATACTGAAGGAATAAGAGGGCATTGGTAGTAACATGCGTGACGAATACTATATATTTTTGAATAGAATGTATGAACATATGCTCAGGTACAATACTGAAGGAATATGAGGGCATTGGTAATACTATGCGTGACGAACACTATATATTTGTGAATAGAATATATGAACATATGCTCAGGTACATTACTGAAGGAATATGAGGGCATTGGTAATACTATGCGTGACGAACACTATATATTTGTGAATAGAATATATGAACATATGCTCAGGTACAATACTGAAGGAATATGAGGGCATTGGTAATACTATGCGTGACGAACACTATATATTTGTGAATAGAATATATGAACATATGCTCAGGTACAATACTGAAGGAATATGAGGTCATTGGTAATACTATGCGTGACGAACACTATATATTTGTGAATAGAATATATGAACATATGCTCAGGTACAATACTGAAGGAATATGAGGGCATTGGTAATACTATGCGTGACGAACACTATATATTTGTGAATAGAATATATGAACATATGCTCAGGTACAATACTGAAGGAATATGAGGGCATTGGTAATACTATGCGTGACGAACACTATATATTTGTGAATAGAATGTATGAACATATGCTCAGGTACAATACTGAAGGAATATGAGGGCATTGGTAATACTATGCGTGACGAACACTATATATTTGTGAATAGAATGTATGAACATATGCTCAGGTACAATACTGAAGGAATATGAGGGCATTGGTAGTAACATGCGTGACGAACACTATATATTTTTGAATAGAATATATGAACATATGCTCAGGTACAATACTGAAGGAATATGAGGTCATTGGTAATACTATGCGTGACGAACACTATATATTTTTGAATAGAATATATGAACATATGCTCAGGTACAATACTGAAGGAATATGAGGTCATTGGTAATACTATGCGTGACGAACACTATATATTTGTGAATAGAATATATGAACATATGCTCAGGTACAATACTGAAGGAATATGAGGTCATTGGTAATACTATGCGTGACGAACACTATATATTTTTGAATAGAATATATGAACATATGCTCAGGTACAATACTGAAGGGAATATGAGGTCATTGGTAATACTATGCGTGACGAACACTATATATTTGTGAATAGAATATATGAACATATGCTCAGGTACATTACTGAAGGAATATGAGGGCATTGGTAATACTATGCGTGACGAACACTATATATTTGTGAATAGAATATATGAACATATGCTCAGGTACAATACTGAAGGAATATGAGGGCATTGGTAATACTATGCGTGACGAACACTATATATTTGTGAATAGAATATATGAACATATGCTCAGGTACAATACTGAAGGAATATGAGGGCATTGGTAATACTATGCGTGACGAACACTATATATTTGTGAATAGAATATATGAACATATGCTCAGGTACAATACTGAAGGAATATGAGGTCATTGGTAATACTATGCGTGACGAACACTATATATTTGTGAATAGAATATATGAACATATGCTCAGGTACATTACTGAAGGAATATGAGGTCATTGGTAATACTATGCGTGACGAACACTATATATTTGTGAATAGAATATATGAACATATGCTCAGGTACAATACTGAAGGAATATGAGGGCATTGGTAATACTATGCGTGACGAACACTATATATTTGTGAATAGAATATATGAACATATGCTCAGGTACAATACTGAAGGAATATGAGGTCATTGGTAATACTATGCGTGACGAACACTATATATTTGTGAATAGAATATATGAACATATGCTCAGGTACAATACTGAAGGAATATGAGGTCATTGGTAATACTATGCGTGACGAACACTATATATTTGTGAATAGAATATATGAACATATGCTCAGGTACAATACTGAAGGAATATGAGGTCATTGGTAATACTATGCGTGACGAACACTATATATTTGTGAATATAATATATGAACATATGCTCAGGTACAATACTGAAGGAATATGAGGTCATTGGTAATACTATGCGTGACGAACACTATATATTTGTGAATAGAATATATGAACATATGCTCAGGTACAATACTGAAGGAAAATGAGGGCATTAGTAGTACCATGCGTGGTTAATAATATGTATTTTCGAATAGAATATATGAACATATGTTCAAGTACAATGCTGAAGGAATAAGAGGGCATTGGTGGTACCATGCATGGTTAATAATATATATTTTTGAATAGAATATATGAACATATGCTCAGGTACAATGCTGAAGGAATGAGAGGGCATTGGTAGTACCATGCGTGACGAATACTATGTATTTTCGAATAGAATATATGAACATATGTTCAAGTACAATGCTGAAGGAATAAGAGGGCATTGGTGGTACCATGCGTGGTTAATAATATATATTTTTGAATAGAATATATGAACATATGCTCAGGTACAATGCTGAAGGAATGAGAGGGCATTGGTAGTACCATGCGTGGTTAATAATATGTATTTTTGAATATAATATATGAATATATGCTCAGGTACAATTCTGAAGGAATAAGAGGGCATTGGTAGTACCATGCGTGGTTAATAATATGTATTTTTGAATATAATATATGAATATATGCTCAGGTACAATCCTGAAGGAATAAGAGGGCATTAGTAGTACCATGCGTGGTTAATAATATGTATTTTTGAATAGAATATATGAACATATGCTCGGGTACAACGCTGAAGGAATAAGAGGGCATTGGTATTACCATGCGTGACGAATACTATAATTACATATTTGTATTTAACTTTTGCCAAGATGTCACGACAATCGACCGCTGCGTCCAATTACACCCGAGCAAACAGCATGGTCGTATTTGCATACCCTGCTTGCATATCTCCCTCGGTTTGTTTCAACGATTTCTGCGCCAATAAGAAGTGAATCATCAAAGTTATACACGAACGCGATGAGAATAAAAAAATCCAATTTCATTCTAGTTACATATATAGAAGTAGTAATTATTCACCCTGTGTCTTCTTGGGTATAACACTATTTTTTACTTTTTTAAAAATATTTTCTCTAAAAAAAGTCACATTTACTAAGATAGGCTGTGGAAAGTTGAGAAAAATTATGTGTGTAGTGATTCCACATGCCGATTTGTTATCTTTTTTTTTTTTTAAGAAAAATTCCGTAAATATGCAAATAGGTATATATTTTTTTTACAATTGATAAAAGAATGGTTATGTAAATATATTTTAAAAAGGATATATATATATATTAACACAAAGCAATAACATATATATATATGTTATATAAAAATGAATGAGATTTCCTGCTTGATTTTTGATTATTTTGAGGATTAAACTATGTTAATGCAGTCGTGGTTAAATCTTGAAAGTATGATAATGAATTAATTTTAATCAGTAATTTAATTGAACTAAAGGAATATATAAAATGCATAATTTGATAAGAGTAATGCCTGGCTTGAGGCGAGTAGAATAAGGAAAACAAAATATTATTTACATAATGTACAAAAGTTTTGAGCCGGCCATCGGGAAACAACGGGAATATTCTTGCCATCGCCCGCACAAGTCTCAGTGGAGACTTTTCCGGGCACACTGTATCTAAAACGTCAAGGCAGCAGACGCGATGTCAGGTGGCCAGGGATCCTAGGATCTGGCGGCTGAAATCGGGAAACAACAATAAGTTTTTATAGGGGAAGCGTGACCTCTGGCGGTCGATTTAGCAGAGTATTTGTATCTATGAAATATAATTTTAAATAAAATAATATTTTTATATAACATATATATAAGATATGTATGCGCTGAAGTTGGTTGTATAGTCTAAATAAAGGCTTATCCTTTGAGAATATCATTTATGAATTCTATTTATTTTTAAAACGCTTATAGATATAGATAGATTATAGATTTGATAGCTACAAGAAATGAGGTTTTGCTTGTGAATGATAATGAAGTCTATTGTAATTGTGTGAAGTCATACACCCACATAACACCTGGTGTAGGCTCCAACATGCAGTCATGGGCCTGAAGTAGGAACGCACTAGCGCAATAAAAGGAACCTCCTTCACAAGAGAGATAGGTGTCGCCATTGATATGTTTCTATTATAGGGTGAATATTGTCGCGGAGATAAATAAAGCAAGGGCAAGTTTGGGGATAATTAATTTATTATAAGGGGTTTTTATAGGGAGATGGATAAAGTAGAACTTACCCCAAGTTAAGGTTAATCCTAATGAGGCTCCTCAGCTCCCCCCGCCGGCCAGATTCCACAGAACCCCTCACACCCGGTGTCCAGCGATGATTGACAAACGTCTCATGGGGCCTCTCGTGATTGGAGCCGCTGGGCTTCTTGACATTATTCCCTCCTTAGAAAAAAAAACAGCGACCCGCTGATTAGCTTGTCTCAGCCCTTGTTCTGGAAGGAAATCTATCACGGCTGGTGTTCCCTAGCAGAATAGAATGTTGTTCTTCAGGGTCCAGGTAGGGCTTCATCCGAATGACATGGACGATATCCTTGGCTTTCCGTGATCGGGGAGAGGGGTCCACGGGCTCTACTTCATACGTAACTTCTGAAAGCTTCTTGGTCACCTTATAGGGACCGAAGTATCTCTTCAGTAGCTTTTCTGATAGTCCTACTTTTCGGATGGGAGTAAAAACCCACACAAGATCATCCTTCTGGTAATAGACTGGAGTATGTTTCTGGTCGTATAGTCTACGGTCTTTCGCCTGTGATTGTAGAAGGCGTGATCGGGAGAGTTGACGCGCTTCCTCAGCTCTGGTCACAAGTTCTCCAACGTAGTCGTTAGAGATCTCATCTGGTAGGTAGGGTAGTACGGCATCGATGTAGGTCTCGGCCTCGCGGGCGTGGACAAGAAAGAACGGGGTGTAGCCGGTCGCCTCCTGTTTAGCAGTGTTGTAAGCAAAAGTTACATAGGGCAAAACTTGGTCCCAGTCCTTCTGCTCAACACCTGTGTACATGGACAGCATGTCTCCCAGAGTTTTGTTGAACCTTTCAGTCAGGCCGTTGGTCTGGGGATGGTAGGCCGTTGTAAATCTGTGCACAATTCCGCACAGAGCATTGATCTCTTTTATTACTTGAGAAATGAAATTTCTGCCGCGATCTGTTATCATTTCTCTAGGAGCTCCATGCTTCAAGATGACGTCTTCAACCAGGAACTTAGCTGTTTCGATTGCTCCTCCGTCTGGGATCGCTTTCGTTATGGCATACCTTGTCATATAATCGGTGCACACAATGATCCAACGGTTTCCATCTTTAGAAACTGGAAATCTTCCAAGGAGATCAACCCCGACTTTATAGAATGGCTTTTCTACGGGCGGTATGGATACAAGTTGCCCAGCCGGACGTCGAGGTAATTTCTTCCTTCGTTGACACTCCCGACAATGGCTTACATATTGGCGAACAGTTCTATAAAGGCCAGGCCAATAGAATCGTTTTTTGACTTTGTCATACGTCCGGGCGAAACCCAAATGCCCAGCTGTAGGAGCATCATGTAAATCTGCCATAACTTCCGATCTTAAGTGCTTAGGGATCATCATAAGCCAGGGTCTTCCAGTTGTGCTATAGTTTTTATTGTATAAGATGCCGTCGATAATGCTGAATTCCTTTCTGGTGTAGCCCGAGTTTAAATTATCGATTATTTTAGCTAAATCCGGGTCTTTAGTCTGTTCTATATCGACGTTGGTTAGTGACATCACAGCACTTGGTTGATCGTTCTCAAGCGGGCTCCTTGACAGACAATCGGCATCCTTATGTTTGCGTCCGCTCTTGTAGATAACGGTCACGTCAAATTCTTGCAACTTCAGCGCCCATCTTGCCAAACGGCCAGAAGGATCTTTCTGCCCTACCAACCAACATAGAGAATGATGGTCAGTGACAACCGTGAATGGTCGACCAAACAAATATGGGCGGAATTTGCTAATAGACCAGACTACAGCAAGGCATTCTTTTTCCGTTGTAGAATAGTTATTTTCAGCCTTTGTCAAGCTTCTAGATGCATAAGCTATAGGCCGCTCCTTTCCACCTTGTATTTGTAGAAGAACAGCTCCAATACCATGTCCGCTTGCATCCGTGTGTAGATGGGTATCAGCGGATTCATCAAAGTGTCCTAAGACAGGCTCTGAAATTAGAGCTGTTTTAAGGACTTCAAACGCTTTCTCTTGAGCTGCATCCCAATAAAATTGTTTTTCAGTCTTCAGTAGGTCATGCAAAGATCTAGCTTTGCCGGCAAAGTTCTCAATAAATCTTCGGTAATAGGAACATAATCCAAGAAAGCTCTTCAGTTCAGAGATATTCCTTGGCCTCGGAAATTTAGAGACGGCTTCAACTTTATCTGGATCTGGATGAATTCCATTGGCGTCAACAAGGTGTCCCAAAATCTTTATCCTCCTTGATCCAAAAAGACACTTTTTGTGGTTCAAGCTTAGTCCAGCTTTCTGGATGCAGCTTAATACAAGTTGTAGACGACGTAGATGTTCCTCAAAGGTAGGTGCGTAAACTACGATGTCGTCCAGGTAGCAAAGGCACATGTTCCATTTAAGACTGCCCAGAACACTATCTATCATCCTTTCAAACGTTGCTGGAGCGTTGCAAAGACCGAAGGGCATTACTTGGAATTCATACAGCCCATCTGGAGTGATGAAAGCAGTTTTCTCCCTGTCTTTTTCGTCCACTTCAATCTGCCAAAACCCGGACCGAAGATCCATCGTGGAGAAGTAACTAGAGCCGGCTAAACTGTCCAAGGCATCGTCAATGCGTGGCAGCGGGTAAACATCTTTTTTTGTTATCTTATTTAATCGACGGTAATCTACGCAGAATCTCCAGGTCCCGTCTTTCTTTCGAACTAGAATAACTGGAGATGACCAAGGACTTTCAGAGGGCTTCACGATGTGATTTTCAATCATCTTGTTCACTTCATCTTGAATTAGTCGTCGTTCACTTGGTGCTACTCTATAGGGCCGCTGTTTGATAGGAGACTGGTCGCCTGTGTTTATCTTGTGCTTCACAGTACTGGTGGGCTTAATAGGAGTACTCCCAAAGTCAAATATGCCAATAAACTCGTCAAGGCATGAAACAAGCTGTAACCTTTGAATTTCAGACAGCCCTGGATCTAGAGTAAGGTTTATCTTCTGTGACCATTCACGTGACTTTAGCTGCGTTTCTTGTAACTTATCGCTGGATTCAATAAGATTGCAGATATTCCCATTCTCATAACTTTCCATGGTGCACATATTCATTCCTGATGGAATCAGTTGCGGCCAAGACGCTCCATTCGCCACCCAAATGCTACCTCGGCCGTGTCGAAATGTAACCAATGAGTTTGGTATAAGAACTTCCTTTCTTAATAATAAGTCCTTAGAAGTTGAGACTAAAACATCTCTAACACCACATATTTCTTCGTTTATCACACTGATCTTCTTTATTGATTTAGGCGGGATGACAAAGTCGTCGGAAGCAAACAATCTCTGGTTTTCCTCCTCTCGAGATTCCAGGACGGAGGTTTCCCCGAGATGGAGTTCATTTCTGCCACAATAAATGACGGCTTCGGTGGCCTTGAAGAAGTCCCATCCAAATATGATGTCATGGCTGCATTCCACCATAACAACGAATTCAAATGAGATATTCAGACCATTAACTTCTATGTTCAGGACACATTTTCCTAGGGTCTCTATTAAATTTTTGTTTGCAGCTTTAAGAATGGGACCTGGTTCTTTGAAGAGAGGTGTCTTTAGTTCGCGTCGAAATTTGTCTGAAATAACAGAAAAGTCGGCTCCTGAATCCACCAATGCTTTGATTTTGCGTCCATTTATTTCGACCATAACAAAATTTTCTTTTAATTTAGCGGCGATATACCCTGGAGGATTTTCCTCAATGGCGACCTCACCCCCGTTAGAAGCCGCTCCACTTAGTTTTTCACATTCTGAGGCATGGGAGAACGGCTGAAACGACGGGCTGGCGACTGGGATTGTCTTCGGGCTGGCGACCTTGCGCGGCTTGGATGTGGGGAAGAGCTCCGGTAGAAGTACGTCGAGGTTTGGGGCGTTACATAGTCGTCGTCGGCGTCATATCTCGGGGGTCGACTCGAAAATCCAACATTTCTCTCTTCTCCGCCATTCCTTGTCCTGGCTTCAGCGAAGACCTGCCGTCGTTCCCTACAATAACGGACGACATGTCCGGGTCGTCCGCAGTGGAAGCAGATAGGTTTGTCGTCGTAGGTTCTCCAATGTTCCGTTTTCCTGGGTTGGGTTGGTCGGTCGATATTATAATAGGGCGTTCGTGGTTGTTGTTGTACCACGTTGACTTGTGGTCTGGTAGGTTGTAGAGCAGGCTGACCTCTTCCCTCACAGTCTGTTCCAGGGCGTTCACCTCTCGGAGAGGATTGATCACTTCAGGTGCTGAGAAAACCTTTTGTATCTCTTCTCTAACGATGCGGCGAATTAACGCGGCCAAGTCGTCTGAGTCGTCAACACACGAAATGGGCATTACGTTTGACAACCTGGCGAATTTCGTACGGCCGATCCTGCGCTGCTTGACGGTTGTCAGATGACGGCAAAACTTCAGGATCTCATCTACTGTCTGTATGTCTTTCGCCACCAATACCTGGTATGTGTCCTCCGAAATTCCCTTTATAATGTGAGCAACTCTCTCACCTTCTTCCATGCGAGGGTTCACCTGGTGGCAGAGACTAAGAATCTCCTGGATGTATGACTCGCTGGATTCCTCGGCCTTCTGTGCTCTTGACTTCAGAACTTCCTCGGCGCGTCGAGCAGAATCCTCTTGCAGTCCGAACACACCGCGGAATGCGTCTTCAAAGCTTCTCCACGAGTTGAGTGATTCTTCGTTATTATCAAACCACCTTCCAGCAGTTCCGTTCAAGTAAAATACGACGTTGGCAAGCTTCATGGTCTCGTCCCATCTGTTGTACTTCGACACTCTCTCGTACTCTTTCAACCACTGTCCAGGGTTTATATTTCCATCTCCAGAAAAGGTAGAAGGATCTCGTTGGCGCTGACAAGGGAGGTAGGATCCGCTAACAGTAGGTCTGTGGTCGTCTTCCATTTCTATTAGTTGTGGCAAAGGTTGAAGAATTGGTTCACGTCCCTGTAGACGTCGACTTCTTCGAAGTTCCGTCACGCTACCCAGCGTCTCCGCCAAAATATGTCGCGGAGATAAATAAAGCAAGGGCAAGTTTGGGGATAATTAATTTATTATAAGGGGTTTTTATAGGGAGATGGATAAAGTAGAACTTACCCCAAGTTAAGGTTAATCCTAATGAGGGACCTCAGCTCCCCCCGCCGGCCAGATTCCACAGAACCCCTCACACCCGGTGTCCAGCGATGATTGACAAACGTCTCATGGGGCCTCTCGTGATTGGAGCCGCTGGGCTTCTTGACAATATTAATAGTGAAAGTAATTTACATAAGAGATTGCAATTTATATATTTAGATATCTTTAAATGAAAAGATACGAAATTTTATGTTACTATAATTATTTATTTTTTTCACAATTCTTGCACGCATACACATTATAAACAAAGTATTTAATAATAATATACCTTCGATTCGTTTCTAATCAAAACAAAGTAATAATATATCACTGATATATTATCTTTAAACAAAACAGATCAGCCATCTATATTCTTTTTACTTTTTTACCTTTATGGACAAGACACCACCACCTTACTTATCGAATAGTCGTCGTATATTCGAAAACACTTTGGGACCTGAAAATTCAAACATTTGGTCATAGTAACAACATTTAACATTAAGACTAAAAGGCGTTTCCTGATTATGCAAATAAAAATATCTGATGTCTTGCACCAACTTTCGGAATAAATATCACCTACGTTTAAAAAAATAAATGATTGATCAAGAATGTGTATTTGGTCGTAACATAAAGGTAACCCAAGTTCCTGGAGCGTATCCTTAGATCGCCAATGTGTATTTGGTCGTAACATAAAGGTAACCCAAGTTCCTGGAGCGTATCCTTAGATCGCCAATGTGTATTTGGTCGTAACATAAAGGTAACCCAAGTTCCTGGAGCGTATCCTTAGATCGCCAATGTGTATTTGGTCGTAACATAAAGGTAACCCAGGTTCCTGGAGCGTATCCTTAGATCGCCAATGTGTATTTGGTCGTAACATAAAGGTAACCCAGGTTCCTGGAGCGTATCCTTAGATCGCCAATGTGTATTTGGTCGTAACATAAAGGTAACCCAGGTTCCTGGAGCGTATCCTTAGATCGCCAATGTGTATTTGGTCGTAACATAAAGGTAACCCAGGTTCCTGGAGCGTATCCTTAGATCGCCAATGTGTATTTGGTGGTAACATAAAGGTAACCCAGGTTCCTGGAGCGTATCCTTAGATCGCCAACGTGTATTTGGCAAGTACTGGAGCAAGTTTCAAAGAGATTTCTTAGAGTCTTTCTCTATATATCATCAAAATGATCTCAGTGTAAGTAAGCTTTGAAAAGTTGGATGGAAATACGAATTAGAAAAAATATTTTCTTTAAGCATGTGGACCAACATTCTTCTAACTATAGATATCCAATTTATGAAATTGCCCGTGTTGTGTTCATATGTAAATATAGAATCCATAAGTAAAAATACACTGGTGTCCAAAATTGAGGTAACAAACACAATGTTACAATATAATACACTGCGGCTTGTGATTGTAAAACAACACTTGAATTTACACCGCATGAGTTTCTTTTCAATGAAATATTTATTTCACCTTGAAATAAATTTTGATTTTTCATTGAAAAGAAACTCATGCGGTGTAAATTCAAGTGTTGTTTTACAATCACAATGTTAGTTTTCTTTAAAAATATTGAATTGTTTTGAACAATTTGTGGGTGGATTGAAAAAAAAACTAACAAATAAAGTTGACAAAATAAATTTGTTTAAATATTTTAGAGTTATGCCAATATATGTTAATTAGTCCAAAGGTCAGGTAGATTTCCAGGCCTATAAATACCATCGCAAAATTGAAGAGAAGTGGACTCAGGAATTGGTTTAACCATGGAGCACCACCACTACCAGATTTAAACCAATATTTGATGACTTAATAGGGTGTGTGGTCGCCTCTAACATCTAAACAGCTGTCATAACGACATTCCATGCTGTTTATTAGGCAGGTAAAGAGCTCTTGAGGCAACAAATCCTACTCCTCAACCAAAGCAGTTTTCAGTTCTTGGGTGGTCCTAGGTGGGGGTGAACGAGATGCGTCTCCCCAAGACATCCCACTCATGTTCTATAGGATTGAGGTCTGGTGATCTGGCAGGCCACTCCATCTTTTGAATACCCTCACTTTCAACATATTCGTTTATCATCAGGGCTCTATGAGGATGAGCATTATCATCCATAAAGATAAACCAGGGTCCGACCCACCCCTATAAAACCTTACATAGGGCTCCAGTATCTCGTCTCTGTACCGCTGAGAAGTCAGGGTGCCGCCATCAAACACATGTAGTGGCGTGCGTGCGTCCAAAATGATACCACCCCAGACCATGACATCTTGGCCACCGTAACTGTCCCTTTCTCTGATGTTTGAGGGATGGTTTCGAGTCCCGGTTTCTCTCCAGATCAGTACGTCTAGATTCCGTGTTAAGGCTAAACCTTGACTCATCACTAAAACAGGAGCCCACTGATTTTGGGTCCCAGAACGATGTTGTCTGCATCAATTTAGACGAGCCCTTTTTTGGATGGCAGTGAGAGGAATACAAACTTTCGGCCACCCCTTGCATACAACTCTCCCTCGTTGAGTCTTCTGTAAACTGTTTGCTATGATACCATGGTTCCTGTGGCCGAAGAGAGCTCAATTGTTAGCTGTCTGGCTGTCATGGTTTTGTTACGTTTGGCCGTTAACTTCAGATAACGTTCTTCTGATGAAGTTGTGATTCTCGGGCGACCTTGTCCTTCTCTTCTGGAGATGTCTTCTGTTTCTTGAAATTGTTTCCATAGATTCGAAACCCCTTTTCTTGACGTTTCGACCCATCTTGCAACTTCTGCTTGAAACCGGCCAGCCTCTATTCTACCAATGGCCCTCCACCTCAATGAGTCTTTTAAACATCTATGACATTCCATCGATAGATAAAACGGAAGAAATGTTGTCTAAATGAAATTGTAAAGCTTGATACAAAAGGTACGCAAGCGAACGCTTTAGAGAATGACCCAATTTGCATATTACAATTATTATATTGACTAGCTAAACCTTGTGGTGTAATTTGCATATCATATAATGCTTTTTATAATTTTTCGTTATTATTATTTTTTTATCAAAGATTTAGTGTTTTTTACCTTAATTTTGGACACTAGTGTATATATGCACTTTGCTCGTAACCAGAAGGCTCTGCAGCGATAAGAAATATATGTAAATAATAGAAATATGTGAAAGTTATATATAGGTATTTATGTAAATTACGGCAGAGTTGATCCGCTGGTGTGTCCTCCACAGCAGGGCCTGGCGCCGTCTGCATCGATCTGGTACAAGTGGCGGCCCACACACTGCTTATGTAACTGCCACCGAGGTCTGGCTACCATGTTCAACATGCCATGGTGGCTACCATCTTCCAATGTTCAACATGCCATAGTGGCTACCATCTTCCAATGTTCAACATGCCATGTTGGCTACCATCTTCCAATGTCCAACATGCCATAGTGGCTACCATCTTCCAATGTCCAACATGCCATAGTGGCTACCATCTTCCAATGTCCAACATGCCATAGTGGCTACCATCTTCCAATGTTCAACATGCCATGTTGGCTACCATCTTCCAATGTTCAACATGCCATGTTGGCTACCATCTTCCAATGTCCAACATTCCATGTTGGCTACCATCTTCCAATGTCCAACATTCCATGGTGGCTACCATCTTCCAATGTTCAACATGCCATGTTGGCTACCATCTTCCAATGTTCAACATGCCATGTTGGCTACCATCTTCCAATGTTCAACATGCCATGTTGGCTACCATCTTCCAATGTTCAACATGCCATGTTGGCTACCATCTTCCAATGTTCAACATGCCATGTTGGCTACCATCTTCCAATGTTCAACATGCCATGTTGGCTACCATCTTCCAATGTTCAACATGCCATGGTGGCTACCATCTTCCAATGTCCAACGTGCCATGTTGGCTACCATCTTCCAATGTCCAACATGCCATGTTGGCTACCATCTTCCAATGTTCAACATGCCATGTTGGCTACCATCTTCCAATGTTCAACATGCCATGTTGGCTATCATCTTCCAATGTCCAACATTCCATGGTGGCTACCATCTTCCAATGTTCAACATGCCATGTTGGCTATCATCTTCCAATGTCTAACGTGCCATGGTGGCTATCATCTTCCAATGTTCAACATGCCATGTTGGCTATCATCTTCCAATGTCCAACATTCCATGGTGGCTACCATCTTCCAATGTTCAACATGCCATGTTGGCTACCATCTTCCAATGTCTAACGTGCCATGGTGGCTATCATCTTCCAATGTTCAACATGCCATGTTGGCTATCATCTTCCAATGTCCAACGTGCCATGGTGGCTACCATCTTCCAATGTCCAACGTGCCATGGTGGCTATCATCTTCCAATGTCCAACGTGCCATGGTGGCTATCATCTTCCAATGTCCAACGTGCCATGGTGGCTAC
Source organism: Cordylochernes scorpioides (assembly GCA_030710605.1). Taxonomy (NCBI): domain Eukaryota; kingdom Metazoa; phylum Arthropoda; class Arachnida; order Pseudoscorpiones; family Chernetidae; genus Cordylochernes; species Cordylochernes scorpioides. The sequence goes on from CP092881.1 coordinate 73,833,253, forward strand.
CATCTTCCAATGTCCAACGTGCCATGGTGGCTACCATCTTCCAATGTCCAACATGCCATGGTGGCTACCATCTTCCAATGTTCAACATGCCATGTTGGCTACCATCTTCCAATGTTCAACATGCCATGGTGGCTACCATCTTCCAATGTTCAACATGCCATGTTGGCTACCATCTTCCAATGTCCAACGTGCCATGGTGGCTACCATCTTCCAATGTCCAACGTGCCATGGTGGCTATCATCTTCCAATGTCCAACGTGCCATGGTGGCTATCATCTTCCAATGTCCAACATACCATGGTGGCTACCATCTTCCAATGTTCAACATGCCATGTTGGCTACCATCTTCCAATGTCCAACATGCCATGGTGGCTACCATCTTCCAATGTTCAACATGCCATGTTGGCTACCATCTTCCAATGTTCAACATGCCATGGTGGCTACCATCTTCCAATGTCCAACATGCCATGGTGGCTACCATCTTCCAATGTTCAACATGCCATGTTGGCTACCATCTTCCAATGTCCAACATGCCATGGTGGCTACCATCTTCCAATGTTCAACATGCCATGTTGGCTACCATCTTCCAATGTTCAACATGCCATGTTGGCTACCATCTTCCAATGTTCAACATGCCATGGTGGCTACCATCTTCCAATGTTCAACATGCCATGTTGGCTACCATCTTCCAATGTCCAACGTGCCATGTTGGCTACCATCTTCCAATGTTCAACATGCCATGGTGGCTACCATCTTCCAATGTTCAACATGCCATGGTGGCTACCATCTTCCAATGTTCAACATGCCATGTTGGCTACCATCTTCCAATGTTCAACATGCCATGTTGGCTACCATCTTCCAATGTCCAACATGCCATGGTGGCTACCATCTTCCAATGTTCAACATGCCATGGTGGCTATCATCTTCCAATGTCCAACATGCCATGGTGGCTACCATCTTCCAATGTCCAACATGCCATGGTGGCTACCATCTTCCAATGTCCAACATGCCATGGTGGCTACCATCTTCCAATGTTCAACATGCCATGTTGGCTACCATCTTCCAATGTTCAACATGCCATGTTGGCTACCATACCATCTTCCAATGTTCAACATGCCATGTTGGCTACCATCTTCCAATGTTCAACATGCCATGTTGGCTATCATCTTCCAATGTTCAACATGCCATGGTGGCTACCATCTTCCAATGTCCAACATGCCATGGTGGCTACCATCTTCCAATGTTCAACATGCCATGGTGGCTACCATCTTCCAATGTTCAACATGCCATGGTGGCTACCATCTTCCAATGTTCAACATGCCATGGTGGCTACCATCTTCCAATGTTCAACATGCCATGTTGGCTACCATACCATCTTCCAATGTTCAACATGCCATGTTGGCTACCATCTTCCAATGTTCAACATGCCATGTTGGCTATCATCTTCCAATGTTCAACATGCCATGGTGGCTATCATCTTCCAATGTTCAACATGCCATGGTGGCTACCATCTTCCAATGTTCAACATGCCATGGTGGCTACCATCTTCCAATGTTCAACATGCCATGGTGGCTACCATCTTCCAATGTTCAACATGCCATGGTGGCTACCATCTTCCAATGTCCAACGTGCCATGTTGGCTATCATCTTCCAATGTCCAACATACCATGGTGGCTACCATCTTCCAATGTTCAACATGCCATGGTGGCTACCATCTTCCAATGTTCAACATGCCATGTTGGCTACCATCTTCCAATGTCCAACGTGCCATGGTGGCTATCATCTTCCAATGTTCAACATGCCATGGTGGCTATCATCTTCCAATGTCCAACGTGCCATGGTGGCTATCATCTTCCAATGTTCAACATGCCATGGTGGCTATCATCTTCCAATGTCCAACGTGCCATGGTGGCTACCATCTTCCAATGTTCAACATGCCATGGTGGCTACCATCTTCCAATGTCCAACGTGCCATGGTGGCTATCATCTTCCAATGTTCAACATGCCATGTTGGCTACCATCTTCCAATGTCCAACGTGCCATGTTGGCTACCATCTTCCAATGTTCAACATGCCATGGTGGCTACCATCTTCCAATGTCCAACGTGCCATGTTGGCTACCATCTTCCAATGTTCAACATGCCATGGTGGCTACCATCTTCCAATGTCCAACGTGCCATGGTGGCTATCATCTTCCAATGTTCAACATGCCATGTTGGCTACCATCTTCCAATGTCCAACGTGCCATGTTGGCTACCATCTTCCAATGTTCAACATGCCATGGTGGCTACCATCTTCCAATGTCCAACGTGCCATGTTGGCTACCATCTTCCAATGTTCAACATGCCATGGTGGCTACCATCTTCCAATGTCCAACATGCCATGGTGACTACCATCTTCCAATGTCCAACATGCCATGGTGGCTACCATCTTCCAATGTCCAACGTGCCATGTTGGCTACCATCTTCCAATGTTCAACATGCCATGGTGGCTACATCTTCCAATGTTCAACATGCCATGTTGACTACCATACCATCTTTCAATGTTCAACATGCCATGTTGGCTACCATCTTCCAATGTTCAACATGCCATGTTGGCTACCATCATTCTGCTTTTATATGCTACACTGAAAGGTGGAATCATAGAAATGTTATTTAAGAAAACTATGGACATAAGATTTTACAACAACAACAAAAGCTTTATTAAGACATTTTAGTCTCATACAGTTTCTCCAACAGAAAAGTAGGATGCATGCAGGAAAGAAGTAATAGTCCCTTAATGGTAATATGATATTTATATACAGTAAAATTATATAAAACAATCAGCTAATATATAGATTACTCTGGGTAAATTGGAAGGAAATAAATTTATTATAGATAAGCTTACTGGACAGTAGAATTACATTCAAATATTTGCATCGAGCAATGTTCTTCCACAAGTTTTGTCGAACTTTTTGCGGCTTTCCGTTTTCCTTGTTGTTGATGCCGAAATCTCCAGATTTGAAGCGTTTAAACCTTTCTTGACAGGTTCTTAATAAAGGAGAATTGTTCCCATAGGCGCTATATATAGAGCAAGTGGTGAGCTTCGGTTGCGCTTTTCTAGAAGTTGAAGTTAAGAGCAAAGCTTCCCGCAAACGAGACTTTCCAGGCACAAAAGTAGACATCTGAAGAGCTTAAAATGAAAATGCAAATAATATTTTAAAACAAGAATTACAAATAAATGGCTATCGTTTAAGGCACTAAAATCGATGCAGAGCAAAGCAATAGAGAAAAGTTTGTTTATTCAAATTTATAATGAATATCAATTTCAAACAGGGCTCTGTCACATTTGTAAGTGCAAATTCGAACTGCTTTTCACATGTGTAGACATGTGGTGCACTTCCAGTAAAAGCAGTCGCTAACTACCCATCATAATTATCATGGTCTGTACCACATGTACTAGGGATAGGGATAAGCAAAAAAATAATGAATTAAATTAAAACGCAGTCATTTTTGAGCACCAATATTTTTTAAAATAACACTTCTGTTCATTTCTTTTTTTCATTTTTCAATTAAAATAGAATCATATAAGACCATAGAAATAATTTAATAAATTTTCATATTTATCATAAACAAAAATGCAAAAGCAAAATCTGTTTAAGATTTATTCATTATAAAATTAAGATATTTTCAAATATCTTTTTGCTGAATTTACAGGAACACATACGGCTGAAGGTAAAACTTCCGGCCTATAAATCTCGCCGTTTTATTTGTTAGAAAATTATTTTTATTTATTTATGGGGGAAGTTTGGTGGCTCAAGCTACCTTCATTTAACAAATGATGTCGATAACAAAGAAAGGCTGTAATGGAAGGTGATTTTTCTCCCTTCCAACACGAAACCTCCAGATGCCGGGTCTAGCCGTGGCGTTCTTCTTCTTTATAAAACTTCCTGGCGATGTTCTGTTCGCAGTAGCTGCTTGTGAAACTTCCTGGACAAATCTAGTGGTAGAGATTTTATGAGGACGGTAGCTGCTTGTGAAACTTATCGGGTTGAGACAAGGAAAAGTCACTCAAGAATATATATCTCCGTTCCTCCAAGCAAAAT
>CP092881.1:73837433-73878716 GCA_030710605.1 Cordylochernes scorpioides
TATCTTGTTGTTTAGTACTGCAGGATATGCTCCGGGGATGTCTCACAAGCCAGACATTTTGTGTAGTTTGGGAAGTGTTTGGTTTTGCCTTCAAAGAATATTTTCCTTGTGTGGCCTGGGAGGAAATTAATTTATGATCTAAGTTGGAATCCTCAAAACATTTAACCATAATACTTTGTAATAATTTCTAATTTTTGTGTGAAGAATAAATGATTCATGAATTATATATCCATGAAAATTTACCTGAAATCCCTATTTCAAAAATGTATACTTTTTAATGTATTTAATATCTGATTGAAAATTTGGTTCAGAAATATTGTAACTAAAACCTAGAGGCGCTCACATGATAAATACGGTGTTCTAAATGTACAATAAAATAGAAACTTTCAAAACCATACAATTTAAATAGCACACATTATAAAAATACTAAGACCTTTAACGTCCGAGGTTGGAATATCAGATGGAAGAATTCTCCCAGATAGAATAGATGGAACTATTGAAGAAAAAGGGGGAGGAAGAGGATTCCAGATAAGAAGATGAGATAAGAAGAATCAAAAGTCTAGATCCTAATTTAGAAAAGTTGGAAAAGGAAATAGAAAACAATACAGCCGATTGTTTTGAACTCATTGCAATATTTAAAAATATCGAGAAGATTAAACAGCAGTTGGAACAAGCATATGAATATTTTATGGGGATAACATATACAGACGAACTTTTATTACAAATAGAGGAAATAACCGATAAATATTATAAACTAGAAGTGAAAATTCATCGGTTAACTCAACATTTTCACAATAATGCAAATTTACCTCTAAATAACAATGCAGTTAATAAGAATTATGCTAACGTACCATTCCCCCAGATAGAATAGATGGAACTTTTGAAGAAAGATTGGAAGGAAGCATTCCACAAAAATTCCCTAAAGAGGAGAAGATATCAGAATATTTTTAAGTAGAATAAGCTGGGAATGAGACGCTCGAATCATTCCTCGTATATCTTACAGCAATTTGACCATTTATAATACAATACACTATAATATAATACAATATAATGCGGCTTATGATTGTAGAACGACATTTGAAAATTATTCCGCATGTGTTTCTTTTGAACGAAAAATCGAAATTTATTTTAAGGAGAAATAACGAATATTATATATAGAAATAATCGTTATATTTCTCCTTAGAATAAATTTCTATTTTTCGTTCAAAAGAAACACATGCGGAATAATTTTCAAATGTCGTTCTGCGACCATTTTTTTCTCCAGAAGGAATACCAACAAACAGCTTGTAGCACGAAACAGAGGAGATACCTCCTCTATGAAGATCCGAGTAGATTAGATTTTATAAGTGAATGATAGATAGTCGGTATCTATTTTCAAAGAAATGATGACTTAAGTGAAAGAAACAAAGTGTCCCATCCAATGTGAGAGGAATTCAAAGAACGCTAAATGGGACTATTGGCCAAACTCTTGTATTGTATGAAGATTAATGAAATTACCATTTGGGGAGTTTTTTTTTTTTTGCTTTTCCCTAGTACACGTGGTACAGGCCATGATAATTATGGTGGGTAGAAGTAGGCGACTGCTTTTACTGTAAGTGCACCACATGTCTACACATGGGAAAAGCAGTTCGACTTTTGGAGAGTTCTTCAATCACCACACCATTCTATTGCATTAAGATTAATAAAATTAACTTTTGGGGAAGAGTTCTTAAATGACGTGGTTTATAAACATTTATGGGCTTCAGGTAACACGATTCCTGTCAAGATTGTCAGAAATCGCTAAGCATCTTCACTGAAGGCTTCAGACACAGTGAGCTGAATTTTGATAAGCAATCAGGAAAAAAGGAGGAAGTGTTGACAGCTGCCTCATTAGAAATGACAATCGTGCGGTAAGCTGTCGATGCCTGGAGCGACGTACTCATGATTGATGGGGATTTCTGGAATGGAGGATCTCTGAACGACGTTCAACAGATCCTTTCGGTGATCTATCAGGCAGAAATTCGATTATCTATATATATTTAATATGAAGCAATAACGGGCCATCTAAATACAGCAAATGAAAACATTTAGACGCGAAGGTTTTTCATACATTATCAAACCTTTACTGTCCTTACTTCGATTAAAAAATATTGGAAGGGCTTGACTCATCAGTGGTGAACCCTCCCAGCGGTTTCGCCAATTTAATTTACCAGACCGCCTCTTTAGAGCTCTAATACTGTATTGGATCATTCTGCCTATATATGTTACACTGAAGAGTGGAATCTCAAAAATGGTATTTAAGCAAACTATGGACATAAGCTTTCAGGACAGTAGAATTACATATAAATATTTTCAACGAGCAATGCTCTTCCGCAAACAATAAGGATAAGGCCAGTTAGGTATAAATTAATACAAACCAAAAGCGCACCATCTATCCTTATTGTTTGCGGAAGAGCATTGCTCGATACAAATATTTATATGTAATTCTACTGTCTTAAAAGCTTGTGTCCATAGTTTGCTTAAATACTTTTCTGAGATTCCACCCTTCAGTGTAGCATATATAAGCAGAATGATCCAATACAGTATTAGATCTCTAAAGAGGCGGTTTGGTAGATTAAATTGGCGAAACTGCTGGGAGGGTTCACCACTGATGAGCCAAGCCCTACCAATATATTTTCATCGCAGTAAGGACGGTATAAGTTTGATATATGTGTGGAAAAACATTCGCGTCTTAATGTTCTCATTTGCTGTATTTATATCTTTGTTGCCTTCTCTTTGTACAAATCCTAAGTATGAAATTGCTTCCTCTAAAAGATGCCAGACACAAGAGCATCAACCTTGCCGCAAAGTGTGAATGGCATTATTATTATTAAATTTGACGTGGCGAAGAAAATTTCCACATCCCTTTGTGAACGCCCTAATAATTTCCGCTCTTTTTCGGTTCAGTTGTTCGATTCTGTCGAAGGTTTCAGACGCTCTGTCATCAACGTTGAGATTCTGAATTGTGAAATTGGACGATACATTGATCCTGGGGAGTTTCCAAATCACATATGCAAAAATGTTCCATCTGTGCAATAGACTTGTAGTTGGCTTTGTAATTGAGACCTCAAATCTTAAATTGCTGAAATTCAACCATCAGATTAAACGATAACTTGAATTTTTTCAAAAAAGAAAAAATCTATTGAAAGAAAAATAACAAACTTTTCCATATAATGCCGTCATATACATTTAACATATTTAAGTAATATAAGTCATAAGTTCTTTAAGTCATTTCAGAGAAATAAATCATACAAAGGAGAGTGTCTTACAATTGACGCTTTCCCATGGATGAATATTTTTCTCTCAAATGAAATAAAAAGGATTATTATTTTTTGGAATTGAAGTTTTCTTAGTAATTTATAGTATGGAAAGAGAGGTCTAGCTTAGGCTGAATTAATTAAGAACCCAATAAATAATTATTTATTTTTATCACAAATCATATGAATTCTCTCTTCTCTCTAATAACACATAATACAATAGTTACCACATTGTGATTAGCTTATGTGGACGAATACTATATATTTTTGAATAGAATATATGAACATATGCTCAGGTACAATACTGAAGGAATAAGAGGGCATTGGTAGTAACATGCGTGACGAATACTATATATTTTTGAATAGAATATATGAACATATGCTCAGGTACAATGCTGAAGGAATAAGAGGGCATTGGTAGTAACATGCGTGGTTAATAATATGTATTTTTGAATAGAATATATGATCAGGTACAATGCTGAAGGAATAAGAGGGCATTGGTAGTACCATGCGTGACGAATACTATATATTTGTGCATAGAATATATGAACATATGCTCAGGTACAATGCTAAAGGAATAAGAGGGCATTGGTAGTACCATGCGTGGTTAATAATATGTATTTTTGAATAGAATATATGAACATATGCTAAGGTACAACGCTGAAGGAATATGAGGGCATTGGTAGTACCATGCGTGACGAATACTATATATTTGTGCATAGAATATATAACATATGCTCAGGTACAATGCTAAAGGAATAAGAGGGCATTGGTAGTACCATGCGTGGTTAATAATATGTATTTTTGAATAGAATATATGAACATATGCTAAGGTACAATGCTGAAGGAATATGAGGGCATTGGTAGTACCACGCGTGACGAATACTATAATTACATATTTGTATTTAACTTTTGCCAAGATGTCACGACAATCGACCGCTGCGTCCAATTACAACCGAGCAAACAGCATGGTCGTATTTGCATACCCTGCTTGCATATCTCCCTCGGTTTGTTTCAACGATTTCTGCGCCAATAAGAAGTGAATCATCAAAGTTATACACGAACGCGATGAGAATAAAAAAATCCAATTTCATTCTAGTTACATATATAGAGGTAGTAATTATTCACCCTGTACCTCCTTGGTTATAACACCATTTTTTACATTTTTAAAAATATTTTCTCTAAAAAAAGTCACATTTACTAAGATAGGCTGTGGAAAGTTGAGAAAAATTATGTATGTAGTGATTCCACATGCCGATTTGTTATCTTTTTTTTTTTTTTTTTTTTTTTTTAAGAAAAATTCCGTAAATATATGCAAATATGTATATATATATTTTTTACATTTGATAAAAGAATGGTTATGTAAATATATTTATGTTATATTTTTAAAAAGGATATATATATGTTATATAAAAATGAATGAGATTTCCTGCTTGATTTTTGATTATATTGAGGATTAAACTATGTTAATGCAGTCGTGGTTAAATCTTGAAAGTATGATAATGAATTAATTTTAATCAGTAATTTAATTGAACTAAAGGAATATATAAAATGCATAATTTGATAAAAGTAATGCCTGGCTTGAGGCGAGTAGAATAAGGAAAACAAAATATTATTTACATAATGTACAAAAGTTTTGAGCCGGCCATCGGGAAACAACGGGAATATTCTTGCCATCGCCCGCACAAGTCTCAGTGGAGACTTTTCCGGGCACACTGTATCTAAAACGTCAAGGCAGCAGACGCGATGTCAGGTGGCCAGGGATCCTAGGATCAGGCGGCTGGAATCGGGAAACAACAATAAGTTTTTATAGGGGAAGCGTGACCTCTGGCGGTCGATTTAGCAGAGTATTTGTATCTATGAAATATAATTTTAAATAAAATAATATTTTTATATAACATATATATAAGATATGTATGCGCTGAAGTTGGTTGTATAGTCTAAATAAAGGCTTATCCTTTGAGAATATCATTTATGAATTCTATTTATTTTTAAAACGCTTATAGATATAGATAGATTATAGATTTGATAGCTACAAGAAATGAGGTTTTGCTTGTGAATGATAATGAAGTCTATTGTAATTGTGTGAAGTCATACACCCACATAACACCTGGTGTAGGCTCCAACATGCAGTCATGGGCCTGAAGTAGGAACGCACTAGCGCAATAAAAGGAACCTCCTTCACAAGAGAGATAGGTGTCGCCATTGATATGTTTCTATTATAGGGTGAATATTGTCGCGGAGATAAATAAAGTAAGGGCAAGTTTGGGGATAATTAATTTATTATAAGGGGTTTTTATAGGGAGATGGATAAAGTAGAACTTACCCCAAGTTAAGGTTAATCCTAATGAGGGACCTCAGCTCCCCCCGCCGGCCAGATTCCACAGAACCCCTCACACCCGGTGTCCAGCGATGATTGACAAACGTCTCATGGGGCCTCTCGTGATTGGAGCCGCTGGGCTTCTTGACATTATTCCCTCCTTAGAAAAAAAACAGCGACCCGCTGATTAGCTTGTCTCAGCCCTTGTTCTGGAAGGAAATCTATCACGGCTGGTGTTCCCTAGCAGAGTAGAATGTTGTTCTTCAGGGTCCAGGTAGGGCTTCATCCGAATGACATGGACGATATCCTTGGCTTTCCGTGATCGGGGAGAGGGGTCCACGGGCTCTACTTCATACGTAACTTCTGAAAGCTTCTTGGTCACCTTATAGGGACCGAAGTATCTCTTCAGTAGCTTTTCTGATAGTCCTACTTTTCGGATGGGAGTAAAAACCCACACAAGATCATCCTTCTGGTAATAGACTGGAGTATGTTTCTGGTCGTATAGTCTACGGTCTTTCGCCTGTGATTGTAGAAGGCGTGATCGGGAGAGTTGACGCGCTTCCTCAGCTCTGGTCACAAGTTCTCCAACGTAGTCGTTAGAGATCTCATCTGGTAGGTAGGGTAGTACGGCATCGATGTAGGTCTCGGCCTCGCGGGCGTGGACAAGAAAGAACGGGGTGTAGCCGGTCGCCTCCTGTTTAGCAGTGTTGTAAGCAAAAGTTACATAGGGCAAAACTTGGTCCCAGTCCTTCTGCTCAACACCTGTGTACATGGACAGCATGTCTCCCAGAGTTTTGTTGAACCTTTCAGTCAGGCCGTTGGTCTGGGGATGGTAGGCCGTTGTAAATCTGTGCACAATTCCGCACAGAGCATTGATCTCTTTTATTACTTGAGAAATGAAATTTCTGCCGCGATCTGTTATCATTTCTCTAGGAGCTCCATGCTTCAAGATGACGTCTTCAACCAGGAACTTAGCTGTTTCGATTGCTCCTCCGTCTGGGATCGCTTTCGTTATGGCATACCTTGTCATATAATCGGTGCACACAATGATCCAACGGTTTCCATCTTTAGAAACTGGAAATCTTCCAAGGAGATCAACCCCGACTTTATAGAATGGCTTTTCTACGGGCGGTATGGATACAAGTTGTCCAGCCGGACGTCGAGGTAATTTCTTCCTTCGTTGACACTCCCGACAATGGCTTACATATTGGCGAACAGTTCTATAAAGGCCAGGCCAATAGAATCGTTTTTTGACTTTGTCATACGTCCGGGCGAAACCCAAATGCCCAGTTGTAGGAGCATCATGTAAATCTGCCATAACTTCCGATCTTAAGTGCTTAGGGATCATCATAAGCCAGGGTCTTCCAGTTGTGCTAAAGTTTTTCTTGTATAAGATGCCGTCGATAATGCTGAATTCCTTTCTGGTGTAGCCCGAGTTTAAATTATCGATTATTTTAGCTAAATCCGGGTCTTTAGTCTGTTCTATATCGACGTTGGTTAGTGACATCACAGCACTTGGTTGATCGTTCTCAAGCGGGCTCCTTGACAGACAATCGGCATCCTTATGTTTGCGTCCGCTCTTGTAGATAACGGTCACGTCAAATTCTTGCAACTTCAGCGCCCATCTTGCCAAACGGCCAGAAGGATCTTTCTGCCCTACCAACCAACATAGAGAATGATGGTCAGTGACAACCGTGAATGGTCGACCAAACAAATATGGGCGGAATTTGCTAATAGACCAGACTACAGCAAGGCATTCTTTTTCCGTTGTAGAATAGTTATTTTCAGCCTTTGTCAAGCTTCTAGATGCATAAGCTATAGGCCGCTCCTTTCCACCTTGTATTTGTAGAAGAACAGCTCCAATACCATGTCCGCTTGCATCCGTGTGTAGATGGGTATCAGCGGATTCATCAAAGTGTCCTAAGACAGGCTCTGAAATTAGAGCTGTTTTAAGGACTTCAAACGCTTTCTCTTGAGCTGCATCCCAATAAAATTGTTTTTCAGTCTTCAGTAGGTCATGCAAAGATCTAGCTTTGCCGGCAAAGTTCTCAATAAATCTTCGGTAATAGGAACATAATCCAAGAAAGCTCTTCAGTTCAGAGATATTCCTTGGCCTCGGAAATTTAGAGACGGCTTCAACTTTATCTGGATCTGGATGAATTCCATTGGCGTCAACAAGGTGTCCCAAAATCTTTATCCTCCTTGATCCAAAAAGACACTTTTTGTGGTTCAAGCTTAGTCCAGCTTTCTGGATGCAGCTTAATACAAGTTGTAGACGACGTAGATGTTCCTCAAAGGTAGGTGCGTAAACTACGATGTCGTCCAGGTAGCAAAGGCACATGTTCCATTTAAGACTGCCCAGAACACTATCTATCATCCTTTCAAACGTTGCTGGAGCGTTGCAAAGACCGAAGGGCATTACTTGGAATTCATACAGCCCATCTGGAGTGATGAAAGCAGTTTTCTCCCTGTCTTTTTCGTCCACTTCAATCTGCCAATACCCGGACCGAAGATCCATCGTGGAGAAGTAACTAGAGCCGGCTAAACTGTCCAAGGCATCGTCAATGCGTGGCAGCGGGTAAACATCTTTTTTTGTTATCTTATTTAATCGACGGTAATCTACGCAGAATCTCCAGGTCCCGTCTTTCTTTCGAACTAGAATAACTGGAGATGACCAAGGACTTTCAGAGGGCTTCACGATGTGATTTTCAATCATCTTGTTCACTTCATCTTGAATTAGTCGTCGTTCACTTGGTGCTACTCTATAGGGCCGCTGTTTGATAGGAGACTGGTCGCCTGTGTTTATCTTGTGCTTCACAGTACTGGTGGGCTTAATAGGAGTACTCCCAAAGTCAAATATGCCAATAAACTCGTCAAGGCATGAAACAAGCTGTAACCTTTGAATTTCAGACAGCCCTGGATCTAGAGTAAGGTTTATCTTCTGTGACCATTCACGTGACTTTAGCTGCGTTTCTTGTAACTTATCGCTGGATTCAATAAGATTGCAGATATTCCCATTTTCATAACTTTCCATGGTGCACATATTCATTCCTGATGGAATCAGTTGCGGCCAAGACGCTCCATTCGCCACCCAAATGCTACCTCGGCCGTGTCGAAATGTAACCAATGAGTTTGGTATAAGAACTTCCTTTCTTAATAATAAGTCCTTAGAAGTTGAGACTAAAACATCTCTAACACCACATATTTCTTCGTTTATCACACTGATCTTCTTTATTGATTTAGGCGGGATGACAAAGTCGTCGGAAGCAAACAATCTCTGGTTTTCCTCCTCTCGAGATTCCAGGACGGAGGTTTCCCCGAGATGGAGTTCATTTCTGCCACAATAAATGACGGCTTCGGTGGCCTTGAAGAAGTCCCATCCAAATATGATGTCATGGCTGCATTCCACCATAACAACGAATTCAAATGAGATATTCAGACCATTAACTTCTATGTTCAGGACACATTTTCCTAGGGTCTCTATTAAATTTTTGTTTGCAGCTTTAAGAATGGGACCTGGTTCTTTGAAGAGAGGTGTCTTTAGTTCGCGTCGAAATTTGTCTGAAATAACAGAAAAGTCGGCTCCTGAATCCACCAATGCTTTAATTTTGCGTCCATTTATTTCGACCATAACAAATTTTTCTTTTAATTTAGCGGCGATATACCCTGGAGGATTTTCCTCAATGGCGACCTCACACCCGTTAGAAGCCGCTCCACTTAGTTTTTCACATTCTGAGGCATGGGAGAACGGCTGAAACGACGGGCTGGCGACTGGGATTGTCTTCGGGCTGGCGACCTTGCGCGGCTTGGATGTGGGGAAGAGCTCCGGTAGAAGTACGTCGAGGTTTGGGGCGTTACATAGTCGTCGTCGGCGTCATATCTCGGGGGTCGACTCGAAAATCCAACATTTCTCTCTTCTCCGCCATTCCTTGACCTGGCTTCAGCGAAGACCTGCCGTCGTTCCCTACAATAACGGACGACATGTCCGGGTCGTCCGCAGTGGAAGCAGATAGGTTTGTCGTCGTAGGTTCTCCAATGTTCCGTTTTCCTGGGTTGGGTTGGTCGGTCGATATTATAATAGGGCGTTCGTGGTTGTTGTTGTACCACGTTGACTTGTGGTCTGGTAGGTTGTAGAGCACGGCTGACCTCTTCCCTCACAGTCTGTTCCAGGGCGTTCACCTCTCGGAGAGGATTGATCACTTCAGGTGCTGAGAAAACCTTTTGTATCTCTTCTCTAACGATGCGGCGAATTAACGCGGCCAAGTCGTCTGAGTCGTCAACACACGAAATGGGCATTACGTTTGACAACCTGGCGAATTTCGTACGGCCGATCCTGCGCTGCTTGACGGTTGTCAGATGACGGCAAAACTTCAGGATCTCATCTACTGTCTGTATGTCTTTCGCCACCAATACCTGGTATGTGTCCTCCGAAATTCCCTTTATAATGTGAGCAACTCTCTCACCTTCTTCCATGCGAGGGTTCACCTGGTGGCAGAGACTAAGAATCTCCTGGATGTATGACTCGCTGGATTCCTCGGCCTTCTGTGCTCTTGACTTCAGAACTTCCTCGGCGCGTCGAGCAGAATCCTCTTGCAGTCCGAACACACCGCGGAATGCGTCTTCAAAGCTTCTCCACGAGTTGAGTGATTCTTCGTTATTATCAAACCACCTTCCAGCAGTTCCGTTCAAGTAAAATACGACGTTGGCAAGCTTCATGGTCTCGTCCCATCTGTTGTACTTCGACACTCTCTCGTACTCTTTCAACCACTGTCCAGGGTTTATATTTCCATCTCCAGAAAAGGTAGAAGGATCTCGTTGGCGCTGACAAGGGAGGTAGGATCCGCTAACAGTAGGTCTGTGGTCGTCTTCCATTTCTATTAGTTGTGGCAAAGGTTGAAGAATTGGTTCACGTCCCTGTAGACGTCGACTTCTTCGAAGTTCCGTCACGCTACCCAGCGTCTCCGCCAAAATATGTCGCGGAGATAAATAAAGCAAGGGCAAGTTTAAGGATAATTAATTTATTATAAGGGGTTTTTATAGGGAGATGGATAAAGTAGAACTTACCCCAAGTTAAGGTTAATCCTAATGAGGGACCTCAGCTCCCCCCGCCGGCCAGATTCCACAGAACCCCTCACACCCGGTGTCCAGCGATGATTGACAAACGTCTCATGGGGCCTCTCGTGATTGGAGCCGCTGGGCTTCTTGACAATATTAATAGTGAAAGTAATTTACATAAGAGATTGCAATTTATATATTTAGATATCTTTAAATGAAAAGATACGAAATTTTATGTTACTATAATTATTTTTTTTTTTCACAATTCTTGCACGCATACACATTATAAACAAAGTATTTAATAATAATATACCTTCGATTCGTTTCTAATCAAAACAAAGTAATAATATATCACTGATATATTATCTTTAAACAAAACAGATCAGCCATCTATATTCTTTTTACTTTTTTACCTTTATGGACAAGACACCACCACCTTACTTATCGAATAGTCGTCGTATATTCGAAAACACTTTGGGACCTGAAAATTCAAACATTTGGTCATAGTAACAACATTTAACATTAAGACTAAAAGGCGTTTCCTGATTATGCAAATAAAAATATCTGATGTCTTGCACCAACTTTCGGAATAAATATCACCTACGTTTAAAAAAATAAATGATTGATCAAGAATGTGTATTTGGTCGTAACATAAAGGTAACCCAAGTTCCTGGAGCGTATCCTCAGATCGCCAATGTGTATTTGGTCGTAACATAAAGGTAACCCAAGTTCCTGGAGCGTATCCTTAGATCGCCAATGTGTATTTGGTCGTAACATAAAGGTAACCCAAGTTCCTGGAGCGTATCCTTAGATCGCCAATGTGTATTTGGTCGTAACATAAAGGTAACCCAGGTTCCTGGAGCGTATCCTTAGATCGCCAATGTGTATTTGGTCGTAACATAAAGGTAACCCAGGTTCCTGGAGCGTATCCTTAGATCGCCAATGTGTATTTGGTCGTAACATAAAGGTAACCCAGGTTCCTGGAGCGTATCCTTAGATCGCCAATGTGTATTTGGTCGTAACATAAAGGTAACCCAGGTTCCTGGAGCGTATCCTTAGATCGCCAATGTGTATTTGGTGGTAACATAAAGGTAACCCAGGTTCCTGGAGCGTATCCTTAGATCGCCAACGTGTATTTGGCAAGTACTGGAGCAAGTTTCAAAGAGATTTCTTAGAGTCTTTCTCTATATATCATCAAAATGATCTCAGTGTAAGTAAGCTTTGAAAAGTTGGATGGAAATACGAATTAGAAAAAATATTTTCTTTAAGCATGTGGACCAACATTCTTCTAACTATAGATATCCAATTTATGAAATTGCCCGTGTTGTGTTCATATGTAAATATAGAATCCATAAGTAAAAATACACTGGTGTCCAAAATTGAGGTAACAAACACAATGTTACAATATAATACACTGCGGCTTGTGATTGTAAAACAACACTTGAATTTACACCGCATGGGTTTCTTTTCAATGAAAAATTTATTTCACCTTGAAATAAATTTTGATTTTTCATTGAAAAGAAATTCATGCGGTGTAAATTCAAGTGTTGTTTTACAAACACAATGTTAGTTTTCTTTAAAAATATTGAATTGTTTTGAACAATTTGTGGGTGGATTGAAAAAAAAACTAACAAATAAAGTTGACAAAATAAATTTGTTTAAATATTTTAGAGTTATGCCAATATATGTTAATTAGTCCAAAGTTCAGGTAGATTTCCAGGCCTATAAATACCATCGCAAAATTGAAGAAAAGTGGACTCAGGAATTGGTTTAACCATGGAGCACCACCACTACCAGATTTAGACCAATATTTGATGACTTAATAGGGTGTGTGGTCGCCTCTAACATCTAAACAGCTGTCATAACGACATTCCATGCTGTTTATTAGGCAGGTAAAGAGCTCTTGAGGCAACAAATCCTACTCTTCAACCAAAGCAGTTTTCAGTTCTTGGATGGTCCTGGGTGGGGGTGAACGAGATGCGTCTCCCCAAGACATCCCACTCATGTTCTATAGGATTGAGGTCTCGTGATCTGGCAGGCCACTCCATCCTTTGAATACCCTCACTTTCAACATATTCGTTTATCATCAGGGCTCTATAAGGATGAGCATTATCATCCATAAAGATGAACCAGGGTCCGACCCCACCCCTATAAAACCTTACATAGGGCTCCAGTATCTCGTCTCTGTACCGCTGAGAAGTCAGGGTGCCGCCATCAAACACAAGTAGTGGCGTGCGTGCGTCCAAAATGATACCACCCCAGACCATGACATCTTGGCCACCGCAACTGTCCCTTTCTCTGATGTTTGAGAGATGGTTTCGAGTCCCGGTTTCTCTCCAGATCAGTACCTCTAGATTCCGTGTTAAGACTAAACCTTGACTCATTATTAAAACAGGAGCCCACTGATTTTGGGTCCCAGAACGATGTTGTCTGCATCAATTTAGACGAGCCCTTTTTTGGATGGCAGTGAGAGGAATACAAACTTTCGGCCTCCTTGCATACAACTCTCCCTCTTTGAGTCTCTGTAAACTGTTTGCTATGATATCATAGTTCCTGTGACCGAAAAGAGCTCAATTGTTAGCTGTCTGGCTGTCATGGTTTTGTTACGTTTGGCGTTTAACTTCAGATAACGTTCTTCTGAAGAGGTTGTGATTCTCAGGCGACCTTGTCCTTCTCTTCTGGAGATGTCTCCTGTTTCTTGAAATTGTTTCCATAGATTTGAAACCACTATTCTTGGCGTTTCGAGCCATCTTGAAACTTATGCTTGGGACTGATCTGCCGCTATTCTACCAATGGCCCTCCACCTCAATGAGTCTTCTAAACACCTATGACGTTTCATGGATAGATAAAACGGAAGAAATGTTGTCTAAATGAAATTGTAAAGCTTGATACAAAAGGTACGCAAGCGAACGCTTTAGAGAATGACCCAATTTGCATATTAAAATTATTATATTGACTAGCTAAACCTTGTGGTGTAATTTGCATATCATATAATGCTTTTTATAATTTTTCGTTATTATTATTTTTTTATCAAAGATTTAGTGTTTTTTACCTTAATTTTGGACACTAGTGTATATATGCACTTTGCTCGTAACCAGAAGGCTCTGCAGCGATAAGAAATATATGTAAATAATAGAAATATGTGAAAGTTATATATAGGTATTTATGTAAATTACGGCAGAGTTGATCCGCTGGTGTGTCCTCCACAGCAGGGCCTGGCGCCGTCTGCATCGATCTGGTACAAGTGGCGGCCCACACACTGCTTATGTAACTGCCATCGAGGTCTGGCTACCATGTTCAACATGCCATGGTGGCTACCATCTTCCAATGTTCAATATGTCATGTTGTGTACCATCTTCCAATGTCCAACATTCCATGTTGGCTACCATCTTCCAATGTTCAACATGCCATGGTGGCTACCATCTTCCAATGTCCAACATGCCATAGTGGCTACCATCTTCCAATGTTCAACATGCCATGTTGGCTACCATCTTCCAATGTTCAACATGCCATGTTGGCTACCATCTTCCAATGTCCAACATTCCATGTTGGCTACCATCTTCCAATGTCCAACATTCCATGGTGGCTACCATCTTCCAATGTTCAACATGCCATGTTGGCTACCATCTTCCAATGTTCAACATTCCATGTTGGCTACCATCTTCCAATGTTCAACATGCCATGTTGGCTACCATCTTCCAATTTACAACATGCCATGGTGGCTACCAACTTCCAATGTTCAACATGCCATGGTAGCTACCATCTTCCAATGTTCAACATATCATGTTATCTACCATACCATCTTCCAATGTTCAACATGCCATGTTGGCTACCATCTTCCAATTTACAACATGCCATGGTGGCTACCAACTTCCAATGTTCAACATATCATGTTATCTACCATACCATCTTCCAATTTACAACATGCCATGGTGGCTACCAACTTCCAATGTTCAACATATCATGTTATCTACCATACCATCTTCCAATTTACAACATGCCATGGTGGCTACCATCTTCCAATGTTCAACATATCATGTTATCTACCATACCATCTTCCAATTTACAACATGCCATGTTGGCTACCATCTTCCAATGTTCAACATGCCATGTTGGCTACCATCTTCCAATGTTCAACATGCTATGTTGGCTACATACCATCTTCCAATGTTCAACATGTCATGTTGTCCTCCATCTTCCAATGTCAACATGCCATGTTGGCTACCATCTTCCAATGTTCAACATGCTATGTTGGCTAGGTAGTGGAGATGAGTCAATATCTGGAGGTGGTTACACGTGTAAACGGGCTTTATATGTTTAATATAATACAATTATAATACTACAAAGCAATACCGCGCCATCTATATATAACGAAGGAAGACATCAAGACACGAATGTTTCTTTTCACAAATAAATAACACTTCTACTGCCCTTACTACGATGAAAAATATTGGGAGGGCTTGGATCATCGGTGGTGAACCCTTCCAGCGCTTCCGCTAATTTAATCTACCAGACCGCTTCTTCAGAGCTATAGTACCATATTGGATCATTCTGCTTTTATATGCTACACTGAAGGATGGAATCTTAGAAATGGCATTTAAGAAACTATGGTCATAAGCTTTTAAACAACAAAAAGCCCTATTAAGACCTTTTAGTCTTATACAGATTCTCCAAGCAGAAATGTAGGATACATACAGGAAAAAAAAGTAATAGTACCTTAATGGTAATATGATATTTATATACAGGAAAAATATATAAGACAATCAAGCCAATAGATTACTCTGGGTAAATTGGAGAAAAATAAATTTATTATACATAAGCCTTTAGGGCAGTAGAATTACATTTAAATATTTGCATCGATCAATGTTCTTCCGCAAGTTTTGACGAACTTTTTTGCGGTTTCAGTGTTCCTTGTTGTTGATCCAGAAATCTCCAGTTTTGAAGCGTTTAAACCTTTCTTGACAGGTTCTTAATAAAGGGACATCGTTCCCATAGGCGCTATATATAGAGCAAGTGGTGAGCTTCGGTTGCGCTTTTCCTGAAGTTGAAGATAAGAGCAAAGCTTCCCGCAAATGAGACTTTGCAGGCACAAAAGTAGACATCTGAAGAGCTTAGAATGAAAATGCACATAAGATTTGATAACAAGTGTTACATATAAATAGCTATCGTTCAAGACACGCAGAAATCGATGCAAAACAAAGCAATAGGTAAAAGTTTGTTCATGCAAATTTATAATGAATTTCAATTTCAAACGGGGCTCTGTCACATTTATAAGTGCAAAGTCGAACTGCTTTTCACATGTGTAGACATGTGGTGCAGTTACAGTAAAAGCAGTTGCTAACTACCCATCATAATTATCATGGCCTGTACCACATGTACTAGGGATAGGGATAAGCAAAAAAATAATGAATTAAATTAAAACGCAGTCATTTTTGAGCACCAATATTTTTTAAAATAACACTTCTGTTCATTTCTTTTTTTCATTTTTCAATTAAAATAGAATCATATAAGACCATAGAAATAATTTAATAAATTTTCATATTTATCATAAACAAAAATGCAAAAGCAAAATCTGTTTAAGCTCTATTCATTATAAAATTAAGATATTTTCAAATATATTTTTGCTGAATTTACAAAGAGACATACTGCCGAGGGTAAACCTTCCGGCCTATAAATCTCGCCGTTTTATTTGTTAGAAAATGATTTTTATTTATTTATGGGGGAAGTTTGGTGGCTCAAGCTACCTTCATTTAACAAATGATGTCGATAACAAAGAAAGGCTGTAATGGAAGGTGATTTTTCTCCCTTCCAACACGAAACCTCCAGATGTTGAGTCTAGCCGTGGCGTTCTTCTTCTTTATAAAACTTCCTGGTGATGTTCTGTTCGCAGTAGCTACTTGTGAAACTACCTGACTAGATCAGTATTTGGAGATAGTGATGTTATGTTCGCAGTAGCTGCTTGTGAAACTTCCTGACTAGATCAGTATTTAGAGATAGCCATGTTCTGTTCGCAGTAGCTGCTTGTGAAACTTCCTAACTAGATCAGTATTTAGATATAGTGATGTTCTGTTCGCAGTAGCTGCTTGTGAAACTTCCTGACTAGATCAGTATTTAGAGATAGTGATGTTCTGTTCGCAGTAGCTGCTTGTGAAACTTCCTAACTAGATCAGTATTTAGAGATAGTGATGTTCTGTTCGCAGTAGCTGCTTGTGAAACTTCCTGACTGGATCAATATTTATAGATAGCCATGTTCTGTTCGCAGTAGCTGCTTGTGAAACTTCCTGACTAGATCAGTATTTAGAGATAGTGATGTTCTGTTCGCAGTAGCTGCTTGTGAAACTTCCTGACTATATCAGTATTTAGAGAAGATAGCCATGTACTGTTCGCAGTAGCTGCTTGTGAAACTTCCTGACTAGATCAGTATTTAGAGATAGTGATGTTCTGTTCGCAGTAGCTGCTTGTGAAACTTCCTGACTAGATCAGTACTTAGAGATAGTGATGTTCTGTTCGCAGTAGCTGCTTGTGAAACTTCCTGACTAGATCGGTACTTAGAGATAGTGATGTTCTGTTCGCAGTAGCTGCTTGTGAAACTTCCTGACTAGATCAGTATTTAGAGATAGTGATGTTCTGTTCGCAGTAGCTGCTTGTGAAACTACCTGACTAGATCAGTATTTAGAGATAGAGATGTTCTGTTCGTAGTAGCTGCTTGTGAAACTTCCTGACTAGATCAGTATTTAGAGATAGTGATGTTCTGTTCGCAGTAGCTGCTTGTGAAACTTCCTGACTAGATCAGTACTTAGAGATAGTGATGTTCTGTTCGCAGTAGCTGCTTGTGAAACTTCCTGACTAGATCAGTACTTAGAGATAGTGATGTTCTGTTTGCAGTAGCTGCTTGTGAAACTTCCTGACTAGATCAGTATTTAGAGATAGTGATGTTCTGTTCGCAGTAGCTGCTTGTGAAACTACCTGACTAGATCAGTATTTAGAGATAGAGATGTTCTGTTCGTAGTAGCTGCTTGCGAAACTTCCTGACTAGATCAGTATTTAGAGATAGTGATGTTCTGTTCGCAGTAGCTGCTTGTGAAACTTCCTGACTAGATCAGTACTTAGAGATAGTGATGTTCTGTTCGCAGTAGCTGCTTGTGAAACTTCCTGACTAGATCAGTATTTAGAGATAGAGATGTTCTGTTCGTAGTAGCTGCTTGCGAAACTTCCTGACTAGATCAGTATTTAGAGATAGTGATGTTCTGTTCGCAGTAGCTGCTTGTGAAACTAGCCGACTAGATCAGTACTTAGAGATAGTGATGTTCTGTTCGCAGTAGCTGCTTGTGAAACTTCCTGACTAGATCGGTACTTAGAGATAGTGATGTTCTGTTCGCAGTAGCTGCTTGTGAAACTTCCTGACTAGATCAGTACTTAGAGAAAGTGATGTTCTGTTCGCAGTAGCTGCTTGTGAAACTTCCTGACTAGATCAGTATATAGAGATAGTGATGTTCTGTTCGCAGTAGCTGCTTGTGAAACTTCCTGACTAGATCAGTATTTAAAGATAGTGATGTTCTGTTCGCAGTAGCTGCTTGTGAAACTTCCTGACTAGATCAGTATTTAGAGATAGTGATTTTCTGTTCGCAGTAGCTGCTTGTGAAACTTCCTGACTAGATCAGTACTTAGAGATAGTGATGTTCTGTTCGCAGTAGCTGCTTGTGAAACTTCCTGACTAGATCAGTATTTAGAGATAGTGATGTTCTGTTCGCAGTAGCTGCTTGTGAAACTTCCTGACTGGATCAATATTTAGAGATAGCCATGTTCTGTTCGCAGTAGCTGCTTGTGAAACTTCCTGACTAGATCAGTATTTAGAGATAGTGATGTTCTGTTCGCAGTAGCTGCTTGTGAAACTTCCTGACTATATCAGTATTTAGAGAAGATAGCCATGTACTGTTCGCAGTAGCTGCTTGTGAAACTTCCTGACTAGATCAGTATTTAGAGATAGTGATGTTCTGTTCGCAGTAGCTGCTTGTGAAACTTCCTGACTAGATCAGTACTTAGAGATAGTGATGTTCTGTTCGCAGTAGCTGCTTGTGAAACTTCCTGACTAGATCGGTACTTAGAGATAGTGATGTTCTGTTCGCAGTAGCTGCTTGTGAAACTTCCTGACTAGATCAGTACTTAGAGAAAGTGATGTTCTGTTCGCAGTAGCTGCTTGTGAAACTTCCTGACTAGATCAGTATATAGAGATAGTGATGTTCTGTTCGCAGTAGCTGCTTGTTAAACTTCCTGACTAGATCAGTATTTAAAGATAGTGATGTTCTGTTCGCAGTAGCTGCTTGTGAAACTTCCTGACTAGATCAGTATTTAGAGATAGTGATGTTCTGTTCGCAGTAGCTGCTTGTGAAACTTCCTGACTAGATCAGTACTTAGAGATAGTGATGTTCTGTTCGCAGTAGCTGCTTGTGAAACTTCCTGACTAGATCAGTATTTAGAGATAGTGATGTTCTGTTCGCAGTAGCTGCTTGTGAAACTTCCTGACTAGATCAGTATTTAGAGATAGTGATGTTCTGTTCGCAGTAGCTGCTTGTGAAACTACCTGACTAGATCAGTATTTAGAGATAGAGATGTTCTGTTCGTAGTAGCTGCTTGCGAAACTTCCTGACTAGATCAGTATTTAGAGATAGTGATGTTCTGTTCGCAGTAGCTGCTTGTGAAACTTCCTGACTAGATCAGTACTTAGAGATAGTGATGTTCTGTTCGCAGTAGCTGCTTGTGAAACTTCCTGACTAGATCAGTACTTAGAGATAGTGATGTTCTGTTCGCAGTAGCTGCTTGTGAAACTTCCTGACTAGATCAGTATATAGAGATAGTGATGTTCTGTTCGCAGTAGCTGCTTGTGAAACTTCCTGACTGGATCAATATTTAGAGATAGCCATGTTCTGTTCGCAGTAGCTGCTTGTGAAACTTCCTGACTAGATCAGTATTTAGAGATAGTGATGTTCTGTTCGCAGTAGCTGCTTGTGAAACTTCCTGACTATATCAGTATTTAGAGAAGATAGCCATGTACTGTTCGCAGTAGCTGCTTGTGAAACTTCCTGACTAGATCAGTATTTAGAGATAGTGATGTTCTGTTCGCAGTAGCTGCTTGTGAAACTTCCTGACTAGATCAGTACTTAGAGATAGTGATGTTCTGTTCGCAGTAGCTGCTTGTGAAACTTCCTGACTAGATCGGTACTTAGAGATAGTGATGTTCTGTTCGCAGTAGCTGCTTGTGAAACTTCCTGACTAGATCAGTACTTAGAGAAAGTGATGTTCTGTTCGCAGTAGCTGCTTGTGAAACTTCCTGACTAGATCAGTATATAGAGATAGTGATGTTCTGTTCGCAGTAGCTGCTTGTGAAACTTCCTGACTAGATCAGTATTTAAAGATAGTGATGTTCTGTTCGCAGTAGCTGCTTTTGAAACTTCCTGACTAGATCAGTATTTAGAGATAGTGATGTTCTGTTCGCAGTAGCTGCTTGTGAAACTTCCTGACTAGATCAGTATTTAGAGATAGTGATGTTCTGTTCGTAGTAGCTGCTTGTGAAACTACCTGACTAGATCAGTATTTAGAGATAGAGATGTTCTGTTCGTAGTAGCTGCTTGTGAAACTTCCTGGACAAATCTAGTGGTAGTGATTTTATGAGGACGGTAGCTGCTTGTGAAACCTATCGGGTTGAGACAAGGACTTCGTTCCTCCAAGCAAAATAAACCAAATATCACATGTATGATTTAATCTTGTTGTGCGTGTGTATTTTTTTACATAGATCACAAGTTAAAGGATAATCTGTCTTCCAGCGCTTTGAACTATTTTCTGGAAAGAACCTCCATAGGAGTCTCAGTTGTGCAAAAGATCTTTTAATTACCAGAGAAGTATTTGTGAGTAGATATAGTGTTCTGCTGTTATTGAATTTTTCAATGTTTGAAGTGACTGTAATGAGAGGTATTTAAGATTTGCGCTTTGTCTTTTTGGATTTTTTTCTCAGTTGCTATTCGAATAATACCGGGGATTTCGGTCTGTATATCAATAAAGTTATATAAATTATCGGATATATTTTTTATTTAAAAAACGATTCTAATTTGAATGTGTTGCAAACGCAGCAACCTTAAGAAAGAGAAGATATTCTATAATGTATAAATATGATATTTTGAGATATATTTCCTCTTCCATATATTTCTGCCCATGAGATTAAATGAAAGCTATCTCCCATCACGAAGTATTTCAACAAGCTGGCATGTGTTTAGACGCTTCGAGTCCAAACAAGAAGAAATACCCGCCAAGATTATTGTTCTTGCATCCTAATTAATGTTGGTCTTGTTATTTGATGACAATAGAGTATTATAACTTCTCTTCTACCTGTGACTTACTTCTGAGTTAGCGACATTATTTGAGTCGTGTCCTTTATTCCCTGAAGGATTTAAACAAAGTCAGTATATAGAACGAAGTTTAACAAGTTTTACCGAAATTTTTTCGAAACATTTGCGGTAAAACTTGTTAAACGACGTTCTATTATCCTAGCCGCATTATATTGATTTATAAAGTCAGTATAGTCATGAGAATCCGAAACTATAATAGACGCTTATGATTCTTTTGATAATTAAACAAATTTCTACTGTCCTTACTGCAATGGAAAATTAATGAAAGGGGTTGACTTATTAGTGTTGAACCCTCCCAGCGGTTTCGACAGTTTAATCTACCATACCGGTGTTATATTGCTTTTTTCTAATTTTATTTTATGGTGATACTGATGCTAGACTCTTGTAATGGGTATTTTATATGAACTATGGACATAAGATTTGAGGACAGTAGAAATTATACAATTATAAATATATAATACAGTTAAACCTGTCTATTGCGATCCTTCTTGGGACTCACCAAAATAGGGTGCTATAGAGTTAGGGTGCTATAGACAGGTCACTTTTAATGTAAATCGCATCGTACTACGTATTTAAAATCGGGCGCTATAGAGAGGAAGGCGCTATTTAGAGGGGGCGCTATAGACAGGTTTAACTGTATATATAATCTTGGCGCTAATGGCGCACTAATGTATCATATTATAATCATTATATCTAACAAACACAGCGAGGAACGCGCCATTGTTAGATCGTCACGGCCCATTCGAATTCTATTGTGAAATGGACGACAAGATATCCGAGTGGCCAAGATTTCAGAACAAAGTTGGGGAAAGATGGGTGGTCTCCAGCTGCCATGTGTGAAGGGGGCTAAAAGAGCATTCTTATGTGGGGGAGGACAGAATCTGGTCACAAATTCTGGTAAGTTTTCTAACGACTTATATATTTTTATATTTCCTAGTGGTTAATTCTCTTTGTGTCAGCTATAAATTAAAGGCCAATAGGTATTCTAGAGCTACCATATGTATATTTTGCTTACCACCAATTGTAATTTCAATGATTTCAGCTAAAACGTTGGGAAATCAAATTACATTACGTTTTGTATTTGAATAATTGCTTGAAAGATTTCTCTATATCCTATTCTTTCCCTATATATATTTGTGTTTCAAAGTGCCTAATAAGAGACGAATATACAAGGTTGTCCCAAAAGTTCGTAAACACTTGCAAAAAATTGAAATACCAATATTATTAGCCATAACATTATTCGCCGTTATGTATAATGTCTTTGTATTATGTATTGTTTGATTTGTTAGCGTCTTGTACAAAACAACGAATCACTAACCTATCATGAAGACGTCACTTTATTGACTGGCCTCTGTTCTAATATGTTATTTTACATATCCTACATGAACCAAAACATTAACTTGTGATGATGATATATTCAATCACTGAATAACCTAACATCTTCCCTTTTTTTACTAGTCTTTAAATCTACTTGGTTTTTTCACCAGTCGACCTGATCTGGTTCTAGTCTCTGATGCAGCATTCTCAGGTTCACTTACCGTGGGGCTGTCACTCTTTGATTGGATTCTGCATTCGGTAGTTTCAATTCGGGTTCTTTTCACAATGTTGTCTCCTCCTGCTGATGAAGTAGATGGTAAGCAATTTGATACAGTTTGTTCTTGATCAATGCTTTCTTTTCTTCCTTCTTCTTGATTGTTTGTAGATTTTTGATTTGCTGAAGCCTGTTGTGGTTTAATCCAGGTTCTATTTCTTCTGTAGGTTCTACCATGAATATTCACATCATAGGATCTTGTGTTGTGTTCATTTGTGATGTTAGCTTTGGACCATGATGGGGTGGTATTGGGTGTTCTGACATACACTTCTTGTCCTATGTCTAAGTCTGGTAAATTTTTAGATTTTCTATCATAGTAGTATTTTGCCTGTTGTCTTTTGATGGATATTTTATCTGGAATATTTTCTGGAATTGATGGTTTAAGTAAATTTGGGTGAATTGGCAGTATAGCTCTCGTTCTTCTAGACATGATTCTTTGTACTGGGCTTGAATCTATGTCTATAGTGGGTGTATTTCTCCAATTTAACAAATTTTGCCAAAAAAAATCACTATTTTCTTGTTTAGATTTCTTCAGTAAGTTTTTGGCTATTTTAACTGCCGCTTCAGCTTTTCCATTTCCCTGACTGTGAAGTGGTGATGATGTAGAATGTTGAAATTGCCATTCTTTGCTGAATTTTTGGAATTCAGTCGATGTAAATTGCCTTCCATTGTCTGAGACTATAAATTGAGGAATTCCATATCTGCTGAATTGTCTTTTGCAGCATTCAATTATGTATTCAGATGTTGTATTTTCTAGGCATTCAACTTCAAAAGAATCTGAGTAATGATCCACTATTATTAAGTAATTCTGTTTGAAGATTTCGAATATATCAAGAGATATTCTTTCCCAGGGATAATTTGGAATTTTGTGAGATTTCATTGGTTCTCTCACTTGATTCTGTGAATTTGATAGACAAATAGAACAATTTTCAATTTCTTGCCCCATTTGTGCATTCATTCCTGGCCAAAAGATATTGTCTCTTGCTCTTCGCATACTTGAATTAATTCCAATATGTCCTTGATGGGTTTTCATTATCATCTCTGCTCTTAATTTATTTGAAATTACAATTCTATCATTCTTTAGTATGATTCCATCTTGAACTGTTAATTCTTCTCTAAAATTCCAATATTCTCTGGCTAGCATTGAAGTTTGATTTTTATTTGGTGGCCATCCATTTAGAATAAGTTTCTTCACTTCACACAGAATAGGATCAGATGATGTTTCTTCTCTAATTCTCAGGACAGTGTCACTGCATACACTTAATGTTTCCATAACATTGACTGTGGCAATTTCTTTGTAAATGATGTCAATGGGATACACATCATATTTCAGATTTTCATTCCTTACATCTTTGATGCAAGCTCTTGAAAAGATGTCCGCCAAGTGCATTTGAGATCCTTGGACATGTTCTAGTTCTAAGTTATATCTTTGCAGTCTTAAAAGCATTCTTTGGAGTCTTTGTGGCGCTTTTAGAATAGATTTCTTAAATATTGACAAAAGAGGCTTGTGATCAGTTTGCACAATCACTTGACATTTGCCCAAAATGTACTGATGAAATCTTTCGCATGCAAAAACAATTGCAAGACATTCTTTTTCTATCTGAGCATAGTTTTGCTCAGTCTTGCTTAGACTTCTAGATGCAAAAATTATTGGCTGGCTTTCTTGTAGTTGGGTAGCTCCAAGTCCATGTTTACTTGCATCGCATTGTATAGCTATAGATTTGTCCGCATCAAAATATCTTAAAATTGGTGCTTTTGAGGCTAGATCTTTGATTTGTTCAAATGCAGCTTGATGATTCTTGCTCCATGACCATGTTGAATTTTTCATTGTCAATTTTCTCAAAGGTTCACTAATCATTGAAATATTTGGCATGAATTTACATAGGTATGTTGCAAAACCAAGGAAACTTTTGAGTTCTGTTATACTTTCTGGATGAGGCATTTCTTTTAAGGTTTTAACTTTTTCTGGATCTGGCTTTAATCCATGTGGAGTTATTATATGTCCTAGATATTTTACTTCTTTTAGTCTGAGCTTGACTTTATTGATGTTGAATTTCAAATTAGCTTATCTGGCTGTCTTGAAAAAATCTTCAAGATTTCTATCATGATCCTTCAGTGCTTCTTCATATGAGTCACCTTTTCCCAAAATCAGAATGTCATCAGCTATTATTTCAATTCCTTCAAGACCTTGGAAGATTTCATAGAGTCTTCTTTGGTATTCTTCAGAAGCAGTCTTTAATCCAAATGGCATTCGAAGAAATTTGTATCTTCCAAAGGGAGTCCAGAATGTTGTAAGGTTCGATGATTCATCAGAGAGCTTCACATTCCAAAAACCATCTTTAGTGTCCACTACTGTGAATATTTTGGCATTTTGAAGATTTGGTATTATTTCCTCAATTGTCGGTATTGGGTATTCAGCTCTTTTCAAGGCGACATTTAATTCTCGAGGATCAATGCATATTCTTAACTTCTTAGTTGACTTTACTAGTACTAGATTGCTAATCCAGTCTGTTGGATAATCAACTTTGGCAATGATATTTTTCTTTTCCATGTCAATCAATTTTTCTTTTAATTCTTTTCTTAAGGTAATAGGTACTCTTCTAGGTGCTTGCTTGATGGGTTTGATTGTAGGATCTGTTTCTAGTTTGTATTCCCCTTGTAAGCATCCAATGCCTTCAAATATGTCTTTATATTTATCTAGAAGGTTATTTTGTTTTGTCCATGTGGATTCAATTTTGCATAAGTCAGCTTTAATTTCTATTAAATTCAATTTCTGGCAAGTTTCAGCACTTAGAATAGGTTTTTCCCAATGATCTATCACTTGGAACACTATAGGATGTTGCTTGCTTTGGTGGGAACAGTTGATTTTGATTTGTCCTCTTGGCTTTAATATTTCTCCTCCATAGCATCTTAGTTTGATGTAGCTTGGTTTAAGAGAAGGATTGCCATCTTGCATGATTTTGCATAAATCTGCAAAATTTAAAACATTGACAGTTGCTCCTGTATCTATTTGGCAAATTATGCTTTCCTTGTATCCATTCAATTCTAATTCTAATTTAGTCATCAATTTTCTAGCAGAAATTTCTGAGACATATTCTAAAGAATAACAATCTTCTTGTTCATCATTGGAGTTTTGAGATTCAAGGCTTTGAACTGTTCTCATTCTGGATTTGCAAACTTTTGCCCAATGATTCTTTTTGTTACACTTTCTGCAGGTTTGATTCCATGCAGGGCATTTTTGTCTATTGTGCTCATGGAATGTTGCACAATATCTACAAGGAATGTTCTTTTTCATTTTATTTTGATTGACTGTTTTCTTTCTTATATTCAATTTGTTCACCTCCTCTTGAGTGTTTTTAGTTAAGTTTTCAATTTGTTTGTTAGCGCTTTCATTAGCCTTACACACATCAATAGCTTTTTGCAATGTTAGTTGAGGATCACTGATCAGCTGTCTTTTGGTTTGCTTGTCAATTATTCCCAAAACTAACCTATCCCTGATCATTTCTTCAGTCATTGCACCATAATTGCATGTGGAAGACAATTTTCTTAATCTACATATATATTGTTCAATACTTTCATTTGTTTCTTGATTTGTTTGGTTGAAAATTGATCTTTCATAAATAATGTTAATTTTTGGTGTAAAATGCTGAGTCAATGCATTTATTATCTCATCTGAGTTATTTCTTTGTTCATCTGAAAGATCGAGATGTTCAAATATATTATAAGCTTCTTTGCCTATAATAGACAATAAGGTTGCAACTTTTAATTTGTCTTCTTTATTGTCCAACCCTGTTGCTATTGAAAGGTTACGCCAATGCGATTTGAAATATCTCCAGTTTTCTTCTATATTTCCTCTGAAATTAACTGGTTCAGGTGGCGGTATTTGTAAATACATATCTTTTGTCTATTTAATATACGATAAGGCTTATTTATTATTTTATTAGTCTTAACGTAAAATTGAACTTACCGCGATATTTTTTTTCGTTTGTTTTCAAATCACTTTTCTGACACCATGTTTGATTTGTTAGCGTCTTGTACAAAACAACGAATCACTAACCTATCATGAAGACGTCACTTTATTGACTGGCCTCTGTTCTAATATGTTATTTTACATATCCTACATGAACCAAAACATTAACTTGTGATGATGATATATTCAATCACTGAATAACCTAACATGTATAAAGTAATAGTATTACTATGTATTCGCTGTAATAATATTATTCGCCAAGTAATAAGAAAAACACGAACTTTTGGGACAACCTTATAACATCGTAAAGATAGAGGCTGCCTGGCCGGCATTCATAGTTCTTCAAATTAAAGATACTTCAGCCAGTAAATCTTTAATTTTAAAAACCTTATAGCAGACAGACAAGTTGTATAGGATCTTATTCTTGCTCTAAAATAGAGCTTGAACTTCACATCACCGTCGTTTTCTCGAGAGAAAATCCTTCATTTCCCGAAGACTTCAATTTAAGACAATCAGGATTTCTACCGACGGAGTTGTCTCCAATATTCTCCAATCTTACATCGCGGACTACGCTCTATCCTTAGCTTTCGTGCCATTATATTTCTAAGGGAATGGCATCCTGGTACCTTTATACAATGTTGACGGCTTAACGCCATCCTTGAGGCATAGTAAACAGCGATGTCGGTCGCCATGGAGACGCCCTGGATTCCCATAGAGATCCAGGCCATGGCCTCAACCCCCTGGAATGTGCCATGGTGTGGCGCGCACACCTCGGGGAAATGACACACTTCATCGTTACATTCCGACCGCTTTGTTTCTATGGCACGGCCACTGCGGTAGGATGTCCATACCTTTCAAACCTATTTACATATTGTCATCCTTGCTCTAAACACTAGAATGACCATCCAAGATAACAAACGTCCATATTAATACAAAGCACAATAAGACACCATCTATATATAACGAATGAAGACATTAAGACGCGAATGTTTCTTTTCACAATTAAAAATTACTTCTACTATCCTTACTGCGATGAAAAAATATTGGGAGGGCTTGGTTCATCAGTGGTGAACCCTCCCAGAAGTTTCGCCAATTCAATATATATAGAGAGAGAGAGACAGAGAGGGAGGATCAACAGTTTCTCCTCTGAGTAAAAATATCAGAGGCCTCCAGAGAAAAGTATATTTTCAAAAACTTATTTAATCTTTAGAGCTTTCGGGCACGAACTCCTTTCTACAGGATCAAACATGGCATAACACCATGGTATACCATGTAGAAGGGCGTTCGTGGTTGAAAGCTAGAGATTAAAAATGTTTTGAAAAGATATTTTTACTTAATATTGATAAAAGGGATTATTTTATTGAAGTTTCTAATACACTCCCTGTTAGATGGTCTATGTGTTCAATCAGCCATTCTTAAATATTTATCATTTCCATATTCCAAAATTTCTAATTACAATACAAATCTGAGGTACTTTCGTCAATCAATTCTAGAGCTCTTGGCCTCCCTGAGTACTACTGCTGCACATGAATGGTACAGAGCAGGAGGGACAAGCACCAATTCTGTCCTCCCAAGCAGTCCATGATTTCCAAACTTAAGTCAGGTCATCTACGGAGATTGACTTTCCAGAATGATTTCAAGGTTTTCCCACTATGTACCAAGTTCAAATCTCAACCTGCAACACGAAACCACATCATTGAATGTATCGACTCATCCATTGATGAGCTTTACTGATCCCCAGCAGACACTTTCTGAAGCTCTACAGGCTTGACAATTAAAATAATTGTATTGACATCTTGTCAATACATACAAAGTGCACAGTCTGCACTATTTAAAAAATATATAATAAGGATTATATTAACTATGTACAATGAATATGGCGCCTCTGCCAGCGCTGCAGATTTTGGTGGAGAATCGCCAGTGGGTCTCCGGCGACACCACGCATTTCGCGATCTACGAAGAATACGTAGATCGCGTACTTCGTCGCTTGATACCCTAATATGATTGTTGAATGGAGATAAGAAAGAAGAAGACTATATTTGTAGAGCGATGTTTGACAATTATATACCACAAATGTTTCTTTTGAACGGAAAATCTAAATTTATTTAAAGGAGAAATAACGATTATTTCTATTCTTAGGGATAAAGTATGAAAGGATGAATTGTGAATAGTAACGATAAACGGAAAATAAAGTGTCCAGGGATGGAAAGACAATATTTATGACCAAATTTGATGCCAAAACGTCGATATTTAAAAAATGTGGCTTGAGAGAGGATGGAGAGAAGAACAACATATGGAAATGTTGACGGTCGGCGTGTCTTTGTGAGTCTCACGCGAGCTTCCTCCAATTGTCCCCTTGTCTGGGGGGGGGGGAGCCGTTTTATAATGGTCCCTCGCGTCTTATAGGGTTCCCGATTGTTATATAATGACAAAAGGTTTATTATAAGAAGAATGTTAGCAACTCTTTCATTAACACTTCCATTATATACATAACAAATGAGAACATTAAGACGTGAATGTTTCTCTTCACAAATGAATCAAACTTCTACTGTCCTTACTGCGGTGGAAAAAATATTGGGAGGGCTTGGCTCATCAGTGGTGAACACTCCCAGAAGTTTCGCCAATTTAATCTACCAGACCGCTTCTTTAGAGCTCTAATACTGTATTGGATCATTCTGCTTATATATGCAACACTGAAGGGTGGAATCTTAGAAATGGTATTTAAGCTAACTATGGACATAAGGTTTTAGGATACCATTGGATAGTGGGCTACATAGACAGAAGTCTGCACGCCTGAGCTTTTAGGACATCCTAGAAGCAGATAGCCTCGCAGACCTCTCGGTCCATAAGCCGGTCCTTTTTCAGTCACCTAGCCATGGGAATAATGCATTCTCCATGCACCGAGCGGCCAATGGTTTGGCCCCTTGCGCCCGCCTTTATGGTCTGTCTCTATGGGGTCGACCAATCAGCCCACAGACGTCTACGAGAGTTACATGGCCAGGTTTCTGTCCTCTTGTTTGGACTTGGTTAAACCCGTCCTACGCTCCAATAGGACTTTGGCCCTCGTAGCCTTAGTTCCCAGTACTCCCTGAATCTGCCAACGAATCAAGGACCTCTGAGGTACGAACCACGCGACGGCGGGGGGGTGCTACTACTGTGGGTACCCCTTGGTTTTCCATGACGCGCTCGGCAAAAACGCTCCCAATCGCACATACACAGAGCGAAGACCCAAGAGTTTCAAGACTCATGACGCATCCGCGTCAGTGAAACCACTGGCGCGAGGACAACCACGCAGAGTCGCCTCTACACTCCCTCATCCCCAAGGATGTAGGCTCCCCTGCCTTTTTCCCGACCAACAGGCCAGTTCCAAGGCAGGCTCTTCTTTCCCCGCAGCTTTTAGGACAGTAGTGTTACATATAAATATTATAATATACATTAAATGATAAAAATCCAGTTTTTTTGTTCCAGATTAGGTGAGGTCAGTACCATGTTGTTGCTGACTCCACCAACGTATATCTCTCGAAGCCCTTCTATTCTTCATACCTGTGTGTCTTTGGAAGCCACAATCGAGAATGATGGAAGAATTCGAATTATAATTTAGAGTATTTATATAATAAAAAGGCATATATTGGATTTAATAAAAATATATATTTGCCAATATTTCGGTTGGAGCTGAACGCCAACCTTTGTCAAGGTATTACATTTTTTATAAACAAACTCAACGTCACTCAGCGTTATTAGATTATAGAGTTAAAATAGTTGTGTAAAATTTACAAATATATAAATTCCTCTCTCCTTTGTATCGTTTACAAAACTGAGGTAACTAAGGTACCGCTGTGGGGCGCTGAGTTTATTTATACAAAATGTAATACCTTGATAAAGGTTGGAGTTCAGCCAACTGAAATATTGGTAAAATAAATGATATTTTGATCCAATATATGTATTTTTAATTAATTATACCATGTTTTCTTCTCTAGGAGGGCGTTCGTGCCCAAAAGCTAGAGATCAAAAATGTTTTGAAAAGATCCTTTTCCCTGGAGGCCTTATATTTTCACTCAATATAATAAATTCGGTGGAAGGCTGGTTAAACCGTTTGGTTTTCGACCACTAGGACCCGGGTTCGATTCCCGCATTGGACACTTTTTTCTGTTAAAAAAAAAAAAATGCTCCAATGGCCCCCGATTCTTGCAAAAGTCCAACCCCACCAGCGAGTGCAAGTAACCAAACGGGGCTCTGGCATTTGTAAGTGCAAAGTCGAACTGCTTTTCACATGTGTAGACATGTGGTGCGCTTACAGTAAAAAGCAGTCGCTAACTACCTACCATGATTATCATGGCCTGTACCACGTGTACTAGGGATAAGCAAAAAAAAAAAAATCAGTGAATTCCTCAAAGTTGCCTGATAAATATTTATCGCTCGTTTTTTAAAGAAATTTTCGAAATACATTGAGTCAGCTCAAGTTTATTAAATCTTATGGGATTTTTCGACAAGCAGCGCTCCCTTTCTTTACTTAAAATTATCTTAAAGATAGAGGCTGCCTAGCCGGCATTCATATTTCCTAAAAAATAAAGATACTTCGGCTAGTAAAAGATAATTGAAAATAAAAGGTTGCACAAGAAACTTAACCCTGGAATCTTCATTTATTTTATAGTAAAAGATTTACTGGCCGAAGTATCTTTACATAAAATTAGATGAAAATTTTGAATGAAAAAGATGAGAATTTTTATTATATTGTATTTATATCAATATTCAGATTTTTAACATTACCCTAAAATATATAAATACAATATAACCTCCCTGTAAAGGACACCTAATTACAGAACCAAAGTGTCCTTTAGGGAGAGATGTCCTCTTACCGGAGAGTTACTAAATAGTAAAAATGGTCATTTTGCAAATGAAAACTGTCCTTTGTGGAGAGGTGTCCGCTATCAGGGTATCCTCTAAAGGGAGGTTCTACTGTACAAAATAAATTAGTAAGAATGTATAGGTACTTGAGACAGAGAGAACATCTTGTCGGGAGGACATATGGCCATGCATCGAGCGCCAAAGCTAGATTTGGAGCAATTCCAAATTAAAATGGAATTTCTAAATGGTGGGCCTATAAATCCAGTTAATGTTATTAGATAAATAGCCGAAAGAGCCTTTAGGCCTAACGAGATTATTATCGTCTTTTGATAATATTTTGTCAGTGAGCCTTATATATATATAAAAGAAAACAGGAAAAAATGGGTTCAAGTTAATCTAAATATATATATTATTGTTATTTTTTTCTCTAATATGTATCTTCTGCTTGAAAATTTATTTTGAAATACATAAAAACAAGGGTTAACAACGAAACAAACAATGATATATACCTTGAGTTTTTTTTTTTTTTTATCATCTCTCTTTGGTTATAGGTCAAACAACGTCCACAAATCAGAAAAAAAAGTTAATATATCAGTTACCTTCAAGATAATATTCATGTATACAGATGTATACAAGCAGTATGTATATAGGTTAGGAGTGTGCTATGCAAATCTTTTCTCTGCTCTCTCAGTCAGTTTAAAATATTCCAAGTGAAATGTGATGGAATGAATTTATGAAAACCCTTATATGAGAGTGGTTCTGAGTATTTAAATAATTAATATTTCTTACTTTTTTTTCAAATCTCAACTACATTTTTTGTTGTTTTTTAAAGAGCTTGTGTCTAATCTATTCTGTATTTTATTCAGAAATTGAATAAATTGACAGATAAGCTTAATATTTTCAATATCTTTCATGGGAAATATTTTCTGAGCATTATATTTTATATATGTCATAATATCATAAAATATATAAATTCGAATTAAACCTATTATAACACACATACAGCTTTATTAAGACCACCGGTCTTATACAGATTCACCACAAGAAGGAAGCATAGATGGAGCTCCTATATTCCAGGCAGCGCAGACCCCAACAGCCTTCCAGGACCGACACATGTCCAATGATCACAGAATCCACCGTGCATAGGTTAGCGTATCACTGAAAAGTCGAAACAGCCTTCCAGGACCGACACATGTCCAATGATCACAGAATCCACCGTGCATAGGTTAGCGTATCACTGAAAAGTCGAAAATGGAATCAGCCACGTTCTAGTCTTCGCTTTCCTCATCCAAATGGACCACGACATTCGGCAATTCTATTAATCTCCTCTGAACGGTGACTGCGGTCTTGTAGAATTTATATAAACCAAAGACCTTGATCAAACATCATTGTATTCATCCAATTATAATTGGATAATTGTTTTTTTTAATTAATTTGAAAAATAGTTATAGTAGTACAATGAATAATAATTGTTTAAAAAAAAAAAAGAAAGAAAAGCACGCGCCTCGGCTTCTCTACTTGACGTTAATTAAAGCCATAATATTGGAAAATAACGAAATTTATAGAGAGAAATATTGTCAGATGCGATGTGTGTGTTCTTTCTGGATTCTTTTGTACCAATTTTTTATTTCAACACACAAAACGCGATATCCCGGCTAGATATAATTGTGTCGTGATTTACATTTTCAAACAGAAACCGTTATAAACATATTATACAAGAAAAAATAATTTTAAAAAAGAGAGACAATAAGATATATTAGGAACCTGATCCTTCCAGGTTAGAAAGATAACCATAAATATATTTACAAAAATGGTTAAATCTGTGATAATTATCTCTAGTATTTGCAATTTGATATAGATCTACAACATTGTTTACTGTCTGTTGTCTAGCGATAAAGAGGAGTGGGCATTCCAACAGTAGGTGTCTTGAGTTCCGTGTTTCCTTGTCACATTGTACCACATTGATAAAGCTGAATCTGAGATAAAAATATTTTGAAAAGAGCTTCATTCTTTAAGCTTTTCTTATTACAAGTAAATAAATGGGGGTGTAAATAAATGCTGACTGGAGGTGTGAGTTCTCTGAACTCTACCGTCTAGGTCCAGGGAAATGGTTGGAGGTAGCAGTTTCGAAAAACCTTCATCCAGATAAATGAAGTAGGTGGACGTAGATATCTAGATAAATATTTAAGTCAAGTTGGAAGCGGTTAACCATGAAACTGAGGCAGATTCTAAGAACTTTCATCCATAGAAATGATGCAAGTTTGGGGCAGATATCTAAGGAAATATCTAAATCATGTTGGAAGCGGTTATCCGTGAAACTGAGGCAGATTCCAAGATGTCTTAGCTAGAGAAATGATGTAAGTTTGGGGCAGATATCCATGGAAATATCTAAGGCATGTTGGAAGCGGTTATCCATGGAAATGAGGCAGATTCCAAGAAAGGTTATCCATAGAAATGTGATGCAATTTGAACGCGAGCATTCAGTGAAATAAGTCAAGTTGAAGCGGGGATTCAGGGAAATGAGGCATATTGAGAGATCCAGGTAAAAAATGAAGCAGTTTCGAAGAAGTCGTCCAGAGACAGGTTGTCGCCGAGCCCTGCCCTGGCCAGACCAAACGAGCCTTTGTCCCAACCGGATGACCTCCGCGACGTCACGACCGTTTTTTTGCGCTCGTCTGGAGCAGTAATGCGCCATGGACCGGCGAAGGGAAACGTGCTACCTTGATTATAGCTCTATTAAGCCTTAAAAAAATCCAATATGGCGGCGGTGATGAGCTTCTCACGACTTAGTTCGTCTGGTGGGGACGACACCCAGTCATCGAGCTTTATGGCCGGTCGTCAACAAATGCTGGGTTGATGTCTCGGGCCTACTTGGCTCAGCATTCCTCCACGGGGATATCGAGCAATGTAATGTTCATGCAGACATCGATAGTAAATACATGTCGAATCCTGTCGACTCTTGTCGAATCCTGTCGTCGTGGAATCCTGTCAACTAAAACTGTAATGAGGTATACTGTCGACTTAATCTATGGTGTGAGATCCTGTCGACTCTCGCTATACTGTGTTACCCGAGAGGAACAGTCAGGATGTGGAGAGTTTTCCAGTACCTCGCTGCACCTTGGAAGACCTTTAACAGTTCTCACAGAGTACAGGCAGTCGTGGTCGAGGCAGAGTGGAAGACTTGGTAATTTCCATCACAAAAAAAAACGAAGAGACACAATTGTACTAAGAAAGTTCCGTGAACAGATAAAAGTCTAGCTAGGAGCGAAAAATGGAGATTTGAAAAAGTTCTATTACAGAGTTTTATTTATTTATCCTCAGTTTGTACAAAGTACAGTACATATGATGATGTAATGACACATGTCAATCATGCGTATAATTATTTACAAATGTGTTTCTATTATACAACATGAAAATCTTGTTATAAGTATTATACAATATGGGGTTGTTGGTTTAAATTACCATATACACATATTCAGGATCTGAAACCATTTATTCAAATAAAATTCAAATCAAATAAATACATTATTTAAGACATGAAAACATTTTTTAAAGCACGAATGTTTCTTTTATACATAAATCAAACTTCTACTGTCCTTACTGTGATGGAAAATATTTGAAGAGCTTGGCTCATCAGTGGTGAACCCTTACAACGGTTTCAGCAATTTAATCTACCAGACCGCTTCTTAAAGCTCTGATATTGTGTATTGGACGATTCTGCTTATAATAAGAAATGATTGAATTAAATCACGACTGTTTATGGGAGCAATAGTTACCCAGAAATTATTTGAAAAAGTAAAAATTAATATCAGCTGAAAAGTTTATTTTTAATTATATTTGCAAGCTTTCGAGCAAATATACTGTTCTTCAACGGGCTGATATTCTATGTACAAACTCTAAATAATATATATTTTACACATAAAACAAACTTCTACTGTCCTTACTGCGATGAAAAATATTGGGAGGGCTTGGCTCATCAGTAGTGAACCCTAACAGCGGTTTAGCCAGAATGTTTTTTAAAGCTCTGATACTGTGTTGGATCATTCTGCTTATAATACTAAATGAAAGAATTGAATCACGACTGTTTATTTACACATGAACAAATTTCTACTTTTCCATCGCAGTAAGGATAGTAGGAGTTTGTTTCATGTGTGAAAGAAACAGTCATGATTCAATTCTTTCATTTCTCATATAAAGATGACGTTTTATTACCTTATAATCAAATACAATTTTTCTTTAAGAGTTCAAAGCACTTCTTTTTATCAAGTGAAAAAAAATTAATATGTGGTCAGCGGGCGATAAAAAATCAGAGTTGTTGATTAAATATCTGTTTATTATATTTGTTTGTGTTTTGCTGAGGGATAATTTTTTTTTTTTTTTTTTGAAGGAGACAGAGGCAATTTTATTCACACTTGGTTATCTCGTGTGTCTTCAATAAAGGTCACTGTAATATCTGTCAGAGTTATTGTCTGAATCCCGATATACATTCTAAAAGGTACAACTTCCTTAAGTGTTGTCTATGAGTGTATATTGGTTATCTCGTGTGTCTTCAATAAAGGTCACTGTAATATCTTTCAGAGTTATTGTCTTAATCCCGATATACATGCTAAAAGGTACAACTTCCTTAAGTTTTGTCCATGAGTGTATATTGGTTATTTCGTGTGTCTTCAATAAAGGTCACTGTAATATCTTTCAGAGTTATTGTCTGAATCCCGATATACATGCTAAAAGGTACAACTACCTTAAGTTCTGTCCATGAGTGTATAGAAGACTAATCGAACTAGCCGGTTATTCCTGAACATTGCTTCAACAAATGTAAAAATTTACTGTTATATTAGTAGTTTGTAGTGGTGATTAGATTTGGAAATTATGGAATTTTCAGCCGGTGAAAAAGGAAATCACGAGACGAAGGCTAGCCTGAAAATCAAAACTCTGTTGCGCGAATATACCTTTTGATATTCTAACTAGAGATTCTTCAACTTTTGAACATGAATAAAAAGAGAAAAACAACGCAAAATACTATTTACATAATTCCAAAGCCATCATATCATTCCTCATTCAGAGTGGTGTTCTGAAAAACGAATTCCGTTCCTGGAAGATGGGTTTAAGACGGTCGCTCAGTTTGCAGAGATCTTGTTGTCGTTATCAGCGGTGTGACTTCTCAACTCATCGCTTCAACTCTTGTTCGAGAATTCTTTGATCTCTTCTGACGACTTCAAAAAGGCCGTCACATGGCGCGGTTATCACAACGCGTGCGTGCAGTTTGCAAGTCTTTTGAGGAAAACGGGGCTTCCGTGACACCTGACGCGGGAAGGAAGGTTTAAGCGTTTGCGTGGTTTCTCCCAAATTTGCGAATCGTTTGTCTTTTGCTTTAGAGAGTGCGTAGTCGTCGAAGAAGGAAGTTGTAAAAGATAGTTTTGCCGTGTTCCAGTTCCGCGGCTGTAGCTTTTAAATCTTTGACTGAAGTGTGAGGGATGACTACCAAAGGCAGAGAGAAATACCATTTTATTGGCATGGCAGCGCAAACTTGAGTTGTCTGTGAAATCTTCCAACAATACAGATCGAGGCTGAGTGATAAGGCGGCTTCTCTTCTAAATTTCCACTTCCTTAAGTTGTGAGTGTACCATGGCAGTAAGAATGACTAAATGCATTATTATAGCTGGTTATATTTGGCTAAACGTTTACTCGAGCAGAACCTATTTAGTTAGAATACATACATTTATAGGGTGATACAATTTAATGACATTTTATGTGTAATTCTACACTTGAAATTTCCTGTTGACACCCTCCCAGAGTCGAAGATCCTGAAGGACTCGACTCAAGACAATTATCTGTGTGTATATCTAGTTATGTGTATATAGCAATAGATATTTTCATATGTAAATATATCTATGTAAAGAATGCTATGTAGTTAATGTCTGAATAAAACAGTTTTAAAACGTATAAAGAGACAAATATAGACCGGGTACAGAGCGCCATCTACCTGGGAAATCTGTCTCTATTCACGCATTTTCGCTGATTTAATTTTGAAATGTTGACACGCATGTTTTATGAACAAAATATCAATTTATCAGGATAAATCCACTTGGTCTATCCTACCACACCGGTCAGCCCTCGGACGGCTACAGAAGGGTGGGTGTCTGTGGGAGGAAAGTACCGTGAATAAGTCAAGCTCCTTCTTCTTCTTTCTTATCTCCACTCGATCATATCAGGATATCAAGCTTGTAAAGCTTGACAACCATCATGACTGGGTGAAGTAGAATGCCTTTGTCATTAAGACTGGGAGCACTACTCTGTGGCAGGCCGACTTAGCTCCAGAAGAAATGGCCCCCTCTGACATGAGGAACAGACGCCATGTGCAGTTGCTCCTAACATGGAGTACAAACGCTGCTCATCCTGTATCCCTGGATTCAGAGCCCTTACAGGGTACAATCAGCCGGGCCAGCTGAGCCCAGGTTTTTTAGTGAGCTTGTTACTGCTCCCCCTCCTCCTTTTTCATCCGGGCTTGGGACCGGCAAAGTCGGAGTCAAGCTCCTTCTTGGGAACTGTTTCTGCCACTTTGGAGGATACCATTAGATTGTCTCTCTCCGATATAATTCGTAAAATATATTTTATAGCACAAGATATGTTTCAAGGGTGGAAGGATGGTCTAAACCCCCGTTGGTTTTCGACCGCTAAGACTAAAAAAATGCTCTAATGGCTCCCGATTCTTGCAAAAGTCCAACACCACCAGCGAGTGCAAGTAACTAAACAGGGCTCTGGCACATTTGTAAGTGCAAAGTCGAACTGCTTTTCACATGTGTACGCATGCGGTGCACTTACAGTAAAACACTCGCCTACTCTACCCACCATGATTATCATGGCCTGTACCACGTGTACTAGGGATAAGCATGATATGTTTCAAATATCACAGCGTGTAGAGATTGTCTATGTGAATGGCAGTTCTTCAGCTCGACACTTGACACAAGTAGGTGTCCGCGGGGCGTCACGTGACAATTTGGAGTTTATTGGTCGGCGGCTCAGTCGTCGGTGTCTTCGTCGTCGTCGTCGTCGTAGAAGTTGATCTCGGGCTCCACGGCGGGGGCGCGGGCCGGCTTCACGCAGTAGTCCTCCACCGTGGTCGGCACCACCACGCCCTCCTCGTCCGCCACCTTGCGGCTGGCTTCCACCTGCGCCCGCACCATGTTCTCGTACTCCCGGTCCACGCCGTCCTTCCACCGCCGGTACATCACCGAGGCGTCCACGTTGGCCGGGCTGAAGGTGTTCGGCTCGTTCAGCAGCGAGATGACGCTGAGCAGCACCGTCCTGACGTTCTGTGTCGGGTTCCAGCGCTCGCACGGCAGCTCGCCGCTCTGCGGGTCGTCGGTGGGAGGGTGAAGAATGGAGATACACAAGTCGCCGTTCTCGTAAACGTTCGGATGCCAAACTTTGGAGAGAAATCTGATGGAAGGAGGCGAGTAGGGATAGTCGCCCGGGAACTTCATTCTGGCCTTGAAGTAACCGCCTTCGTACAATGTGTTGGGAGGACCGAATATCGCAACTTCCCAGTCGAACAGATTTTCATCCTTCACCAACTTCACGCGGAATCCTTCTATGGGTTCTTCTTGTATACTTTTAAACTCCAAAGCTAAGGCTCTCAAGGCGCTGCTTGGATGATGACTCATCCTTCAACGTTGTTGAAGTCAGCACCTCTCAAGCTCGCTCCATCTCTCGCGGGAGTAGCTCGGGGCTAGCGGGACGCCATCTTGGTGGGCGTTTTATACTTTTGGAATTTTTCTGGGTCGAATTTTACACGTATTAACAATAAGTGAGAGAGCTGGCAAAAGTTTCTAAGCAACATTTCTAGGATTGGCAGGGCGCGAGATCCGTGAGTTCACAGTTTTAGACAAACCACCCTTTATCTAGACAGGGTGTAAGAAATCGCCATACAACAGGCTTCTTGGAATATGCAAGTATTGTAAGCAAGATATTGGATCTAAAACGACACCCTTGTGTTATAATACGAAGAAAATGCAAACCCTAATTGCTGTGTTAAATATCAGTACTCATTATTCAAGATAAAATTGTGTAAATATTTAAAACAGACGGATGGACATGCGAGATTTGCGGGACAAGAATGGAGCCGGGGCTACATCACCATATACTCTCATGTATGGGGCTGAAAGACGAACGAGAAGTGCTCCTCAGTGAAATAGGCCTTGAGGGACTCTCTTTGGAGCTCCTGTTGAATGAGGTGGTGAGAAACAGAGCTGGAGCGTTTTGCGTTGTTCAAATTTTGGAAGACGGCTGAAGAGAAGAGGAAGTTATATACATAATCTAATTGATGTAAATAATTATATGTAAATAATCTTTGTCAGGATTAGAATGACGAATCCTGTATGGGACTTTGATTCCAGTAAAAGGCTTGTTGCTGCTGTTGTATATAGTCACAGTGTAGAAAATACTATACTATAACTACTACATATAGGTTTCTTTCTGTATTCTTAGTTCTCTTCTCTTACTATGTAAACTGGCGAATCCTTTATAGGACTAGAGGTCCTCAATAAAGGCTTTTGTTGTTGATAAAATTGTGTGTGTGAAACGCGTTTTAAAATCATACCTATTTCTCACAATGAGTTTAGTCTATAATGCTAGCTTTCAAGCGATGCTCGTTACCCCATGAAGACAGATTATATCGCTTTACGATATTTATAACTTTACTGTTCCTCCCAGCCTGTGTAA
Organism: Cordylochernes scorpioides; assembly: GCA_030710605.1. Classification (NCBI taxonomy): domain Eukaryota; kingdom Metazoa; phylum Arthropoda; class Arachnida; order Pseudoscorpiones; family Chernetidae; genus Cordylochernes; species Cordylochernes scorpioides. The sequence goes on from CP092881.1 coordinate 73,877,611, forward strand.
ACATCTCTTGTTATGTAATCTTTAAGTGGCTTCTCAATTTTATGACACAGCGCCAACGTATTAGTTTCGTCTACTTATGTTGCACAACAGAGAATACTCCAACCGTTTTTTATTCGTTGCAGTTGTGTGAATTATCTCATTACTTCTTTGGGTGTCCCAGTATAGTAGCGAAGAGAAAGAGATGTTCTTCTCAAAAGTAAACGACCAGCCAACTTACCTCAGTACAAAGTATTTTAACCAGCGCCATATAAAGTCGAATGGTTGTTCTGTTCCTATACAGCTCGTACAAAGCAGTAAGTAGGAACTTGGATTTATCTCCTCCACTACATGATGGTGATTGATCATCGTGAGGATATCGTTGTAAGCCGGCAATGAGAGAGGAGAATCTGTATAAGACTGGTGTCTTAATAAAGGCTTTGTGTGTGTCTGTATTTTCGCCTACATATCTATATTAGAATCAAAAACGGCCCAATCATAAACCTCTGGCCACTGGTTGCTTGCCTGCCATAGGCTCATGAAAACTGAATTTGTTGTAATCTTCAGCATAACATACACTCTGTTCATCATCTTGAAGAGGTTAGATACGGGTAATTTTAAAATGTTTTGTTGGATTATCTTCTTCTTTCTTAACTCCACTCAATCATATTAGGGTAAGACAACCATCATGACTGGTGTGAAGTAGAATGCGTCTGCCTTTGTCATTAAGACTGGGAGCACTACTCAGTGGCAGGCCGACTTAGCTCCAAAAGAAATGGCCGCCTCTGACATGAGGAACAGACGCCATGTGCAGCCGCTCCTAACATGAAGTACAGACGCTGCTCATCCTGTACCCCTGGATTAGGAGCTCTTACAGGGTACTATCAACCGGGCCAGCTGAGCCCAGGTTTTTTAGTGAGCTTGCTACTGCTCCCCCTCCTCCTTTTTCATCCGGGCTTGGGACCGGCAAAGGCGGAGTTTGTATGATTTTAAAATTGTTAAAATAGTTTCAAATTACACACCAGTAGAATTTGGGATTCTTGTGGAATGTGAGGAGTTGAGGTTGAGAAAGGATGTTTTGATAGAAAAGTCGGCTGAATCATATAAAAAGTACGGAAATAAAAATATTT
>CP092881.1:73878816-73898238 GCA_030710605.1 Cordylochernes scorpioides
AAACCAAATATTACACGTATGATTTAATCTTGTTGTGTGTGTATTCTGCTTTTACATGGACTACAAGTTTAAAGACAACCAATCTTACAGCGCTTTGAACGATTTTCTGGGAAGTACACCCATAGAAGTCTCAGTTGTGCAAAATATCTCTTAATTACAAGAAAAGTATTTGTGAGTAGATGTAGTTTATCTGTTATTGATTTTTTAAATGTTTGAAGTGACTGTAATGAGAGGTATTTAAGATTTGCGTTTTCTGTCTTTTTGGATGTTTTATTTAGTTGCTGTTCAAATAATACCGGGGATTCGGCCTGTATATTGTAACAAAGTATTTATTATTTTATTAGCAGAGTATTATTTTTTTTATGTTTAAATTTTAATACTTTGTAAACTTCCCTCTTTTTCTTATCTTTTGTTTATCACTCATAGTTTGTTCTTGCCTGAAATAAATTGCTGTCTCATCCCGAAGTTGGTCTTCCCTAATTTTCCACGCGGCAATATTAATAAAGATATATAATATACTAGCGGATGTGTACCCGGCTTCGCCCGGGTTTTATCCGAGTGAAAGTTTGCCTAACGAATATTATATATTATGAAGTATAATAAACAATGCTAAAGATTAGTTTTAATTATTAATCAAGATTGTGTGTGAATATGTGAGAAAGATGTAATATCGTTGTTGTTTTCTTGGCCGACTGTTTTACATATGGTGTTATCTTAAAATTGCTTGTTTTGAATATTTTTTTAGATTGAGTTGAATGAATTGCTGAATTTTTTTTTTTTTGTATTTATATATAAATAAAATTAACTCTGTTGAATTTTTTTGTATTTTATCGATAACAGCAAAGTTATGTATTTTAAAGTTAGGAAAAATATGTTGATGTTAAGCAAAACCTGCTCCATCTCGTTTTACATAAATGTTGAAAATTTGGTCGAAATTGATGCATTGTAACGAAAGTTTTTAGCGAACACCACTTATGAAATTTCCATTTATATAGAAGATATAATATAAATGAGTTTTAAAAATTGTTTTAAAAAAAATGCATCGGCCGGGAATCGAACCCTGGCCGCCCGCGTGGCAGGCGAGCATTCTACCACTGAACCACCGATGCTTTAAAAAATCAAATTCATTTATCGTCGCGACCAGTGCTGCGCCCTAGCGGTAAAAGACTGGAACTAAACGCTTTTTGGTTTTTATTTTTTAAAAAAAGCACATTAACTTTTTTAGTTTTTTGAATAGCCTATATGTTAAACGAAATCTTCAGCTACCTACATGCGAAATTCCATAATGATTGAGTCAGTAGATTTTGCGTGATGCGATAACAAACATCGATTTCGCATTTCATTTTTATATATATAAGGAAGGACTAGCCGAATGACCCGGGCAACGCCCGGGTTTTACCCGATTAAATGTTTTTATTCAAATAATATTCGTTACAATTATAAATTGGCACCTTGGATGTCACTTTTGTGCAACGTCCCGCTCCAAACTTTGTGTCTGAGAAGCGATATTTTATAGAAAGACGATCTGGCTTTTGTTTTCTGCTCGAATAATTGTTTTTTCTGTTATAATTTTGTTCCTGCGTACAAAATAATGAACTGGTTTCACCCGTGGTCTCTGCTTTTTGGAATTTTTCCCGATATAATTATGTATCTAATAATCAAACATGATACAGCCATATCGTCATCATCATTTTCTGACTAAAAATATATAGTTTTAATAATTGATTTATATATTTTTTAAAATAGCCTATCGTCTTCCCGTATTTTTTTACCTATGTATGGAAATTTTGGTTTGAATTAGTGAACTACTGCGAATTTGTATACCGGACATACAAACCAACAAACAAACAGACAAACAGACAAACATACAAACATTCATTTATATATATATAAAAGATATGGATATAATTTTTATTTCTAAAAAAACGATTCTAATTTGAATGTAAAAATAAAAATTGAACAGCTATTGCAGCAAGATCTGGCAAAATTATCTCTTACGAAAACATACTCAAACTATAGGTTACTTTATGATTCATTCATTCCAGAACATTATTTTTCATGCAATCTGTCCTCAGCTTTAGTGAGTTTTATTGCACAGATCAGGATAATATCAACATTGATCAAAGAAAATCATATCTACGTAATTAAGAAAGAAGATTTGTACTGTAAGTTATGCGGAGGTCAGATAACCGATGAGATATATCATTTTACTGCCGAATGCGGAGATCTGGAAGGTGAGAGAAAAAAGATCCTGAAAAGTCTTCCTAGACCACATTTGAACTCATTAAAGACAATAAAAACTGTTTCAGATAAGAAAAGTTGGGCAATAGAACTGTTCAACTACCAAAAATCGGTTGTAAATAAAATTGCACTCGTGGAAGAGAGAAGAACAGGGACACAATAAAAATATTTGCCATACTTTAATTGTAAATACTCCATCTCTCCTTTTTCTCTTGTGTTGAATATTGTCAGTAATTCAAAGGCGAATCTGTACAGGGCAAGATGCCCTAATAAAGCTGTTTTGTTGTTGTTGTAATTTGAATGTGTTGCAAACGCAGCAACCTTAAGAAAGAGAAGATATTCTATAATGTATAAATATGATATTTTGAGATATATTTCCTCTTCCATATATTTCTGCTCATGAGAATAAATGAAATCGATCTTCCATCGCGAAGTATTTCAACAAGCTGGCATGTGTTTAGACGCTTCGAGTCCAAACAAGATGAAATATCCGCCAAGATCATTGTTCTTTCATCCTAATTAATGTTGGTCTTGTTATTTGATGACAATAGAGTATTATACCTTCTCTTCTACCTGTGAATTACTTCTGTGTTAGCGACATTATTTGAGTCGTGTCCTTTATTCACTGACAGATTTAAACAAAGTAAGTATATAGAACGATGTTTACCAAGTTTTACTGCAAATTTTTCTTTTTACAGAGCTTTTCGTTCTGTAAAAAGAAGCATTTGCGATAAAAACTTGTTAAACGTCGTTCTATAAATATACCCGCATTATATTGTATTATAAAGTCAGTATATCTATGAACATTTGAAACTATTATAGACGCTTATGATTCTTTTAAAAATTAAACAATTTCTACTGTCCTTACTGCAATGAAATTTAATGGAGAGCCTGGCTCATCTGTGGTGAACCCTCCCAGCGGTTTCGTCAGTTTAATCTACCATACCGCTGTTATATTGTATTTTCGATTTTCCTTTTATAGTGATACTGATGCTAGACTCTTGTAATGTTGTAATGGGTATTTTAAATGAACTATGGGCATAAGCTTTGAGGACAGTAGAAATTATACAATTATAAATATATAATACAGTTAAACCTGTCTATAGCGCCCCCTATTGAGACTCACCAAAATAGGGTGCTATAGAGTTGGGGTGCTATAGACAGGTCAATTTTAATGTAAATCGCATCGTACTACATGTTTAAAATCGGGCGCTATAGAGAGGAAGGCGCTATTTAGAGGGAGCGCTATAGAGAGGTTTAACTGTATACATAATCTCATACCAGATGGCGCGCTAATCTATCAAATTATAATCATTATATCTAACAAACATAGCGAGGAACGCGCCATTGTTAGATCGTCACGGCCCATTCGAATTCTATTGTAAAACGGATGACAAGCTATCCGAGAGACCAAGATTTCAGAACAAAGTTGGGGAAAGATGGTGGACTCCAGCTGCCATGTGTGAAAGGGGGCAGGCGTTAAAAACGGCATTCCTATGTGGAGTGAGGACAGAGTCTGGTCACATGATCTGGTAAGTTTTCTAACGACTTATAAATTTTTATTAGAAAGTAAAAAGGCTTATATTGGATTTAATAAAAGATTTATTTTGCCAATATTTCGGCTGGCTGAACGCCAACCTTTATCGAGGCATTACATTTTTATATACACAAACTCAGCGCCACATAGTGTTATAATATCACAGTTGAAATCATTTAAAATATAAAGTAGGTGGGGAATATTTTTGCATGAAAAAATTATTTAAAAATTACAATCAGAATAAGTTAAATATCTTAAAATATTAAAGGGAAAATAAAGAGGTCTATCTTTTTCTTGTGGTTAATCCTCTTTGTGTCAGTTTTAAAATTTGGGCCAATATGTATCTTAGTGCTACCATATGTATCTTTTGAATACCACCAATTGTAATTTCGATAATTTCAGCAAAAACGTTGGAAAGTCTAGTGACAAAACGTTTTGTATTTGAATAATTGCTTGAAAAACTTTCTATATATTCGATTCTTTCCCTATATATATAGATTTGTGTTTCAAAGTGCCTAATGGGAGACGAATATACAAGGTTGTCCCAAAAGTTCGTGAAAACACTTGAAAAAATTGAAATACCAATATTATTAGCCATAACATTATTCGCCGTTATGTATAATGCCTTTGTATTATGTATAAAGTAATAGTATTATTATGTATTCGCTGTAATAATATTATTCGCCAAGTAATAAGAAAAACATGAACTTTTGGGACAACCTTATAACATCATAAAGATAGAGGGCTGCCTGGCCGGCATTCATAGTTCTTCAAATTAAAGATACTTCGGCCAGTAAATCTTTAATTTGAAAAACCTTATAGCAGACAGACAAGTTGTATAGGATCTTATTCTTGCTCTAAAATAGAGCTTAAACTTCACATCACCGTCGTTTTCTCGAGAGAAAATCCTTCATTCCCCGAAGACTTCAGTTTAAGACAATCAGGATTTCTACCGACGGAGTTGTCTCCAATATTCTCCAATCTTACATCGCGGACTACGCTCTATCCTTAGCTTTCGTGACATTAGATTTCTAAGGGAATGGCATCCTGGTACCTTTATACAATGTTGACGGCTTAACGCCATCCTTGAGGCATAGTAAACAGCGATGTCGGTCGCCATGGAGACGCCCTGGATTCCCATAGAGATCCAGGCCATGGCCTCAACCCCCTGGAATGTGCCATGGTGTGGCGCGCACACCTCGGGGAAATGACACACTTCATCGTTACATTCCGACCGCTTTGTTTCTATAGGGGTTACACACGGCCACAGAGGTAGGATGTCCTTACCTTTCAAACCTATTTACATATTGTCGCTCTAAACACTAGAGTGACCATTCAAGATGACAAACGTCCATGTTAATACAAAGCAATAAGACCCTATCTATATATAACGAATGAATGGCATTAAGACGCCAATGTTTCTTTTCACAAATAAATAACACTTCTACTATCCTTACTACGATGAAAAATATTGTAAGGGCTTGGCTCATCAATGGTGAACCCTCCCAGCAGTTTCGCCAATTTAATCTATACATATATAGAGGGAGGATCAACAGTTTCTCCTTCGAGTAAAAATATCAATCCTCCAGGGAAAAGTATCTTTTCAAAAACTTATTTAATTTTTAGATTTCGGGCACGAACGCCCAACTACAGGAGAAAACATGGTATAACATTGTTTTCTCCTATAGAAGGTCGTTAGTGGCTGAAAGCTAGAGATTAAATAAGTTTTTGAAAAGATAGTTTTCCCTGAAGGTCTGATATTTTTACTTAATATTGATACAAGAGGTTATTTTATTGAAATTTCTCCTTTCTAATACACTTCCTATTAGACGGTCTATGTGTTCAATCAGCCATTCTGAAATATTTATCATTTCCATATTCCAAAATTCTATAATTACAATACATATCTGAAGTATTTTCATCAATCAATTCTAGAGCTCTTGGCCACCCTGAGGCCAGAAAGTCTACTACTGCTGCACATGACTGGTACAGAGCAGGAGGGACAAACACCAATTCTGTTCTCCCATGCAGTCCATGATTTCCAGACTTAAGTCTGGTCATCTACGGACAATGGCTTTCCGGAATGGTTGCAAGGTTTTCCCACTATGTACGAAGTTCAAATCTCAACCTGCAACACCAAACCACATCATTGAATGTATTAACTCATCCATTGATGAGCTCTACTCATCCCCAGCAGACACCATCAACAAGATCTACAGACTTGATACCCCAATATGATTGTTGAATGGAGATAAGAAAGAAGAATAATATATTTGTAGAACGATGTTTGACAATATACCGCAAATGTTTCTTTTGAACGAAAAATCTAAATTTATTTAAAGGAGAAATAACGATTATTTCTATTCTTAGGGATGGAGTATGAAAGGATGAATTGTGAAGAGTAATGATAAACGGAAAAATAAAAGTGTCCAGAGATGAGCACACGGGGACACTTTTATTTTTCAGTTTATCATTACTCTTCACAATTCATCCTTTCATACTTCATTCCTAAGGATAGAAATAGTCGTTATTTCTCCTTAAAATAATTAAAATTACGATTTTGTTCTGTAAAAAGAAACATTTGCGGTAAAACTTGTTGAACGTTGTTCTATAATCATAGCCGCATTATATTATATTATATGTATATATATATTATATCTTCTCCAGTTTCTTGTATAACAGCCTGTTGAAGGAAGTCATAGCCCGAAAGCCCGCCAAGATTATACCACATAAATAACAAATCCAGGGATGGGAAGACTATATTTATGACCAAATTTGATGCTAAACGTCGATATAAGAAAAATGTGGCTTGAGAGAGGATGGAGACAAGAACAACATATGGAAATGTTGACGGTCGGCGTGTCTTTGTGAGTCTCACGCGAGCTTCCTCCAATTGTCCCCTTGTCTGGGGGGGGGGGGGGGGGAGGCGTTCTATAATGGTCCCTCGCGTCTTATAGGGTTTCCAATTGTTATATAATGACAAAAGGTTTATTATAAGAAGAATGTTAGAAACTCTTTCATTACATATATAAAAATGAAAACATCATGACGCGAATGCTTCTTTTCACAAATAAATCAAATTTCCACTCTCCTTACTACAATGAAAAATATTGGGAGGGCTTGGCTAATCAGTGGTGAACCCTCCCAGAAGTTTCGCCAATTTATTTTACCAGACCGCTTCTTTAGAGCTCTAATACTGTATTGGAGCATTCTGCTTATATATCTTACACTGAAGGGAGAATCTCAGAAATGGGATTTAAGCAAACTATGGACATAAGCTTTTAGAACACCATTGGATAGTGGGCTACCTAGACCGAAGTCTGTACACCTGAGCTTTTAGGACATCCTAGAAGCAGATGGCCTCCCAGACCTCTCGGTCCATAAGCCGGTCCTTTTTCAGTACCTAGCCAAGGGAATAATGCATTCTCCATGCACCGAGCGGCCAATGGTTTGGCCCCTCGCGCCCGCCTTTATGGTCTGGCTCTATGGGGTCGACCAATCAGCCCACAGACGTCTACGAGAGTTCATGGCCAGGTTGTTGTCCTCTCTTTTGGGCTTGGTTAAACCCGTCCTACGCTCCAATAGGACCCCCCCCCCCCCCTTTTTTTTGGCCCTCGTAGCCTCCTTAGTTCCAGTATTCCCTGGATCTGCCGACGAATCAAGGACCTCTGAGGTACGAGGTTGACACAGGGAACCGCGCGGAGGCGGGGGGGTTGCTACTACTGTGGGTACCCCTTGGTTTTCCATGTCGCGTTCGGTAAGGACGCTCCCAATCGCACGCACACACAGAGCGAAGACCCAAGAGTTTCAAGACTCATGGCGAACCCGCGTCAGTGAAACCACTGGCGCGAGGACAACCACGCAGAGTCGCCTCTACACTCCCTCATACCCAAGGGTGTGTTGGGGGTGGGCGCCCCTGCCTTTTTTCCCAACCAACAGGCCAGTTCCAAGGCAGGGTCTTCTTTCCCCGCAGCCTTTAGGACAGTAGAATTACATATAAATATTATAATATATATTAAATTATATAAAAATCCAGTTTTTTTTCCAGATTAGATTAGGTGAGGTCAGTACCATGTTGTTGCTGACTCCACCAACGTATATTTCTCGAAGCCCTTCTAATCCTTTTGCTTCCATATCTGTGTGGCTTTGGAAGCCACGATCGAGGATGATGGAAGAATTATAATTTAGAGTATTTATATAATAAAAAGGCATATATTGGATTGAATAAAAATATTTATTTGCCAATATTTCGGTTGGAGCTGAACGCCAACCTTTGTCAAGGTATTACATTTTTTATAAACAAACTCAACGTCACACAGCGTTATTAGATTATATAGAGTTTAAATAGTTGTGTAAAATTTACAAATATATAAATTCCTCTCTCCTTTGTATCGTTTACAAAACTAAGCTAACTAAGGTACCGCTGTGTGGCGCTGAGTTCATTTATACAAAATGTAATGTCTTGACAAATGTTGGTGTTCAGCCAACCGAAATATTGGTAAATAAATATTTTTATTAAATCAATGCAATATTTGCCTTTTTTTATTATATAAATACTCTTCTTCTTTCTTATCTCCACTCAATCAAATTAGGGTATCAAGTTTGTAAAGCTTGAGATTTGACAACCATCATAACTGGGTGAAGTAGAATGTGTCTGCCTTTGTCATTAAGACTGGGAGCACTACTCAGTGGCAGGCCGACTTAGCTCCAAAAGAAATGGCCGCCTCTGACATGAGGAACAGACGCCATGTGCAACATGGAGTACAAACGCTGCTCATCCTGTATCCCTGGATCAGGAGCCTTACAGGGTACTATCAGCCAGGCCAGCTGAGCCCAGGTTTTTTAGTGAGTTTGTTACTGCTCCCCCTCCTTCTTTTTCATCGGAGCTCGAGACCGGCAAAGGCGGATTTATAAATACTATAAATATTTAGAGTATATATGTCGTGTTTAGACTGTCGGATGACTGTAGTGTGGTATGATTGGTTGGTTGCAGTCATTGTGGCCACAATGGTCAGAGTGGTTCAGGTGTGAATGGGATAGCACAAAAGGACGAGGTATGTTGGATGTCACCTCAGAGAGAGCGGCCAGCGCCGGTCAAGGAGATTCTGATCTATTTCAGAGCTAGAGGGGAACTTTTAGCAATCCGACTATGTTTTTCGGACCGACGGTGTAATCGGAGACCTTTCTACTGTCTGGGCGCCGGCTGTCACTCAATCCAATTATTTCGTTTTGTATTACATGATGGCCAAACTGGAGAGTTGGACTGTGTCTACAGTTTTGGTTGTTACACTATAACTATATTACATATGGGGATATTAAGCATATATTGAAATATATTACAATATATATATATATGTGTAGTAGTGCAGATTGTTGACTGTAGTGTGGCATGTTGGTTACAGTCGTGGTGGCCACAATGATTAAAGTGGGTTCAGGTGCGATTGGGATTACACAAAAGAACGAGACATGTTGGATGTCACCACAGAGATGGCGAGAGAGCAAGTGTAGCCGACACCACTGTCAGGGGAGATCTGTCTAGAGGGGTCTGTCAATCGTGTCTCCAAGCGGACTAATCTATTTGAGTAAGAAAGGAGCACACCTGGGAACCCGACTTGCTTTTCGGACCATTTTCCTCATACAGGCGCCGACTGTCACTCACTCGAAATTTTATTTCTGTTACTTTGGCAATTACACTACATCTATACAACACATAGATATATATGGGAATATACTACAACATATATGTATTATAAATTGCTGTTTTCTCTATTGAACTAAGACTTCAGATTCTGAGAGTGCGACACAGAGTGAAGCGTGCTGACGTTACCTAGCTCAGTTTGTCAAACTAGGATGATTATTGAGTAGTTCTACCATATGCAACTATATCAGATATCTTCACTAAACAGGGGATCTCTTGAATATATTTTAATTATCAAATTTCCACCCACACACAAACACAACTCATTAATGCAAAATTCACACTTCAGCTATTATATTCCGCGCTGCAAATTATCCGTAACTTTAAAAGGTCTTTGATAACAAATTTACATATAATATATTTTCAATACAATAATCCCTTGTACCAATATTGAGTAAAACTATCAGGTCTCCAGGGAAAATTATCTTTATAAAAAACATTTTAATCTCTAGCTTTCTCCTGTAGAAGGGCGTTCGTGCCCAAAAGCTAGAAATTAAAAAGGTTTTTGAAAAGATAATTTTCCCTGGAGGCCTGATCATTTTTATTCAATATTGGTACATTATACAATGTTTTGAAAATAGAGCAATTCATAAATAAATCTTTAATTAAAAAGACATATATATTGGATCAAAATATCATTTATTTTGATCCAATATATGTCTTTTTAATTAATTATACCATGTTTTTTCTCCTGTAGAAGGGCGTTCGTGCCCAAAAGCTAGAGATTAAAAAGGTTTTTGAAAAGATACTTTTCCCTGGAGGCCTTATATTTTCACTCAATTTAATAAATTACTCAACCTTTTCATCAGTGAATTCCTAAAAGTTGCCTGATAAATATTTATCGCTCGTATTTTAAAGAAATTCTCGAAATATATTGAGTCAGCTTAAGTTTATTAAATCTTATGGGATTTCGACAAGGCAGTGCTCCCTTTCTTTATATTTCTTAAAATTATCTTAAAGATAGAGGCTGCCTAACCGGTATTCATATTTCTTAAAATAAAGATACTTCGGCTAGTAAAAGATAATTGAAAATAAAAGATTGCACAAGAAACTTAACCCTGGAAGCTTCATTTATTTTATAGTAAAAGATTTACTGGCCGAAGTATCTTTACATAAAATTAGATGAAATATTTAATTAAAAAGATGAGAAATTTTATTATAGTGTATTTATTTCAATATTCAGATTTTTTTAACATTCACCTAAAACAACCCAGAACAACCTCTCTGTAAAGGACAACACCTAATTGCAGATCCAAAGTGTCCTTTAGGGAAAGGTGTCCTCTTGCCAGAGAGTTGTTTAATATTAAAAATGGTAATTTTACAAATGAAAACTTTCCTTTGTGGAGAGGTTTCCGCTAGCAGGGTGTCCTCTAAAGGGAGGTTCTACTGTACAAAATAGATTAGTAAGAATGTATAGGTACTTGAGAGCCTCTTGTCGGGAGGACATATGGCCATGCATCGAGCGCCAAAGCTAGATTTGGAGCAATTCCAAATTAAAATGGAATTTCTAAATGGTGGGCCTATAAATCCAGTTAATGTTATTAGATAAATAGCCGAAAGAGCCTTTAGGCCTAACGAGATTATTATCGTCTTTTGATAATATTTTGTCAGTGAGCCTTATATATATATATAAGAAAACAGGAAAAAAATGGGTTCAAGTTAATCTAAATATATATTATTGTTCTTTTTTTCTCTAATATGTATCTTCTGCTTGAAAATTTATTTTGAAATACACAAAAAACAAGGGTTAACAACGAAACAAACAATGATATATATACCTTGAGGTTTTTTTTTTTTTTTTATCATCTCTCTTTGGTTATAGGTCAAACAACGTCCACAAATCAGAAAAAAGTTAATATATTAGTTACCTTCAAGATAATATTCATGTATACAGATGTATACAAGCAGTATGTATATAGGTTAGGAGTGTACTATGCAAATCTTTTCTCTGCTCTCTCAGTCAGTTTAAAATATTCAAGTGAAATGTGATGGAATGAATTTATGAAAACCCTTATATGAGAGTGGTTCTGAGTATTTAAATAATTAATATATATTAATTTACGTATTTTAAAATCTCAACTACATTTTTTGTTGTTTTTTAAAGAGCTTGTGTCTAATCTACTCTGTATTTTATTCAGAAATTGAATAAATTGACAGATAAGCTTAATATTTTCAATATCTTTCATGGGAAATATTTTCTGAGCATTATATTTTATATAAATGTCATAATATCATAAAATATATAAATTTGAATTAAACCTATTATAACACACATACAGCTTTATTAAGACCACCGGTCTTATACAGATTCACCACAGGAAGGAAGCATAGATGGAGCTCCTGTACTCCAGGCAGCGCAGAAACCAACAGCCTTCCAGGACCGACACATGTCCAATGATCACAGAATCCACCGTACATAGGTTAGCGTATCACTGAAAAGTCGAAAATGGAATCAGCCGCGTTTTAGTCTTCACTTTCCACATCCAAATGGACCACGACATTCGGCGATTCTATTAATCTCCTCCGAACGGTGACTGCGGCCTTGTAGAATTTCTATAAACCAAAGACCTTGATCAAACATCATTGTATTCCTCCAATTATAATTGGATAAATATTTTTTTTTATTAATTTGAAAAATAGTTATAGTAGTACAATGAATAATATTTTTACTGGCAATGCGTTTCTTTTAAATATAATCAAATATTATATCTACAGACCTTACTGCAATGATATGAGTTGTTATTGATAATGAGAACTCATATCATTGCAGTAAGGTCTGTAGAGATAATATTTGATTATATTTAAAAGAAACGCATTGCCAGTAAATTAATTTGTGTAAAATTTTAACGATAGATGGCAATAAAATTTAATTTACAATGAATAATAATTGTTAAAAAAAAAAGAAAGAAAAGCACGCGCCTCGTTTCTCTAATTGACGTTAATTAAAGCCATAATATTGGAAAATAACGAAATTTGTAGAGAAAAAACATTGTCAGATGCGATGTGTGTGTTCTTTCTGGAATCTTTTGTACCAATTTTTTATTTCAACACACAAAACGCGATATCCCGGCTAGAGATAATTGTGTCGTGATTTACATTTTCAAACAGAAACCGTTATAAACATATTATACAAGAAAAAAATAATTTTAAAAAATAGAGGCAATAAGATAGATTAGGAACCTGATCCTTTCGGGTTAGAAAGATATAATCATAAATATATTTACAAAAATAGTTAAATCTATGATAATTCTCTCTGCTATTTACAAATTGATATAGATCTACAACATTGTTTATTGTCTGTTGTCTAGCGGTAAAGAAGAGTGGGCATTCCTGCAGTAGGTGTCTTGAGTTCCGTGTTTCCTTGTGTCACATTGTACCACATTGATAAAGCTGAATCTGAAATAAAAATATTTTGAAAAGAGCTTCATTCTTTAAGCTTTTCTTATTACAAGTAAATAAATGGGGGTGTAAATAAATGCCTCAGGAGCTGACTGGAGGTGTGAGCTCTTGTCCAGGGAAATGGTTGGAGGTAGCAGTTTGGAAAAACCTTCATCCAGATAAATGAGGTAGGTGGAAGTAGATATCTAAGGAAATATCTAAGTCATGTTTGAAGCGGTTATCCATGAAACTGAGGCAGATTCTAGGAACTTTAATCCATAGAAATGATGCAAGTTTGGGGTAGATATCTAAGGAAATATCTAAGTCATGTTTAGAGCGGTTATCCATGAAACTGAGGCAGATTCTAGGAACTTTAATCCATAGAAATGATGCAAGTTTGGGGTAGATATCTAAGGAAATATCTAAGTCATGTTTGAAGCGGTTATCCATGAAACTGAGGCAGATTCTAGGAACTTTAATCCATAGAAATGATGCAAGTTTGGGGTAGATATCTAAGGAAATATCTAAGTCATGTTTGAAGCGGTTATCCATGAAACTGAGGCAGATTCTAGGAACTTTAATCCATAGAAATGATGCAAGTTTGGGGTAGATATCTAAGGAAATATCTAAGTCATGTTTGAAGCGGTTATCCATGAAACTGAGGCAGATTCTAGGAACTTTAATCCATAGAAATGATGCAAGTTTGGGGTAGATATCTAAGGAAATATCTAAGTCATGTTTGAAGCGGTTATCCATGAAACTGAGGCAGATTCTAGGAACTTTAATCCATAGAAATGATGCAAGTTTGGGGTAGATATCTAAGGAAATATCTAAGTCATGTTTGAAGCGGTTATCCATGAAACTGAGTCAGATTCCAAGATGTCTTAGCTAGAGAAATTATGTAAGTTTGGGGCAGATATCCTGGGAAATATATAAGGCATGTTGGAATCGGTTATCCATGGAAATGAGGCAGATTCCAAGAAAGGTTATCCATAGAAATGATGCAATTTGAACGCGAGCATTCAGTGAAATAAGTCAAGTTGAAGCGGGGATTGAGGGATGTTAAGTCAAGTTGAACGCGCACATTCACGGATATAAGTCAAGTTGAAGCGGGGATTCAGGGAAATGAGGCATATTGAGAGATCCAGGTAAAAAATGAAGCAGTTTCGAAGAAGTCGTCCAGAGACAGGTTGTCGCCGAGCCCTGCCCTGGCCAGACCAAACGAGCCTTTGTCCCAACCGGATGACCTCCGCGACGTCACGACCGTTTTTTTGCGCTCGTCTGGAGCAGTAATGCGCCATGGACCGGCGAAGGGAAACGTGCTACCTTGATTATAGCTCTATTAAGCCTAAAAAAATCCAATATGGCGGCGGTGATGAGCTTCTCACGACTTAGTTCGTCTGGTGGGGACGACACCCAGTCATCGAGCTTTATGGCCGGTCGTCAACAAATGCTGGGTTGATGTCTCGGGCCTACTTGGCTCAGCATTCCTCCACGGGGATATCGAGCAATACAATGTTCATGCAGACATCGATAGTAAATACATGTCGAATCCTGTCGTCGTGGAATCCTGTCAACTAAAACTGTAATGAGGTATACTGTCGACTTAATCTATGGTGTGCGATCCTGTCGACTCTCGCTTTACTGTGTTAACTGAGAGGAACAGTCAGGGTGTGGAGAGTTTTCCAGTACCTCTCTGCACCTTGGAAGACCTTTAACAGTTCTCACAGAGTACAGGCAGTCGTGGTCGAGGCAGAGTGGAAGACTTGGGAATTTCCATCACAAAAAACGAAGAGAGACAGTTGTACTAGGAAAGTTCCGTGAACAGATAAAAGTTGAGCTAGGAGCGAAAGATGAAGATTTTAAAAAGTTCTATTACAGATTTTTATTTATTTATCCTCAGTTTGTACAAAGTACATTACATAGATGATGTAATGACACATGTCAATAATGCGTATAATCATTTACAGATGTGTTTCTATTATACAACATTAAATCTTATTATAAGTTATATACACAATATGGGGTTGTTGGTTTAAATTACCATATACACATATTCAGGATCTGAAACCATTTATTCAAATAAAATTCAAATCAAATAAATACATTATTTAAGACGTGAAAACATTTTTTAAAGCACGATTGTTTCTTTTATACATAAATCAAACTTCTACTGTCCTTACTGCGATGAAAAATATTTGAAGAACTTGGCTCATTAGTCGTTAAACCGCCCAACGGTTTCGCCAATTTAATCTACCAGACCGCTTCTTAAAGCTCTGATATTGTGTATTGGACGATTCTGCTTATAATAAGAAATGATTGAATTAAATCACGACTGTTTATGGGAGCAATAGTTACCCAGAAATTATTTGAAAAAGTAAAAATCAATATCAGGTAAAACGTTTATTTTTAATTTAAATTTACAAGCTTTCGAGCAAATATACTGTTCTTCAACGGGCTGATATTCTATGTACAATCTCTAAATAATATATATTCTACACATAAAACAAACTTCTACTGTCCTTACTGCGATGAAAAAATATTGGGAGGGCTTGGCTCATCAGTAGTAAACCCTAACAGCGGGCTTCGCTAGACCGCTTCTTAAAGCTCTGACACTGTATTGGATCATTCTGCTTATAATACTAAATGAAAGAATTAAATCACGACTGTTTATTTTGCATATTAAACAAATTTTTACTTTTCCATCGCAGTAAGGACAGTAGAAGTTTGTTTCATGTGTGAAAGAAACAGTCATGCTTCAATTCTTTCATTTCTCATATAAAGATGACGTTTTATTACCTTATAATCAAATACAGTTTTTTTTCTTGAAGAGTCCAAAGCACTTCTTTTCATCAAGTGAAAAAAAAAATTAATATGTGGTCCGCGGGCGATAAAAAAAAGTAGAGTTGTTGATTAAATATCTGTTTATTATATTTGTTTGTGTTTTGCTGAGGGATATATATATATTTTTTTTTTGAAGGAGACAGAGGCAATTTTATTCACACTTGGTTATCTCGTGTGTCTTCAATAAAGTTCACTGTAATATCTGTCAGAGTTATTGTCTGAATCCCGATATACATCCTAAAAGGTACAACTTCCTTAAGTGTTGTCTATGAGTGTATATTGGTTATCTCGTATGTCTTCAATAAAGGTCACTGTAATATCTTTCAGAGTTATTGTCTCAATCCCGATATACATGCTAAAAGGTACAACTTCCTTAAGTTCTGTACATGAGTGTATATTGGTTATCTCGTGTGTCTTCAATAAAGGTCACTGTAATATCTTTCAGAGTTATTGTCTCAATCCCGATATACATGCTAAAAGGTACAACTTCCTTAAGTTTTGTCCATGAGTGTATATTGGTTATCTCGTGTGTCTTCAATAAAGTTCACTGTAATATCTTTCAGAGTTATTGTCTGAATCCCGATATACATGCTAAAAGGTACAACTTCCTTAAGTTTTGTCCATGAGTGTATATTGGTTATCTCGTGTGTTTTCAATAAAGGTCACTGTAATATCTTTCAGAGTTATTGTCTGAATCCCGATATACATGCTAAAAAATACAACTTCCTTAAATTTTGTCCATGAGTGTATATTGGTTATCTCGTGTGTCTTCAATGAAGGTCACTGTAATATCTTTAAGAGTTATTGTCTGAATCCCGATATACATGCTAAAAGATACAACTTCCTTAAGTTTTGTCCATGAGTGTATATTGGTTATCTCGTGTGTCTTCAATGAAGGTCACTGTAATATCTTTAAGAGTTATTGTCTGAATCCCGATATACATGCTAAAAGGTACAACTACCTTAAGTTCTGTCCATGAGTGTATAGAAGACTAATCGAACGAGCCGGTTATTCCTGAACATTGCTTCAACAAATGTAAAAATTTACTGTTATATTAGTAGTTTGTAGTGGTGATTAGATTTGGAAATTATGGAATTTTCAGCCGGTGAAAAAGGAAATCACGAGACGAAGGCTAGCCTGAAAATCAAAACTCTGTTACGCGAATAAATCTTTTGATATTTTAACACTAGAGATGTTTAAACTTTTGAACATAAATAAAAAATAACAAACGACGAAAAATAATATTTACATAATTCCAAAGCCATCATATCATTCCTCATTCAGAGTGGTGTTCTGAAAAACGAATTCCGTTCCTGGAAGATGGGTTTAAGACAGTCGCTCAGTTTGCAGAGATCTTGTTGTCGTTATTAGCGGTGTGACTTCTCAACTCATCGCTTCAACTCTTGTTCGAGAATTCTTTGATCTCTTCTGACGACTTCAAAAAGGCCGTCACATGGCGCGGATATCACAACGCGTGCGTGCAGTTTGCAAGTCTTTTGAGGAAAACGGGGCTTCCGTGACACCTGATGCGGGAAGGAAGGTTTAAGCGTTTGCGTGGTTTCTCCCAAATTTGCGAATCGTTTGTCTTTTGCTTTAGAGAGTGCGTAGTCGTCGAAGAAGGAAGTTGTAAAAGATAGTTTTGCCGTGTTCCAGTTCCGCGGCTGTAGCTTTCAAATCTTTGACTGTAGTGTGAGGGATGACAGTACCAAGGACAGGGAGAAATACCATTTTGTCTCAGCATGACAGCGCCAACTTTTGTCTGTGAAATCTTTCAACAATACAGATCGAGGCTGAGTGATAAGGCGGCCTCTCTTCTAAATTTCCACTTCCTTAAGTTGTGAGTATACCATGGCAGTAAGAAGGAGTAAATGCATTATTATATCTGGTTATATTTGGCTAGACATTTACTCGAGCAGAACCTATTTAGTTAGAATACCAGGTCTATTAGTATGAAACGCGAAAATTTTCAGTGAATTCAAAAGTTCACCAATTCCATACAACAAAATATTTTTTATTCAAAGTAACTGCCCTGATTAGCTATACACTCGGACCACTTTTCAGGCAATTTTCGAATTCCTTGTCTGAAAATTTCTATTCCTTTTGAGTCGAACCAGTCAACAAGTCATTTTCGGAGTATGTCTGAGTTCGAAAATTCCTGTTTTTTTAGGGCGTGTCCTAAAGATGTGAAAAGGTGGTAGTTCGACGGCGCTAAGTCTATTGAGCACAGCGGGTGGGGTTAGAGTTCCCAGCCCAAGTATTTTATGGTGTTTTTGACCACCGTAGCGTTGTGGGCTGGAGTGTTGTCATGCTGCAGTATCAGGTTGTTGTGCTTTTCACGCCATTCCGGTCTTTTTTCATTCAACGCCTCTCTCAAACTGTGCATTTGTTGTTCGTAGCGACTAGTATTGGCCATTTTGCCAGGTTTCAGGAGCTCGAAATATACTACACCGGTCTGGTCCCACCATATGCAAAGCATTGCCTTTTTTCCGAAGCGATTGGGCCTAGGCGTCTGTTTTGGAAATTGGCCGGGCAGGCCCCACGACTTTTGGCGCGTAGGATTGCTGAAGTGGATCCATTTCTCATCAGAAGTTACGATTCGGTGCAAAAATGACTTCTTTTCATGCCTGGCGAGCAGCCCTTCGCAGGTTACCAGACGCCGTTATTGCTGCCTTTCGCTCAACTCGTGGGGGACCCATCTGGAAAGCTTTGGGTCATTCCGAGGCTGTTTAAACGTAGAGAAACAGCACCTTGAGACACCTGGAGCTGTTTTGCGAGTTTCTCCTGCATTTGGGTACTGTCCTCATCCAAAATAGCTTGCAGTTCAGCGTCCTCGAACTTTTGGGGCGGTTTTCCATGTGGTTCATTATCAAGTTCAAAATCGCCACTTTGGAATTTTTTAAACCACCTGTAACACTGCGATTTGCTCAGAGGGTGGTCGCTGTAAACTTCCTCGAGCATTCGGTGGGCTTCAGTGGCACTTTTCTTCCAGTTGAAGGCGAACAACAAAACTTCCCGCAAATGGGCACTTTTTGACTCGGAAATCGCCATTTTCCACGGGGCCAGAAATTTTTTACGATTTGAATTTTTCTAAAACTGCACGCATGCTGATGCCACGTGAGTCAAAGAACAAAACGCCTACAACAGCGCCACTGTCGGCTCAAATAAAGTTGCACAGCGGCCTCTGGCGCCCATTTTCGCGTTTCATACTAATAGACCTGGTATATACATATGAAGGGGTGATACAATTTAATGACATTTTATGTGTAATTCTCTTGAAATGTAAACTTGAAATTTCCTGTTGACACCCTCCCAGAGTCGAAGATCCTGAAGGACTCGACTCAGGACAAGTGCCATTATCTGTGTGTATTTAGCTATGTGTATGTAGCTATGGATATTTTCATATGTAAATACATATATGTAAAGAATCCTATGTAGTTAATGTCTGAATAAACAGTTTTAAAACGTATAAAGAGACAAAAATAGACTGGGTACAGAGCGCCATCTACCTGGGAAATCTGTCTCTATTCACAAGTGTTCGCTGATTTAATTTGGAAATGTTGACACACATGTTTTAGGAACAAAATATCAATTTATCAGGATAAATCCACTTGGTTGATCCTACCACACCGGTCAGCCCTCGGACGGCTACAGGAGGGTGTCTGTGGGAGGAAAATGCCGTGAATAAGTCAAGCTCTTCTTCTTTCTTATCTCCACTCAATCATA
>CP092881.1:73905165-73947530 GCA_030710605.1 Cordylochernes scorpioides
TCAGGATATCAAGCATGTAGAGCTTGACAACCATCATGACTGGGTGAAGTAGAATGCCTTTGTCATTAAGACTGGGAGCACTACTCAGTGGCAGGCCGACTTAGCTCTAAAAGAAATGGCTGCCTCTGACATGAGGAACAGACGCCATGTGCAGCCGCTCCTAACATGGAGTACAAACGCTGCTCATCCTGTATCCCTGGAGCCCTAACAGGGTACTATCAGCCGGGCCAGCTGAGCCCAAGTTTTTTAGTGAGCTTGTTACTGCTCCCCCTCCTCCTTTTTCATCCGGGCTTGGGACCGGCAAAGGCGGAGTCAAGCTCCTTCTTGGGAACTGTTCCTGCCACTTTGGAGAATACCATTAGATTGTCTCTCTCCGATATAATTCGTAAATAAATATTATATAGCACAAGATATGTTTCAAGGGTGGAAGGATGGTCTAAACTCCCGTTGGTTTTCGACCGCTACGACCCGGGTTCGATTCCCGCATTGGACACCTTTTTCTGATTAAAAATAAATGCTCCAATGGCCCCCGATTCTTGCAAAGGTCCAACCCCACCAGCGAGTGCAAGTAACCAAACAGGGCTCTGGCACATTTGTAAGTGCAAAGTCGAACTGCTTTTCACATGTGTAGGCATGCGGTGCACTTACAGTAAAACAGTCGCCTACTCTACCCACCATGATTACCATGGCCTGTACCACGTGTACTAGGGATAAGCAAGATATGTTTCAAATATCACAGCGTTTAGAGATTGTCTATGTGGATGTCAGTTCTTCTGCTCGACACTTGACACAAGTAGGTGTCCGCGGGGCGTCACGTGACAATTTGGAGTTTATTGGTCGGCGGCTCAGTCGTCGGTGTCTTCGTCGTCGTCGTCGTCGTAGAAGTTGATCTCGGGCTCCACGGCGGGGGCGCGGGCCGGCTTCACGCAGTAGTCCTCCACCGTGGTCGGCACCACCACGCCCTCCTCGTCCGCCACCTTGCGGCTGGCTTCCACCTGCGCCCGCACCATGTTCTCGTACTCCCGGTCCACGCCGTCCTTCCACCGCCGGTACATCACCGAGGCGTCCACGTTGGCCGGGCTGAAGGTGTTCGGCTCGTTCAGCAGCGAGATGACGCTGAGCAGCACCGTCCTGACGTTCTGTGTCGGGTTCCAGCGCTCGCACGGCAGCTCGCCGCTCTGCGGGTCGTCGGTGGGGAGGGTGGAGAATAGAGATACACAAGTCGCCGTTCTCGTAAACGTTCGGATGCCAAACTTTGGAGAGAAATCTGATGGAAGGAGGCGAGTAGGGATAGTCGCCCGGGAACTTCATTCTGGCCTTGAAGTAACCGCCTTCGTACAATGTGTTGGGAGGACCGAATATCGCAACTTCCCAGTCGAACAGATTTTCATCCTTCACCAACTTCACGCGGAATCCTTCTATGGGTTCTTCCTGTATACTTTTAAACTCCAAAGCTAAGGCTCTCAAGGCGCTGCTTGGATGATGACTCATCCTTCAACGTTGTTGAAGTCAGCACCTCTCAAGCTCGCTCCATCTCTCGCGGGAGTAGCTCGGGGCTAGCGGGACGCCATCTTGGTGGGCGTTTTATACTTTTGGAATTTTTCTGGGTCGAATTTTACACGTATTAACAATAAGTGAGAGAGCTGGCAAAAGTTTCTAAGCAACATTTCTAGGATTGGCAGGGCGCGAGATCCGTGAATTCACAGTTTTAGACAAACCACCCATTATCTAGACAGGGTGTGAGAAAACGCCATACAACTGGCTTCTTGGAATATGCAAGTATTGTAAGCAAGATGTTGGCTCTAAAACAACACCCTTGTGTTATAATACGAAGAAAATTCAAACCCTAATTGCTGTGTTAAATATCAGTACTCATTATTCAAGATAAAATTGTGTAAATATTTAAAACAGACGGATGGACATGCGAGATTTGCGGGACAAGAATGGAGCCGGGGCTACATCACCATATACTCTCATGTATGGGGGCTGAAAAACGAACTAGAAGTGTTCCTCAGTGAAATAGGCCTTGAGGGACTCTCTTTGGAGCTCCTGTTGAATGAGGTGGTGGGAAACAGAGCTGGAGCGTTTGCGTTGTTCAAATTTTGGAAGACGGCTGAAGAGAAGAGGAAGTTATATACATAATCTAATTGATGTAAATAATTATATGTAAATAATCTTTGTCAGGATTAGAATGACGAATCCTGTATGGGACTTTGATTCCAGTAAAAGGCTTGTTGCTGCTGTTGTATATAGTCACAGTGTAGAAAATACTATACTATACCTACTACACATATAGGTTTCTCTCTGTATTCTTAGTTCTCTTCAATTATTCTGTAAACTGGCGAATCCTTTATAGGACGAGAGGTCCTGAATAAAGGCTTTTGTTGTTGATAGAATTGTGTGTGTGTGAAACGCGTTTTAAAATCATACCTATTTCTCACAATGAGTTTATTCTTATAACGCTAGCTTCCAAGCGATGCTCGTTACTCCATGAAGACAGATTATATCGCTTTAAGATATTTATAACTTTACTGTTCCTCCCAGCCTGTGTAAACATCTCTTGTTGTGTAATCTTTAAGTGGCTTCTCAATTTTATGACACAGCGCCAACGTATTAGTTTCGTCTACTTATGTTGCACAACAGAGAATATTCCAACCGTTTTTATTCGTTTTAGTTGTGTGAATTATCTCATTACATCTCTGGGTGTCTCAGTATATTAGCGAAGAGAAAGAGACGTTCTTCTCAAAAGTAAACGACAGCCAACTTACCTCAGTGCAAAGTATTTTAACCAGCGCCATATCAAGTCGAATGGTTGCTCTGTCTCTATACAGCTCGTACAAAGCAGTAAGTAGGAACTTGGATTTATCTCCTCCACTACATGATGATGATTGAGCACCGTGAGGATATCGTTACAAGCCAGCAATGAGAAAGGAGATTCTGTATAAGACTGTTGATTTAATAAAGGCTTTTATTTTTTATTTATTTATTGTTACAAGAGCACGAAGTCCAAAGGACTATTGTGCTGTGCTAGTATTATTTATATATATATGATTAATTATTTACACGATGGATTAGTATTGTTTTGTAAATTATTGTACAAATAGTTCTAAACTTAACAAAGTTCTCATAAGATAGAGTATATACACAAAGAGAATTTGGTAATGTTTCAAAGTATCTACATACAATTTGATTAGTCAGAGGGCAAGATAAAAGAAGATGCTCTGGTGATTCAACATCTAAGCGGCATTCACATGTTGGATCATTGATAGCATTCAGTTTGAACAGGAAACTTAAGAAGGGTCCTTTGCCAGTTAAGAATAAAGTAGTGAATTTATCCGAAGAAATGAATTTTGGGACAGCAATTGGAAAGAATTTCTTGAACAGTTCATTAGATTGAGAAAGATAAAACTTAAATTTTAGATCCAGATATAGTTTGTTTAATTCTTTTTGAAGGGGTTTTTTGAGTGTTCGATCTGTGAGAGAATTTGTCATATTATACTTTGTTTGTAATAATTCAAGATAATCGGACAGTAAAGGGGTTTTCGCTAGTATATGTGTGATGTAAGAAGATGAAGTCCTATAAGCATGAATGCATCTAATAAGAATTTGATATTGTATAGAATTCAACTTGGATCTTTTTGCTGCAGTGATAAAAGGAAACCAAATATTTGATGCATAGCTTATTGTAGAGCGTATCATAGCTTTATATAGGATCAATCTACGCCGAGTATCAATGCCCCAAGTACGTGCACATAGTGAGAATAATATATTCTTAAGTTTCGTAGCTTTCATAATTATATTGTCAACATGTGTTCCAAAATTAATCTTATTCCTTTGTCTATGATTTTTAAAAATAACTCCCAATATTTTAACAGTTTCTGATGGTTGAATTATTTTTCCATCAAAATTAATGGGCAATTTTTCATAGTTATGTAGATAGAGTATACCTGTTTTGTTTGGACTTAGTGAAAGTTTTACCTTTTCACACCATGCTTTGATTTTTACTAAACATTTGGTAATATTATACTGAAGATCATAGATGTTTGAACTCCATACCACAAATGTCACATCGTCCGCGAAAGCAATTACTCTAGCAAAACTTTCGTTAAAAGATAAGTTGAAATCATTAAGTAATATATTCCAAAGAATAGGAGAAATAATACCACCCTGGGGACATCCCTTATTTATCTTTTTTATACACTTTACATTAGTATATTTAAACTCTACACTCCGGTCTTCAAAGTAAGAATTAATTATTTTTATAAGTACCGCTGGAAAATTTGCCTTGTCCAATTGTTGGAGAATTGCCGGATGCCATGCGTTGTCGAAAGCTCCGCTGATGTCCACTGTTACTATTGCCGTATTTTCTGTTTCTCTTTTCAGAAGACTTAATTTAGTTATTTCTTGTAAAGCAGAGATTGTTGATTTTTCTTGTGTAAATCCATGTTGAGCAGGATGCATAACATTATTACTATTAATATGATTTAAAAGTTCAAAGGCTTTGTGTATGTCTGTATTTTCACCTACATTTCTATATTAGAATCAGACACGGCCCAATCACAAACCTCTGGCCACAGTTTTCTGGACTGTTATAGGCTCATGAAAACTGAATTTGGTGGAATCTTCAACGTCACATACACTCTGTTCATCATCTTGAAAAGGTTAGATACGGGTAATTTTAAAATGTTTTGTCGGATTCTCTTCTTCTTTCTTAACTCCACTCAATCATATTAGGGTAAGACAACCATCATGACTGGTGTGAAGTAGAATGAGTCTGCCATTGTCATTAAGACTGGGAGCACTACTCAGTGGCAGGCCGACTTAGCTCCAAAAGAAATGGCCGCCTCTGACATGAGGAACAGACGCCGTGTGCAGCCGCTCCTAACATGGAGTACAGACACTGCTCATCCTGTATCCCTGGATTAGGAGCTCTTACAGGGTACTATCAGCCGGGCCAGCTGAGCCCAGGTTTTTTAGTGAGCTTGTTACTGCTCCCCCTCCTCCTTTTTCATCCGGGCTTGGGACCAGCAAAGGCGGAGTTTGTATGATTTTAAAATTGTTAAAATAGTTTCAAATTACACACCAGTAGAGTTTGGGAACCTTGTGGAATGTGAGGAGTTGAGTAGGTTGAGAGAGGATGTTTTGATAGAAAAGTCGGCTGAATCATATAAAAAGTACGGAAATAAAAATATTTGACCGCTGGAAAAGAAAGAGAACGTTGCGGAACAGGATCTTTCTTCTGGATTAAATATAGGACCACACCATCACCATCACCATCTCCTCATCGGCGAAGAGCACGCGATCTACGTTTTCTTCGTAGAACGCAAAATACGTGGTGTCGCTGGAGACCCGCTGGTGATTCTCCATCAAACTCTGC
Source organism: Cordylochernes scorpioides (assembly GCA_030710605.1). Lineage (NCBI taxonomy): Eukaryota > Metazoa > Arthropoda > Arachnida > Pseudoscorpiones > Chernetidae > Cordylochernes > Cordylochernes scorpioides. Next base: position 73,910,543 of record CP092881.1, read on the forward strand.
AGCGGCGAAAGAGGCGCTAGGTACATATTCCTTTCTTTTTATCCCTAGTACACATGGTACAGGCCATGATAATAATGGTGGGTAGAAGTTGGCGCTTGCTTTTACTGTAAGTGCACCACATGTCTACACATATGAAAATCAGTTCGACTTTGAACTTACAAATGTGCCAGAGCCCCGTTTGATTACTTACACTCGCTGGTGGGGTTGGACTTTTGCAAGAATTGGGAGCCATTGGAGCATTTTTTTTATTATTATAAAAAAGTGCCCAATGCGGGATTCGATCCCGGGTCGTAGCGGTCGAAAACCACCGCCCCCATGTACATATCCATTGTACATAGTTGTGGGCCTATATGTAATTATTATTTCAAAATAATAGTGCCGACTGTGCACTTTTGCATGTATTAATAGGATATAAACAAAATTATGTTAATTATCACATTGTCTATATGTCCATTCCAAATTATCACATTGTCTATATGTCCATTCCAAATTATCACATTGTCTATATGTCCATTCCAAATTATCACATTGTCTATATGTCCATTCCAAATTATCACATTGTCTATATGTCCATTCCAAATTATCACATTGTCTATATGTCCATTCCAAATTATCACATTGTCTATATGTCCATTCCAAATTATCACATTGTCTATATGTCCATTCCAAATTATCACATTGTCTATATGTCCATTCCAAATCATCACATTGTCTATATGTCCATTCCAAATTATCACATTGTCTATATGTCCATTCCAAATTATCACATTGTCTATATGTCCATTCCAAATTATCACATTGTCTATATGTCCATTCCAAATTATCACATTGTCTATATGTCCATTCCAAATTATCACATTGTCTATATGTCCATTCCAAATTATCTCATTGTCTATATGTCCATTCCAAATTATCACATTGTCTATATGTCCATTCCAAATTATCACATTGTCTATATGTCCATTCCAAATTATCACATTGTCTATATGTCCATTCCAAATTATCACATTGTCTATATGTCCATTCCAAATTATCACATTGTCTATATGTCCATTCCAAATTATCACATTGTCTATATGTCCATTCCAAATTATCACATTGTCTATATGTCCATTCCAAATTATCACATTGTCTATATGTCCATTCCAAATTATCACATTGTCTATATGTCCATTCCAAATTATCACATTGTCTATATGTCCATTCCAAATTATCACATTGTCTATATGTCCATTCCAAATTCTTCTCTCGCTTATTTTTGGAATTCCAACATTAAATATGACTGTACTATTTAACAAAATCAATAAGGAATCTAGGTTTCTTTTTACACTTTATAGGTGGACAAGTGGGTAACACCGACAGTCATGAACCGGGATTGAATCCCGCGTTAACATTTTGTTTAACCTTCACATATTATACATTGTTGCAATTATCATAAACTAGGTTGCTCTTAAGTAGAACTGCTCTTCACTGAAGGTTAATAACGAGATTTACAAAGTGGGAAGAGGAGCTTCTTTTTATTAGCATGCACACAAGCTTTCGGACATATCGTCCTTCATCAGGTAAGAGTAATAAACGCGCTGAGGATCCATATATACACAAAGCTGAAAAGAAAATTTACATAACTGCAAAAGATAAAAGTATTTAAAGATAAAAATAAGAACCAAATATGCTAAAAAGATTATAGGGATTAAATGCTAATAAATCTGGACTAAGTACATATGCACTATGAATGGTGTTAATCAAGGGCAGGTAAATGCAACCTATGGCTATTCACATAACATATGGTATTGTTCTGGTATATCTATATGCCTGTTGATGCTGTTTGTTTTTATTGACACAAATGCCTCTAGTAAAAGTCTTTGGTACTTATTATTGATATTATTGTATAGAATGGATGGCTTTGTTAGATTGAATGTATGACCGGTTTGCATAGAATGACTGTAAATAGGGGAATTTAGGTTTTTATTAGAGATGTTTCTGGAATGCTCAACCATTCTGATGGCGACGGATCTACCCGTCTCCCCGACATAAGTGGCATTGCATTGGTCGCAAGAGACGGAATAGACAGCACCACCAGAACGGAGAGAACTCGCATGAAGGGAAGATCTGGTAATGGGGTGTCGGATTAGTGTGGCGATGTTAGGTGGGTTCTGGAAGTATGTTGTAATGCCATGTTGCCTTAAAAACCTGGCTATGGTGATAGACTGGGGGCAAAAAGGAAGGGAGCAAATATTTCTGTGTATAGCTGGAGCACTGTTGTGGTGAGGGTCATGCATGTGTTTAAGAATGAAGGGGGTCGGGTAGCCGGATTTGGATAAATATGAAAATATTTTAGCCTTTTCTATTGTTTGGAATAACGGGAGGGAACAATGAGTAAAGATACGTTTAGTGAGAGCTCTAACTGTATTGATTTTGTGTGGTGTTGGGCAATGTGACCGGAAGTTTGTGTGGTGTGGGGGTGTGTTGTTTTTATAGTATACTGTGGTATGGAAACTGCTGGGGGTGCGTATGACTAGTGTATCTAGGAAAGGTAGGACTGAGTGATTTTCTGTTTCATGGGTGAAGGCTATGTCTGGGTGGAAGGAGTTGAGGTCAGAAAGGATGTGAGAGGCAGATACCTCACTTACCAAGCAAAAGGTATCATCGATGTACCGCCTCCATAGAAAGATGTCTGAAGAATGGCGTGAAGTGATCCATTGGTCCAGTGACCTCATGACAACCTCAGCCACCACGGTTGAGAGGGGGCTACCCATGGGGGAGCCCTTGGTCTGCTTGAAAAACTGGGTATCAAATGTGAAGGTGGACATGCCTAGGCATATGGAAGTGAGCTCGACAACCGTCTCCGCGGTGAGGGTGTCTAACAGGGGGGCATTTTCAAGGAAAGTGCGTAAACTATTAATGATCAAGGGGTGGGCAAGTGAGAGATATAGAGACGTTACATCGAAAGAAACCATTATGGACCTGGGGGGAGGTGTGAGGCTGGTGATATAGGACACAAACGAGGGGGAGTTTGCAATGGTATATTCCCATGGGGGAGACTGTAGAAGGGGGGTCAAGAAGTTGGACAAAAATTTTGACAGGGTATATGCCGGAGAGAGATGGTAAGATATGATTGGTCGGAGGGGAACATCGGGCTTGTGGATTTTTGGAAGGCCGTAAATGTAGGCTATTTGGGCGAGGTTAGCTGTGAAGTCGTTATATTGCTCTTTAGTGATCTGCTGGGACCTTTTTAATCTTAACAATAGTAAACGGAAATTCTTAACGGATGTTTTATGTTCCTGTTCAGTGATGGCAGAAAAAATGGAGTGTTGGTCGAGAACGTTTTGCATTTTTTGCTTGTAAACGGTAGTGTTGAGAATTACGGTCTGTGAGCCTTTGTCGGATTTTGTTATGACTATGTCTCTATTGCGTTTAAGACGGGAGATAACCCTATTCATGGCTAGGGACGGTTTAGGGATATTGTAGGGTCGTTGAAGGGTGGAGGTTGGACGGTACCTAACGAAGTTATTTTGGAATCGAAATTTAGGAAATTACACTTTATTTTTCTCGAGCTATCGGGCTAACATGCCCTTCAACACGGAGAGACCTACAAGTATTACTAAAGTAAATCTCGAGAAATAAAAATTGTAAAAAAAGAAACCTAACCTAAGATTCCTTATTTATTCTGTCAAAGTGTGAAAGCAAGGAGGAGTCTGTACCAGAGGTTGGTAAACTGCGATTCGTGAGTCACATGCGGCTCTTTGGTTGTGAAGCTGTTTATATAGTTCCATTTAATTATATTCTGTTGAAATAGCACTTTATCCACATCCATCCGTCATCATGCCTTAAACATCACATTTATAGTTGTTTTCTTCCTTTCTTATCCCTCACAATTACAATAGTTTACGTCGTTGTATATTAATTCAGATGTAAATATGTATTCTTAGTTAATCTCAGCTGTATGTTAATTTAGATGTATACCATTAATTTTCAATATGTAAATTTGTATTTTTTAGCTCTATATACAGTCGTTCATGTCTTCCATTCTATAGCCAGTAGAAGGACGTCACGGTCCGAAAGCTCGCAAATATTAAAATAAGAAACTCCTCTTCGTTCTCGTTTTATTTTATTTAATTAATTATATTGAATAGTTGATTTTGTCGATTTAATTATATATTTATAATTATATGTAATTCTACTGTCCTCAAAGTTTATGTCCATAGTCCATCTAAAATACCCATTCCAAGAGTCTAGCATCAGTATCACTATAGAAGGAAGTTCCAAAAATGCAATATACCAGCGGTATGGTAGATTAAACTGGGGAAACCGCTGGGAGGGTTCACCACTGATGAGCCAGGCCCTCCCATTAATTTTTCCATTGCAGTAAGGGCAGTAGAAATTGTTTTATTTTTAAAAAGAATCATACGCGTCTAAAATAGTTTCGTATTTTGATATCAGATGGCGCGCTAATGCATCACAATATAGTTCCATACGCAAATATTATTTATGTGAGTGCTATTTATTGTTGGCGAGAAAACTTTTTGTGGCTTTTTAAAAACTTTGAAATTTTTCAATTTTTGACTCTCCCGACTCAAAGGTTTGCCGATCTATACCATTGTACAGAGAAGGCTGGGCAGACTAGTATCTGCGGCGACAAGACTAGGTGATCAGTGGACGGTGGTGATGTTATCGTCTGTCTTTTATTGCCTATTGTATGGAAATGTGACGGTTTCCTCGACACCCATTCCATTACACCTGCTCAGAGCACCTCAATCCTTTCATACATTTATTAGCAAACATTTTTTTTAATATATTTTATATCTTAATTCTTCTTTACTGTTTTCTATGCACGAAAAACGATGTATATAGTCTCAACTTTTGTACATAGATATTCTTTCCTTCTTTTTCGAGCGAGGATCCAGTTTCTTCCCCTGCTTCTCATTTCTTTTTAGATTCATTTCTAACAGGAGAATCGTCTGTATAAGACGGAATGTCTTAATAAAGTCTTGTGTGTGTATGTGATACAAAGCAATAACGCGCCATCTATATATAACAAATGAAGACATTAAGACGCCAATGTTTCTTTTCACAAATGAAGACATTAAGACGCCAATGTTTCTTTTCACAAATGAAGGCACTAAGACATCAATGTTTCTTTTCACAAATGAAGACATTAAGACGCCAATGTTTCTTTTCACAAATGAAGACATTAAGATATCAATGTTTCTTTTCACAAATGAAGACATTAAGACGCCAATGTTTCTTTTCACAAATGAAGACATAAAGATATCAATGTTTCTTTTCACAAATGAAGACATTAAGACGCCAATGTTTCTTTTCACAAATGGAGACATTAAGACGCCAATGTTTCTTTTCACAAATGAAGACATTAAGCCGCCAATGTTTCTTTTCACAAATGAAGACATTAAGCCGCCAATGTTTCCTTTCACAAATGAAGATATTAAGACGCCAATGTTTCTTTTCACAAATGAAGATATTAAGACGCCAATGTTTCTTTTCACAAATGAAGATATTAAGACGCCAATGTTTCTTTTCACAAATGAAGACATCAATGTTTCTTTTCACAAATAAATCAAACTTCTACTATCCTTACTGCGATGAAAATAAATTTGGTGAGAATAGTACATGTTTTATTTATTTGTGAAAAGAAACATTGGCGTCTTAATGTCTTCATTCCTTATATTTTTTATCGGTTTATTTGTGTCATATTAATATATATTCCATAAAATAATCCCTTATATCAATACTGAGTAAGAATACCAGGCCTTCAGGAAAAATATATTTTCAAAACATTTTTATTCTCTAGCTTTCAGACACGAACGCCCTTGTGCAGGAGAAAACTTGTACAATGGTTCGCCAATAAAACACGAGTTAAAATATAATCAAATACACCTATCCCCCGATTTACACGGTAGATACGTTTCTGAGAAAAACGTGTAAATCGAAAATTAAAAATTTTCGCGAAATTTTTATGCGAAGAAATACAGACACAGTGTGCGTGTGCAGCAAGTCAGCACATAAGCTCGGGATTCCTCGAGAGATGTGTACACAGCGCATGTGTTCAATCACAGTAGCATTTAGTATAGTGCGATAAAAACAAAAAAACTTATTTGGAAAACCGTGTAAAAGCGAAAACGTGTAAAACAAGTACCGTGTAAATCGGGGGATAGGTGTATACTAATTCACATAATTTTATATAAAAAAATGTAGATATGAAAAAAATGATATTTAGAAATTATAAAAATTCTCCATTTGTCTAATAACTAAATATGAAATGTTTTTGATGTATCTTCCCGTATTGAGTCAAATTAAACCTCCACTCTTGGTCGTACCCATACCTTTAAGCTTTGCAACCATTTTCCCCCCGAAAATCGCAAAAATATTGAATGACCTAGAATTGTACGCCCAGCTGGTATGTATCTATCAACAGTGAGGTGTATTGACTCGTCAGGACTTGGTTAGCGGCCTTTTTTTTAATTGTATATTGACGTTAAAATATAAATGGACAAACATTTGGGGTAGGGCCAGAAATACAACCCTATTCTTATACTATACACTTCTTGGGGATATTTGATGAGTAGATTTCTCTTCACAATTTCTCAGCAATATAATTATATTCTGAAGATCATTTGTTGGTTGGAGGTTGATTCAGAAAGAACGCCACCACACATCATCCAATGATTTATTTAACTACCGACGTTGCAATGATTTGCTGTCATTCTCCTCAGTGGAATTTTTCTTGAGGAGAGTGACAGCAGGCAACTGAAACGTCGGTAGTTAAATAAATTATTAGTTGATGTGGTGGTCGGAAAAGAAGGAGTTCGAGGCAGCCAATGAGAGGCCGACGGAGGAGGCTACGGGGATGCAGCGGCTTGAATGTAGGAAAACAATAAGAAAACTTGTAAACAACTTTCGAACGGGAAGGATTTGCCCTGATTCCCATAGTGTAAATACATAATTAATTAAATGATCCTTTACTATTTTCTTAATTGATAATAAATATAATTTTCCCTCCTGTTTTCGTTGTATAATTTTAAAAGGGGTACAAGCAGCGACACCTTCAACCCCGCCGACCAAGAATAGAGGTGAGTGACTCCCTCTATAGAACTTAGATCGTCGCTACAACACAGAGTGGCGGTGAAATCACAATAGTGGGGGACTATATATAATTCGCAAGTTCCCCGAGCAGGTGAATGGGGTAGTTTGCAGGATGATAAACGTGCTGGTCGAGTCAATCAATAAGACGACCAGCCTCGGCCATCAGCCAAAGTGGTCGGTCGCTAATTGGGACTTAATTCCGCCAGATCTGGACATCAGCCATCAGTCATCCTTCGGCGCTTTGGAGGAACAAGACAAATGGCTCCACAGTCAGGGGACGATGTTTTCTAAACAGGTCGATTTTATCAACACATTGCATCAACATTGAGGAATTAGGTATATGGAAATGGTACAGATATATATGATATAAATCGATCGAACGTTGTACTGTACGTGTTACATCCCAAACACGATGCGACACCAGCCATCTCTGTCTTGATCTCGATGTACCATCTGGGCGACTGTCAAACCAGTGAGTTCCTTTAATTGGTCCACGAAGCGTGTCGGCAGGTGTCCAGGTATGCGTCGCCCAGACGTCTATCCAGGTCATTATGGTGTACTCCTGATAGATATATAGATGATGTATGTGTCTAAATCTGGATTATCCCGATCTCTAAGGTAAATGCCCAAATATATGGTATAAACGCTAACAAAGGGGAAGAAGTGAAGTAGCTGGCCCACTTTGTCATTGAGTCGCTAAGTGACCTAGAATAGAAGCCTTAGTAGTAAAAAAAGATGACAGGACTATTGCCATGTCGGGACCTCTGTTTACCCGAGAAACTGAAGATCATTCAGCTCCACAGTTAGGTAAACGTGGTAAGATGGACCTCACTCTAGGAGCAAACAATTAAGGAGTGTTGCTGCTGCCCGGAGATACAAAGACCCGAAAATACGCAATTATGTGCGCAAAACTTCACGGTAGATTTTATAATATCTGGAAATCTGATTGGAAAATATTCAATAGTTTCATATCACCCGTGTTTAGATTCAAGACATTATAGACGTCATTTCTGGGAGGTTGAGAACTTTCACTGAGAGACCCACCTCAATCCTACATCTATGGCCAGATTCAACCTCAGCATGGAACTTCCTGGTCAACTGGTTCAACTCAGCAATGTATCAAAACAGGACGCGAGTAAAGGCGCTTTTCACTAGTCCATACGGGTGAGCTGAACTCCCTGGGTAGTTGGCGTTCTGTGCTCCCTGGGTTATAAATACAGAGGGTGTTCACACTTATAGGAAACAAGTTTAATTATAAAATATTAAAAATTAACACCATATTTGAAATTTTTCAAATGTTATATTTGAAAGCCTTTTTGTTTATTTACAGAACGGCACCTGATTTTCCACGATAACAGACATTTTCTGATCATGGTCATACTCAAAAGATCCCATTCTTCCTTTACCACTTTCCAGAGCTAATCTTACCTATTCGGACATAATTAAAATAGGCAAACAAGATGATATCAACATTTCTAAAAAAAGTATTTATAATATTATTCACGACAAAAATATCAAGTTTTTATTCAAAACACCTACAGAGAAATGGACAAAAGATTATCACTCTATATCTGTGAGAACTCCTGCAACTGTCAAAAAAGTGAAAAAATATATTACAAAAGAAATTCCTATGCCACAAAGAGATAAAGCCAAATTAATATGGGCATCAGTGTCAACAATAAATAAAATCTATATATATAAAAATGAATGTATGTGTGTGTGTCTGTTTGTTTGTTTGTCCTTTATGCCTGACCAAACCACTCATTGGATCGCCATGAAACTTTGGGAAGTTATTTAGTATAGTACTGGGAAGGTTTCTAGCAAATAAAATTTTTGAAATAACTTTTCGCCTAGAAATAATCAAGATAAATATTCTAATTTATCTGTTATAATTCAACAATCTGCTCTAAATATTATCATGATGATACGATGATTTTGTAATGCAGAAAATTAGGAAAGACAAAATTCAGGATGACACGGCAATTTATTTGAGACAAGAATAATGATACAATTCAAAGGCAAGATACTATTCCTTTAACTTCCAATTACCGAGGGAACCAATTAATATTGATTTTATTCAACTTATCGAGTATTTTTCAAGGGACCGGGAAAAAATGTTCACTTTATCGAGAGATTCGTTAAACAAACCTTTACTCGGGTAAAACCCGGGCGAAGCCGGGTACATCCATACAAGAATAATGATACAATTCCAAGGCAAGATACTATTCCTTTAACTTCCAATTACCGAGGGAACCAATTAATATTGATTTTATTCAACTTATCGAGTATTTTTCAAGGGACCGGGAAAAAATGTTCACTTTATCGAGAGATTCGTTAAACAAACCTTTACTCGGGTAAAACCCGGGCGAAGCCGGGTACATCCATACAAGAATAATGATACAATTCCAAGGCAAGATACTATTCCTTTAACTTCCAATTACCGAGGGAACCAATTAATATTGATTTTATTCAACTTATCGAGTATTTTTCAAGGGACCGGGAAAAAAATGTTCACTTTATCGAGAGATTCGTTAGACAAACTTTTACTCGGGTAAAACCCGGGCGAAGCCGGGTACGTCCGCTAGTAATAAATAAAGATTTAGGCCTAAAAGCTACAAAAAAACATGCGGTTCACAAATTGTTTCAGAGCCATATTCGTCAGCGACACACTATCAGCAGATATTTTTATGAAAATTTTTTGGCTGCTGATAGATGGAAATTTATTGTTACATATGACGAAGCATGGGTATATTTAACCAATTGCGACAGAAAAAGAGCTATATACTATCAAAAAAGGGTGGAAAAATCTAGGCCAATTTGGTTGAAGGAATGTGCCGAAAGTTACCCCAAAGGATTTATGGTGGCATGCGGTATATCATATGAAGGAAAATTAAAAATAAGAAAAGTTGAAAGAAGTGCCAAAATAAACTCCGAGTACTATCAAAACAACATTTTCGAACCTATATTTTTAAATGATATTCCCTCTATCTATGGAAAACAGAGCAACAAAGTCTGGTTTCACCATGATAACGCCACAAGTCATACCTCATCTTCAACCCAAGCTTATTTGGAAGATCTAAGACAAAGAACAGGAATCAAGACTATTCCAAAGAACAGAACCCCTGTAAAACTCCTGATTTAGCCCCGATGGATTTTTGCATTTTTGGATGCCTTAAAGGAGCACTTGGAAAGAGACACCCTAGGACAATTGAAGGTCTCTGGAAAGTGGTAAAGGAAGAATGGGATCTTTTGAGTATGACTATGATCAGAAAATGTCTGTTATCGTGGAAAATCAGGTGCCGTTCTGTAAATAAACAAAAAGGCTTTCAAATAGAACATTTGAAAAATTTCAAATATGGTGTTAATTTTTAATATTTTATAATAAAACTTGTTTCCTATAAGTGTGAACACCCTCTGTATCTCTCTCTTTATTGATATTTAATATTTCAAATAAACATTCAGTTATTTTCACTTATTTATATATTTTACATTCAAATAATCAACTCTAAAATATTTTAGCTATTCTTTTAAAAGTATAAGGTAAGTAATAGGTAGAATAAAAATATAAATGTGACAAAGTCATCAATAATAAGCAAGGGCTATAAAAAAATTCTTACTATATTGTTACAAAACTAAAAGAGGATCTTAGTTAATTAGAAGAGATTACTTATTTACATATATCCAGCGTCCGCTACAAGTCTCAGCCTTCATATATATTGTTTGAATGATCAAAAATCTTAAAACCCCCGGTATTGGGGTGGACTGTCTACGACATACCATATCCCGGGATGGCTGATGTGTCTACCAGATGATAGATTCTGCCATTTTTGGCCAATATGTTCCATTGGGCTGGTTGTACCGGCTATTATCTCGGGAAATTTTATTATACAGAGATACACTGCGTTGAGATTCACTGACTTGAAGTGAAATGAACCAATTTACGATCCTCTGAATGAAACGTGGAGGAGATTCTGTGAAGAGTTGACATTCCAGAGAATGCTGAGAATACCCGATGGCTGGTCTTGTAGAAGCTAATCCCAGAGTACAGTCACCTGGATTCAGCGATGCCCCAGGAGACGGAAATACTGAAGCGGTATATCTAACTAGAGATGGTATCCATGAAAAATCATCATCAGCCAAAACTCTCATAAGTTTCCTCCCATACAGAAAGTGTCCATTCCTCGGTTGGAGTTGATGTGCGGCCATGTTACTAACTCAGCTTTGGCAGTACGAGTATGTACTAACAGCACTGGACATTGAAATAAATTACGTGTGTTTAGTCCGAGCAACGATTTTATTAAGTTGGTTGAGAAATCTATCAGGGTCTTCCCACCTTCGTAGGTAATAGGGATCCTGAACTGTCGCCAAATACAGGAATGGCGCTACGTCCCTTCTGGTGACAACCTGGCAGACATTGCTTCCCGAGGAATCATGGGATCAATTGGCCGGCTTATCCACATGGCGGAAAGAACCTACACAGTTGTTGTTGGAGCCGACAAAATGGCCCTACATGCTTCTCCTGTCTAAGAACAGTGAGAGGACTTGAGTTGGTGTCAGTACATGCAGTGTGTGAATGGTCATCTAACTCTGTCAGAACTGTGGCCGGAAACAATTGCCGTGGTGGTGCGGGGCGATGCCCAGCCTACCTGACCACTGCAGAAATAATAAAATCTCAGTTTCAATACTTCGGAGAGGAAATGAGGAGCCTGTTCGGCTTTCCAATATCAGAGATTTCAGAAGTGATTATATATGCAGGTCTTTGCAGACGCCAGGATGGCAAGGGCGTCATCCTCCAGGCCATACCCGAAGTTCCAGCCCTGCAGGTCAGGGGGCCGTTGGATCCGCCTACAGGACCAGTAGTGGCGGGCCAGTGACAGGTTTACGGACCCACAGGCGCTGCAGGACTCCCGGGCTGAGGCCGGATGTGCTGGATGGGGAAGGGCGTGCAGGGCCAGCCGCACGGAAAGGTCAACATTGTGCCCCGAGAAGGCACATCGCCGGAGAGAAGACCAGCTGATGGAGATGGGGATACTGATGTGGGGGAGCCACCGTCCAGCTAGGCGTGGACGCTCCAGCATGCGGCGGGCAGTGCGGGTGGTTAGTCGCTGGAAGGTGCCTAGCGCAGCACGATGGCGTTCTCAATGTTGTCTACCCAGTGGGTGTAGTGCCGATTCTGATCCACGAGCCAGCTGCAGGTGGTGAGTGCCACGACGTCAGCGAGGGCGGCGTGGGTGGTGTGCAGAGGGAGGAAAGAGGAGTGGTGATCTCCCCAACACACACACCCACCCATCGTGATGCAACCAAGAGATCTGGAGGCCGAAGGAACCTACAGTCTCCGGTGATATGGAGCTCTTGTAGATGACGTGGAGGCAGTACACGGTGGTCCAGTGCTAAAATCTACGATACGGCCTCCTCCCAGAGCTTGAGGAGCCTGCGGCGCCGAGGTGGATATCATGTCCCAGATGGTGAAGAAGTCAGCCACGTCCCACTCACAGTGAGCCAAGAGTAGGCGTTGAGGCTTCCACTCAGCGCGGCCTGCACGCCCTTTAAACAAGCTAGTCAAAGCTGTGTGCTGATATCAAGGAGCATGAAGCCACCCACCGAGAGTGGCCTTGCAAGGACGCCGCCCGGCAGCCAGGCAGTACATTGAGGTCCCCAGACAAAATGCATCAGTCGAGCTTGCAGCTTGTCCATGGTGGAGTCTTTGGCGAGGTAGCCGTGAATATGGTGCACCACGGGCCATAAGTTGTCGGCTCTGGCCGGTGAAGGGGGCCCACCTCGTTATACAGCCTTAAGTAACGCGAGGAGATGTTGTTCCTGGGCAGAAGATGACCTTGCTTGTGTTATAATGCAGCCCAGTACCCGTAGCTGCCCCATGTCCAGGAGATGTCAAGCTGCGCGTCGGTGCGGGCCCACCAGGCGCCGCACCATAGGCTTCTGCTCTTCGTGGAGTTGACGCCAATTCCCGAAGCGTGCCGGAAGTCATCGAAGATGGGGCGCACCACGTCGAAAAGCTCGTCGCGCCAGGCAGCACGATGTCATTGGCGAGGACGTTTGTCTTTATCCAAGATGGTGTCATTGATAAAAGATTCAAATTTTTGAAAATTCAGAAATTCAGATAATCGAATTAGTAAGCACTTACTGTTTTGTCTAAAAATATTCTACTTTCACATTTAACTTTAATAAAATCAATAAAGCATCCAGGGCTAGGTTTCTGGTACAATTTTATTTCTACAGAGTCCAGACTAACATGTCCTTCAACAGGAGCAAGTAGAAGTATAACTTCCAGCTAACTTTTTTCCAACATGTATAGTTAGCTAGAAGTTATAGTCCTAGTTGCTCCTGTTGGAGGGCATTGTAGTCTGAACTCTGTAGAAATATAATTGTACCAGAAACCCTGGATGCTTTATTGATATTTTAACTTATAAGTCAGGGGAAGAACACTCTTCTTCTTTCTTATCTCCACTCAATCATATCAGGGTATCAAGCTGGTAGAGCTTGTTGATGGTGTCTGCTGGGGATGAGTAGAACTCATCAAAGGAGATGGGGGAGCAGTAACAAGCTCGCTAAAAAACCTGGGCTCAGCTGGCCTGGCTGATTGTACCCTGTAAAGGCTCCTGATCCAGGGATACAGGATGAGCAGCGTTTGTACTCCATGTTAGGAGCGGCTGCACATGGCGTCTGTTCCCCATGTCAGAGGCGGCCATTTCTTTTGGAGCTAAGTCGGCCTGCTACTGAGTTGTGCTCCCAGTCTTAATAACAAAGGCAGACACATTCTACTTCACCCAATCATGATGGAAGAGCACTTACCTTTGTTGTTGTTTCTTATCCCCTTGTGTAAAGATTACAGGAATTCAATGAGTCCATGCTCCTCGAGCTGATCTCATGGAATGGGGTGTAGCTTTCGTTGATCATGGCACCATGACACACTTTGGTGAAATTCTGACTTTGCCTGTAGTTTAAGGCCGTTCCTAACATGGAAGCCTTTGCTGCCGACTCTAACATGAGTACAGGGCTCTTCCGTATCCCTGAAAAGGGACCCTTGCTGAGATCTATCAACTGAGTAAGTTGAACTCATTATTTTTAAAGAGGTCTCTCTCCTCTCTTCTAACAATGCTGCTGTTGGTCTGCGACTGCTTCTTCTTTCTTATCTCCACACTGGATGAAGTAGAATGCATCTGCCTTTGTCATTAAGACTGAGAGCACTACTCAGTGGCAGGCCGACTTAGCTCCAAAAAAATGGCCTCCTCTGACATGAGGAACAGACACCATGTACAGCTGCTCCTAACATGGAGTACAAACGCTGCTCATCCTGTATCCCTGGATTAGGAGCCCTTACAGGGTACTATCAGCCGGGCCAGCTGAGCCCAGGTTTTTTAACGAGCTTGTTAATGCTCCCCCTCCTACTTTTTCATCCGGGCTTGGGAGCAGCAAAGGCGGAGTTTATTCTGCTTGTTTCGCAGCTGGCTTTCATATCTGGTTGTTCCCCTATCCGCCACCTGGGGATGCGTCCCGTCAGCTCTGCCAAGGGTACTTACCTTTATAAATGGGCCAACTTGGAGAATCAGTACCACCAGATAATTGAGCTTACACATAAATCCAATTGACTACTACCTATCAGATAACAAGGGCCATAGCTTGAAACCATGATCTCTAGGTGGACGCCTCTCAGTTTGTTAAAGCTGGTGTCGTGGCTTTGTCAAAGACCCGAGGCCGCTAGTTTGTGGCGACGGTCAATAGATGGAGTCTTGTTTTGATGTCTATTTTGACAGGAGAAGTGGCCAAATTCCCATACTACCTATCAAATGTGTGAGTAGAGGAGACGGAGAATTTTATTTAAAATTGCATATTTTATTAGAAAGTAATATGTACATGACAGCAACTCAACTCGGGGACAGCTGGGGAGCAACATAATTGGCAGCTTTCTTGGAGCTTTGGCTTGTAGTTTAATACTTTCCCAAGAGCTAACTGAAATTCTCTAAAGAACATGAGAGATCATGTATAATATATATATAGAAATAAAACTTCCATATAACAGCAGTAAAGTGGGTCATCTTATTGTGAAAGTTTTATGCGGTCTTTAATTGAGATAATTAATTGTGGTGTTCAAAGGTTGGAAAATAAGTGGTGGGGGGAAATTAAGGAATAACAAAAGAAGAAGGATTAGGTAAACAAGCAAGCGCTAGACATGGACTAGGTGAGAGAATTTCCACACGGCAGCGCCATCAGGGATATATATTTATATATACTTTATATATTTTAGATAAATAGTTGGAAAGTGGCAAGCATGAGATATGGGAGGACTTCCCTAGGCTACTTTGTGAAGGGAAGAGGGGGGGAATAACAAGGTATATCAAAATAGAATATATTTACTTCCTATATATTATATATATATCCCCAGAGTATATTGCATACATACATACATATATACATATATAGGTATGTCATATATATATATATGTGTATATGTAAATAGAGAGATAGAGAGAGTTAGAGAGATAGAGAGATATAGAGAGAATGGAAACAGCGAAGTTCCTCTAGACCTGTTCAGTAAACCCTGGAGCTGGGCGGTTTCGTCCTTCTACTTGGCTTCCTACTGCGCCTTGACAGACGGCAGCGGCGGCAACCCTTAACAACCCTCTACTTGCTTCTGAATGCAACCAGTAGGTCTTAGCTCTCTAGGGGGCCACACTTCTTGGGACATACACATATGATGGGATTGTTTTTTTTAAAGAAAATATTTTTTTAATGTCTCATTTATCTAAGAAATGTGAAAAAAATAAAATATATTTATAAAAACTTTCTTCCAAATAAACCAAACAATATAAAAGGTGGAATTTGCTGGATGCCAAACAAACGCCTACAAGATAGACAGACACTCCTATGCAGCAGCTACAAGAAGTATCTAAAGAGGTGGAAAGTAAGAGTTGAACCCGCTATGTAAGGAGCTGCAGATAAACAGAAGAGATAACACAATAAAACTCCCTTGTAGATCCACACCACCAAGACTGGCCGGACAAGTAAAGTAGTTCCTCCACCTTCGAAACAAAGTTGGTGGCCGGACAAGTAAAGTAGTTCCTCCACCTTCGAAACAAAGTTGGGAGAGAAGTGCTGGAAACAAAGTCTAGATAGTTGGCTCTAGGGAGTAGAGGACCACTACTGCTAAAACACTGCAGCCAACATTCTCCTTTCTCTGTATATTGGCAGCACACATCCAGGAAATTTGCATAACTTTTATGCAATGGAATATAGTTTCAAAGAGATTTTAGCTCCCAGTTACTAAAACACAAAAAAAGAATGGGGCTGCAGGTTGTTCAGGGGACCCCAAAGGAATATAAAGCATGAGGGAGGGAGGGTTGAGCAAGAGAGAGAACTATGTACAGCAGCCGTCAGACATTACCGGGGCTCCACGGGAGAGCGGCACACAGGACAGGTACTCTTTTGCTGCACCACAAATCCATCTCTGACATCCTCCAACAATTATGCCACGTGGAAGACAAAAACTTCAGGAGGAGACAACAATTTATTTCAGGCAAAAACAAACTATGAAAGGTAAACAAAAGATAAGCCACGAGGGAAATTTACAGAGAGTAGCAAAATATAAACAAAAAAATGACCATTCTGTTAATAAAAATAATAAATACCTTGTTACAATATAAAATAATCCAGCTGAAAACTGTGCCCTAAAGTATGTAGTTAAATAGTTTCAAATTTTCAAGTACAGTAGAACCTCTATGAGAGGACACTCACTCTAGAGGACACCACTATATAAAGGACAGTTTTCATTTGCAAAATTACCATTTTTACTATTTAGCAACTTTACGGTAAGAGGACACCTCTCCCTAAAGAATACTTAGTCTAGCCATAAATATTGTTACAAAACCAAATCAGTGATACAAATTTTAATTTGACCCCGTAAAGTATTCAAAATACAGTAGTTGTTATTTGAATAACTCGTGCACACGTGTTTAGAAAAAAAATCGGAATATACCAGGTCTATTAGTATGAAACGTGAAAATGGCAGCCAGAGGGAGCTGTGTAACTTTATTTGAGCCGACGGTGGCGCTGTTGAAGGCGTTTTGTTTTTTGACTCACGTGGCATCAGCATGTGTGCAGTTTTAGAAAAATTCAAATTGTGGAAAATTTCTGGAGCCCGTGGAAAATGGCGATTTCCAAGCCAAAAAGTTCCCATTTGCTGGAAGTTTTGTTGTTCGCCTTCAACTGGAAGAAAAGTGCCACTGAAGTCCACCGAATGCTCGAGGAAGTTTATGGCGACCATGCTCTGAGTAAATCGCAGTGTTACAGGTGGTTTAAAAAATTCCAAAGTGGTGATTTCGAACTTGATAATGAACCACGTGGAAAACCGCCCCAAAAGTTCGAGGATGCTGAACTGCAAGCTTTGTTGGATGAGGACAGTACCCAAACACAGGAGAAACTCGCGAAACAGCTCCAGGTGTCTCAAGGTGCTGTTTCCCTACGTTTAAACAGCCTCGGAATGACCCAAAAGCTTTCCAGATGGGTCCCCCACGAGTTGAGCAAAAGGCAGCAAGAACGGCGTCTGGTAACCTGCGAAGGGCTGCTCGCCAGGCATGAAAAGAAGCCATTTTTGCACCGAATCGTAACTTCTGATGAGAAAAGGATCCACTTCAGCAATCCTACGCGCCTAAAGTCGTGGGGCCTGCCCGGCCAATTTCCAAAACAGACGCCTAGGCCCAATCGCTTCGGAAAAAAGGCAATGATTTGCATATGGTGGGACCAGACCGGCGTAGTATATTTCGAGCTCCTGAAACCTGGCAAAACGGTCAATACTAGTCACTACGAACAACAAATTCACAGTTTGAGAGAGGTGTTGAATGAAAAAAGACCGGAATGGCGTGAAAAGCACAACAAGCTGATACTGCAGCATGAAAACGCTCCAGCCCACAACGCTACGGTGGTCAAAAACACCATAAAAGACTTGGGCTGGGAACTCTTACCCCACCCGCCGTACTCACCAGACTTAGCGCCGTCAGACTACCACCTTGTCACATCTTTAGGACACGCCCTAAAAAACCAGGAATTTTTAAACTCAGACATACTCTGAAAATGGCCTGCTGACTGGTTCAACTCAAAAGGAATAGAATTTTTCAGACAAGGATTCGAAAATTGCCTGAAAGGTGGTCCGAGTGCATAGCTAATCAGGGAAATTACTTTGAATAAAAAATCTTTTGTTGTATGGAATTGGTGAAATTTTGAATTCACTGAAAATTTTCGCATTTCATACTAATAGACCTGGTATTTGTTTTTTGATAAGGGGGCGGCCATTTATTTTGGAGCTAAGTTGGCCTGCCACTGAGTAGTGCTCCCAGTGATAAGGCACAATTTGGATTATAGATTATAAACACACAGTCTTAATGACAAAGGCAGACGCATTCTACTTCACCCAGTACCCTAATATGATTTAGTGGAGATTAAAAAAAAAAAAAAAAACTATTTGAAACATGCTGTGGTAAAATTTCTCATTCAGTACTTTTGTCTGAAGATGGTAACAACACTGTTACATCACACACTATTTATTTAGATTTAGTCCCCAATCTAGATGATAAGGAGTCTCTCCATATTTTCAGCCTAAAAAGTATTAAGCTGTCCAACTGAAATAAAGGAAATAGTTGTCAGAGAGAATCCACTGTCTCAAAGGAACATTTCCACAATAACCAATGTACCACTTCCACCGTTTACCGTATTATCAGAAAAAAAAAATCATCTTAAAAATATGTAAAATGGCTAAAGTTCATGTTCTCAAGCTGCACCATTTCAAGGAACATATGAACTGCAGGAGGGCCCTTATTGAAAGTACCTGGCAGGTGAAAAATGTTGTGACACTGGACGAGGCATTGTTTACTTCAATGATAGCAACTAACCCTGTGCCATTTACCACGCTAACTTTGGAGCTAAGTCGGCCTGCCACTGAGTAGTGCTCCCAGTCTTAATGACAAAGGCAGATGCATCATACTTCACTCAGTCATTATGGTTTTCAAACAGATACCATCAACTTGATTGATTGAGTGGAGATAAGGAAGAAGAAGATAAAGACTAACTCATAAATAAACACCTTTCAGAACTGGGTAAAGCAATGCAAGGAAAGTTTCTCATGATCATTGCAAGTTTCTGCTACAATGGGACGCTTCCAATAAAGAAGATGGACCTAAAAGCCAAGATAAATTCTCAAATTTACCAAAGACTTCTCTTAGACCCATTATTCGACAATTTTTGTTTTCATTTGTCTCATTTTTGTTTCCAAGTGACTCAAGATTCTATTGGCTGCATCAGGATAAAGCCATGAGTCATACCTCACGTACAACACTTCAATACCTGGAGGAAACCAGAATTTCTCTTTTAAGCACATTTCTTCCAAATTCCTTGGAAAAAAAAATAGCCTCACAAAATAAAAATCCAAACAAGTATATATAAAATAACTCTCTTCTCATACCTTAATTATGTAAATATTTGGTCTCATTTTTCCTTTTACTTTTTTGTATGGTGAATCACTACAAGGTGGAGTGCCTTAATAAAGCTTTTGTTGATAATACAGGCAAGACTTGTGCATCAAGTCTAGAGTGCTTAGAAGGAGAAAATGGGGGGACAGACAGAGGACAGCAGCAAAGAATCTGCCTTGACAATATCAGGGACGAATGTGTGCTGGACAGGCATTATATGGAGAACATGAGTCAGGGAGATACTTCCACAGTAAAGGAAGATGACCTACAGCAGCGCCGTCGTGAGCAGAAATGACAGGAGCACAAGTTCCTAACATTATATAAATGGTGACCATGGCTACAGGATGTTCGCAAAGAGAAAATCAAGCCACAGATGACATTCGAAAAAGAAATGAACTATGGGTCCATTATGTAGAGAACCACCGCCTTGTGTTGGACTCGTCACTTGACAGCAAGTGACTCTGACTGAGAGTGGAGGGCCAGAATTGGAACATGGTGCAACAAACTATGCGTGACGCTAATCCTGGCATTACATTTTGTGACTGCATTGTCTGCAGACTATTGTAATTCGAAACATTCAGGAGTTTAACAGTCTTCAACTGAAGAAGAGGATTTCCCTATTTGGGACAATCCCATGGTAGCAAGCAGGGTTGTTCAACCACATGTATCCTAAACAAGAATAGCTGTTGGGGGAGGATGGACCAATCAACAAGGAAGAATCTGGTGGCCAGGAGTAAGGCCGTCTTCCCTGTTGTTGGATGATGTATGTTACTTGCTTTGTTCTCCATGAATGAACCAAGGTAAACAAAGAGGAGTTGTACAGAGATCCTTACAGATACTTCATGCTTATTTGGCCATCCTTGAGACGGAGCAACACTTCAGCATAGGTACCATTTGATTAACCTAGATGGCCATTTTACTGTAGCCATTCTTTCTTAAGTCCCTTTGTCATCATGTTTCCTAACATGATGGACCCTGGGTGAGTTACCTGGAGCCAGGTGGAGACACAGGTGTCGTGCAGCTCGTGGCCGCAGGGCAGAAGACAGATGAGGTCCCCATCCACATATTCACACAGACAGATCTGGCACTCCTTCTCTGGCTGCGGGGCGCTGGGCCCCTCCTTGTAGGTGCGGCGGTAGTGGCAGGCTGGCGGGGGGCCGGGGTACCTCCAGCGGGGCAGAGCTGCCAGCTTCTCCCGGCTGAGCCCTTGCTGCCTGCCCTCGCCCTGCTTACATCCATTAGGTTCAACCTCTTTCTCATCTGCTGGACATCTTCACAGGAATATTCTTCAATACAGAGGATTAATTTACTGAATACACAAAGTTTTACTACTCGAGAGTCTCACCTTGGGGTACAGTATATATGGATAAATCTTTTTGTAATAGGGTACCCCCCTAGAAGAGATTCAACTTGTGTGGGATGTTGACCAGATCCAGTCAAACCTCGTTAAAACATCATTTGGAAACAAGATTTTAGGTTGTTAAAAACCATGTTGTGTCAAAGCCAGGTTTCCCTTAGAGTTGTTGTTGTTGTTTCTTATCCCCTTAGAGTAGAAGCTGTTAGAATTAAGTTTCACTGAATATATAAAAATAGAAGTAAATCTTCTTCTTCTTTCTTATCTTCACTCAATCATATCAGGGTATCATGCTTGAACTTGAGACTTTTGACAATCATCATGATTGGGTGAAGTAGAATGTCTTTGTCATTAAGACTGGGAACACTACTCAGACATGAGAGACTTAGAAAAGTAAATGAACCTAAAGAGAGTGAGTAAAAGACTTATAGAAGTAAATGAAAATGAGGGGGAAAAAAAGAGATAGCTAAATGAGTCAGACCTCCATATATCAAACATACCAAGGCATTGAAGGCTATGAAGCTGCTGATGCGTTAGCAAAAAAAGGCACAAAAGAACCCTTGCCACAGAAAAATAAACTTACTTTTAAAGAAATAGAAACAGTAGCCACAACAAAAATAAACAAGAACTGGAGGATCCCACCTAAGCACAGTTGGTACATCCTTGGAGCAGTGGCCACCCAGACCTTTCGGTCCATAAACCAGCATGCGATAGCATACCCATTGCTGCATTCTAGGACACCTAACCAAAAGGAATGATGCATTCTCCATGCACCGAGCGGCCATTGTTTGGCCCCTCGCGCCCGCCATTATGGTCTGGCTCCATGGGGTCGACCAATCAAACCCACAGGCGTCTCCGAGAGTTCATGGCACAGTTGGTACAGTGGAGTTAACCCAGGAGGATCTCTGAACGTCAGAAATAGACAGCATCAAACAACACTAACAAGATTTAGAACAGGCCATCTCAAGCCATTGAAGATAGAAAATAATAACAAAATCTACCCCACTTGCCCAAAATGTAGCTTGGCACCTGCAGCTCCAGAACACATTTTGGCTTGCATTAGATGCACTAAACAGGACCTTTGGGAGAGGCCGTTGCTTATTATAAAACAGCTTGAGGAGCATGAACTCATTGTGTAATCTTTACACAAGGGGATAAGAAACAAGATGTTGTAGAGAGTAAAGGAATGTCCCTCACCTCACTCTCCAACAGCTGGTTGATCTGCAGCCACCTCCACCACAGCATGCGGGGGTCCAGGGGGTGTTCCTCTGAGGAGGTCTGCTAACACACACCAGACATTGGTTCCTCTCTGCACATTCTACAATAATGGAACATTTGTTTGGTGATTATGTACAGTAGATTGATATGGCACAATTTGGATTATCTATATTAATAAAATGCAAATTTCATAAGTGGTGTTCGCTAAAAACTTTCGTTACAATGCATCAATTTCGACCAAATTTTCAACATTTATGTAAAACGAGATGGAGCAGGTTTTGCTTAACATCAAAATATTTTTCCTAACTTTAACATGCGTAACTTCGCTGTTATCGATTAAATACTAAAAAAATCAACAGAGTTAATTTTATTTATGTATAAATACAAAAAAAAAAATTCAGCAATTCATTCAACTCAATCTAAAAAAATATTCAAAACAAGCAATTTTAAGATAACACCATATGTAAAACAGTCGGCCAAGAAAACAACAACGATATTACATCTTTCTCACATATTCACACACAATCTTGATTAATAATTAAAACTAATCTTTAACATTGTTTATTATACTTCATAATATATAATATTCGTTAGGCAAACTTTCACTCGGATAATCACTCCCTATATATATAAATGAATGTATGTGTGTGTGTGTGTCCTTTATGCCTGACCAAACCACTCATTGGAACGCCATGAAACTTTGGGAAATTATTTAGTATAGTACTGGGAAGGTTTCTAGCAAATAAAATTTTTGAAATAACTTTTCGCCTAAAAATAATCAAGATAAATATTCTAATTTATCTGTTATAATTCAACAATCTGCTCTAAATATTATCATGATGATACGATGATTTTGTAATGTAGAAAATTAGGAAAGACAAAATTCAGGATGACACGGCAATTTATTTGAGACAAGAATAATGATACAATTCCAAGTCAAGATACTATTTCGTTAACTTCCAATTACCGAGGGAACCAATTAATTTTGATTTTATTCAACCTATCAAGTATTTTTCAAGGGACCGGGGAAAAATGTTCACTTTATTGAGTGATTCGTTAGACAAACCTTTACTCGGGTAAAACCCGGGCGAAACCGGGTACATCCATAAAAGAATAATGATACAATTCCAAGGCAATATACTATTCCTTTAACTTCCAATTACCGAGGGAACCAATTAATATTGATTTTATTCAACTTATCGAGTATTTTTAAAGGGACCGGGAAAAAATGTTCACTTTATCGAGAGATTAGTTAGACAAACCTTTACTCGGGTAAAACCCGGGCGAAGCCGGGTACATCCGCTAGTAGATTATAAACCCAAGGTATAAGACCAAATTCAAATAAATAAATAGTGTATGATGTTTCTGTAACAGTGTTGTTACCATCTTCAGACAAAAGTACTGAATGATGGTAACAACACTGTTACCAAAACGTCACATAGATTCAGTACTTTTGTCTGAAGATGGTAACAACGCTGTTACCAAAATGTCACACACTATTTATTTATTTGGTCTTATTACCTTGTGTGTACAGTGAATTGTTGTATAACAAAGAACGTGACCTCATTGTGATTTATCTAATTATTCTTTGTTTATCATTCCATTCATTATTAATCTGTAAGTCCCTCTTTGCCGGTCCCAAGCCCAGATTAAAAAGGATGGGGAGCAGTAACAAGTTTATTAAAAAACCTGGCCTCATTTGGCTCAGCTGATAGTACCCTGTAAGGGCTCCTGATCCAAAGATACAAGATGAGTCTGTACTCCATGTTAGGAGTGCTGCACATGGTGTCTTTTCCCCATGTCAGAGGCGGCCATTTCTTTTGCAGCTAAGTCAGTGGCCTGCTACTGAGTAGTGCTCCCAGTCTTAATGACAAAGACATTCTGTTGTTGTTGTTGTTTCTTATCCCCTTGTGTAAAGATTACACAAATTCCATGAGTACATGCTCCTTGAGCTGTCTTCACCCTAGTCATGAGTCACTACTTCACCCAAGTCATTAGATAAGGAAGAAGATTGTTGTATACCACAGAAATGAATACTTGGACCATGTCAACTACTTGGTCATCCTTTTTTATTTGAGAGATAAGTTAGGATGTCCACCAGAGAATCAAGATATAATCAAGCTGGACCTGATCCTACCCCAAGACCTAATGGAACCCACATCAAAACAACTCCTCAATTTAATTACTCTAGATCCATCATTTTGCAGGTTGGTTCTATAAAAAAATGATTTACTCTTCAACCTCTTTTTATACTATATTCTAAAGTTTCATTATAGATGTGCTCTACATATTGTTGTGTATCAACAAGTAGCCAACTGATGATACATGTGACCATTAAAAATTGTTTTATTATTTATTTAATTATTTTAGGTTATCAAAGAGAAACGGCACCACAGAGATGAAGAGTATAAATTGTATTTGACCATTGACCATCAGTTAACAATTAATCTTCGTCCTGTTTAGATCTTAACTGGCGATTCTAAAATGTCTTGCAACAGCTCCAACCCCTCCTACAACCGGCCTGATGAGACCCAGAACTTGACAACTATCCTGGGCTAGACCTTGGTGACTATAGCCCAACAGGATATAGCACTGCACCCAATAAACCAACTGAGCCATACATCCCTGTCTAATCAATATTTTAAATATCATTCAAAACATGGCATCACATAAGCTTTATCAAAATAGGATTCGAACTCCGCCTTTGCCGGTCCCAAGCCCAGATGAAAAAGGAGGAGGGGGAGCAGTAACAAGCTCGCTAAAAAACCTGGGTTCAGCTAGCCTGGCTGATAGTACTCTGTAAGGGCTCCTAATCCAGGGATACAGGATGAGCAGCATATCAGAGGCGGCCATTTCTTTTGGAGCTAAGTCAGTGGCCTGCCACTGAGTAGTGCTCCCAGTCTTAATGACAAAGGTATTCTATTTCACCCAGTGTGGAGATAAGAAAGAAGAAGAAGACCTTATTTCTCTCTTTCTTGATATATAGCAAACCATCCATGCATGCCAACCAAATTTGACTGAAAAAATAATTTTATTTTCTTTATAATTTGTTGAGTTAAAGGAAGAGTGTTAGCCTGCTTGATCCAGATAACTTCTTCAAGTTTTAGATTATTAGTAAATAGTTTCCAATTGACTCTCTCTGAAAAGCCTTCAAAATATTATATTGGTTTTTATAAATGGAATTAACAGAGGCTATGCTGAATTGTTTTGAAATTTCTACCTATTTTTTGATGACAATTTCATTGATTATCTTTTGGTGTTCAAAATATTTTGACACAACCACGTTATATGGGGTCTAGGACAGCTCCTAAGATAGGTGAATACAGTGTTTGATATAGGCATCATTTGTTAACTAGGCAAGATCTATTCACAGGTCTTTTCTTCTTCTTTCTTATCTCCACATTGGGTGAAGTAGAATGTGTCTGCCTTTGTCATTAAGACTGGGAGCACTACTCAGTGGAAGGCCGACTTAGCTCCAGAAGAAATGGCTGCCTCTGACATGAGGAACAGATGCCATGTGCAGCCGCTCCTAACATGGAATACAAACACTGCTCATCCTGTATCCCTGGATCAGGAGCCCTTACAGGGTACTATCAGCCGGGCCAGCTGAGCCCAGGTTTTTTAGTGAGCTTGTTACTGCGCCCCCTCCTCCTTTTTCATCCGGACTTGGGACCGGCAAATGCAGATTCACAGGTCTGAAAATTAATATTTAAAAGCTCAAGTTCTTCTTCAGACAAAACTACACAATTTGGGTAAGTCAGGTCCTAGTTTGATAATGGTAGCTGAGTTTCCCAAATGTTGCCAGTTTACAGAGAAATGTTGCCAACTTACAGAGAAATGTTGCCAACTTACAGAGAAATGTTGCCAATGTACTTACAGTGAAGGAGTTGAGCAGGTGGTTGAGCCACTCCGAGGTGTCAGTCCTCCTCCGCTCCCTGGGAGGAGTGTTGGCCACCACTGACAGGCCCCCACCCCCTCCGTATTGCTGCCACACACCACAACACCTGGCTTATAGTCTGTAGGTTGACAAAATTGTGAGAGAATTGGGGATTCTGTACAATCAGGGAAATGAAACATACAATTGCATTTCAGCTTAGAAGTTGATGGTCTATTTAATAAACAGTATAAGGTCATAGAGTAGAACTTCATTCTTTCTTATCTCCACTCAATCATATTAAGGTATCAAGCTTGTAAAGCTTTGATGGTGTCTGCCGGGGAAGAGTAGAGCTCATCAATGGATAAGTCAATACAGTCAATAATGTGTTTTGGGGTTGCAGGTTGAGAATTGCACTTAGTAGATAGTGGGAAAACCTTGAAACCATTCTGGAAAGTCATTGTCTGTAGATGACCAGACTTAAGTCTGGAAATCAAAGACTGTTGTTCTCAGAGTTGAACTTCATTCAAACAACATCACTTGGGACTTGCTAGAACTGCAGTTGCCCCATTTTGGCTAGCACTAAACGAGACCTTTGGGTCACTGCTTATCATACAACAGCTTGAGGAGTACAAACTCCTTAAATTCGTGCAATCTTTACACAAGGAGATAAGAAACAACAACAGTTGGCACTTAGGATGTTACAGCTAAGTTTCTGCCAAAACCAGTTTCTACTGCTAAGTAATTTTTAGATCAAAATACCTTGGCAGTAAGATAGTTTTATTTATATTTGTAGTGGTTTTGATTAATTCAAGACTCCATCAATCTTTTTATAAGAGTTTTTTGTCCTTTTGATGTATCTGTGACAGTGGGTTGCTGAAATGCCAAAAAGATTCTTTTCACAAGATTTTTATCTATTTTGAAATATATAGCATTAAATATGTGGAAATGTGTCAACCTAGAGAATTAAAACAAATAGACCATTATAAAGTGGTTGCCTATTTCCTGTGTGTATGGCTGTCCATTAATTATACAATCTAAAAATGTTGAAAAGTTGAAATAGCCAAAAACCGTGACTATAGTAAAACAAAAGTTTGGTTCCATTAGGATTCACCATAGAGGAGTTTTACCGTTTTTACCTAAAATTAAAAAAAAGCTAACAATCTCAGTGAAGATAAAAATGACTAAGTGTAGGCAGACAATAACAAAAATAGCAACAATCTGGGCTGAAAACAACCCTCCTGAACAAGTTCACTCCTCATGGAATTGTGTAATCTTTACACAAGGGGATAAGAAACAACAACAAACAACAAAAAGTTCACTCAAATATCTACACAGGATATGTGTTTTGTAAATAAATAAATAGAATCATGTTTATATAGGGTCATGTAGCTATAAGACCCAGATTGTTCCTTCTTTATGAAATTTTGCTTCTGTGTTACTTGGCACCACATTAACAACAGGATGGCCTTGAGACAACCCAGATGTTTGTGTTGCTCTTATTTTTGTTTATTCTTCAGAAGGAAAGAGGGGTACTGTTGGTCTGAAGACCTGGAAGTACCACTCAGTGTGACTTTGCTTCTTTTGGTCTCCTGACATGGAGTGCAGAAGCCCTGAGATGTCCGGCCCACATTTGAAGCCAACTTTGCTGAAGGAATGAGAGCAAGCTGACACCTGGTGTGCAAGCTGAGAAGATCAGATGCACAGGAGGCCGTGGGGAAAGTTTACAGAAGCAGTTTGAAATCTCTGGGAGAGGTTTGAGGAAGGTGGCTTGAAGTGCAGGAGAGGGACCTTTAAATGAGTAGATTCTCCCATTGAAGATCTCAGGGGAGAAACCAAACTTTGGTGGTGGTGGTGCTTATCTCCATGGTTAAACCAATTCCTAAAGTCCACTCCTCTCCAATTTTGCAATGGTAGTTATAGGCCTGGAAAATATTTGGTCATCTACCATATCAATGCAGTGGTGAGAGAACCTGTTTAAAGTTACATACCACCCATCCTGCCTAATTAAATTATTAAAACCAGCAGCTGATTCATCCATTGATGAACTATACTCATCCCCAGCAGACGCCATCAACAAGCTTGATACCCTAATATGATTGAGTGGAGATAAGAAAGAATAAGAAAACCAGCAGGTGACTCATCCATTGATGAACTCTACTCATTCCCAGCACACACCATCAACAAGCTTTACAAACTTGATACCCTAATATGATTAAGTGGAGATAAGAAAGAAGACACATCCCCAGCAGACACCATCAACAAGCTTTACAAACTTGATACCCTAATATGATTAAGTGGAGATAAGAAAGAAGACACATCCCCAGCAGACACCATCAACAAGCTTTACAAACTTGATACCCTAATATGATTTAGTGGAGATAAGAAAGAAGACACATCCCCAGCAGACACCATCAACAAGCTTTACAGGCTTGATACCTTAATATGATTGAGTGGAGATAAAAAGAAGAAGACACATCCCCAGCAGACACCATCAACAAGCTCTACAAGCTTGATACCTTAATATGATTGAGTGGAGATAAGAAAGAAGACACATCCCCAGCAGACACCATCAACAAGCTTTACAGGCTTGATACCTTAATATGATTGAGCGGAGATAAAAAGAAGAAGACACATCCCCAGCAGACACCATCAACAAGCTCTACAAGCTTGATACCTTAATATGATTGAGTGGAGATAAGAAAGAAGACACATCCCCAGCAGACACCATCAACAAGCTTTACAGGCTTGATACCTTAATATGATTGAGTGGAGATAAAAAGAAGAAGACACATCCCCAGCACACACCATCAACAAGCTTTACAGGCTTGATACCTTAATATGATTGAGTGGAGATAAAAAGAAGAAGACACATCCCCAGCACACACCATCAACAAGCTTTACAGGCTTGATACCTTAATATGATTGAGTGGAGATAAGAAAGAAGACACATCCCCAGCAGACACCATCAACAAGCTTTACAGGCTTGATACCTTAATATGATTGAGTGGAGATAAGAAAGAAGACACATCCCCAGCAGACACCATCAACAAGCTCTACAAGCTTGATACCTTGATATAATTGAGTGGAGATAAGAAATAAGAAGAAAAACCAGCAGTTCACCATCCGATTATATGAGTGAGTGAGATTGTCTTACCCGCGGAGTGGAATGTGCCGGAATATGTTGTAGAAATAAGGGAGGTGGAGACATTCGGTTGAAACCTGCACAGCCACCATCTGTTACATTGATTGGGGAGATGGTCAACAACAATCATTCTAATACAACATTAGCAATCAAGTTGGGACAAAAGGCGATCCATTAAATAAGTTTTAATTAGGAATCAAGTTTAGAAATTTATCTTTTTTTTCCATATCCTATTTAAATGTATATAATAAAATAAAGCTTCCAGGGCTAAGTTTCTTGTGTAAACTTTTATTTTCAATCTTTCAGACTTGTCAGTCCTTCAACAAGAGTACTCCTGTTGAAATAAAAAGTTGGCACAAGAAACTTAGCCCTGGAAGCTTTATTTATTTTATTTTAAATCAGGGAAGAACATTTATTTTAAATGTTGGAAACATTTCTTTCTCTTTACCTTTGTTAACTTTAGCTCAATGCACTGAGATAGTCTATCAGACCACCAAATGCTGCCAGTAGGTTTGGCAAGATTCCAGATATTCCTGATTCACGGTGTTTACCTTACAACTCTGAACACTCGGATTTTCCTGGAAAATCTCTTAAAGATTTCTTGAAAAAAGCCATGGTCCACCTGTGCTGTGTGAGCAGAAGAGCTTAAATTGACTTGTTCCATTATATGTATGTTCCACATGTAAATACCTGTTTTCTTTCCTCTTTTTGCTCTCCACTTCTCCCACCCATATTTCCAAAAAAAAAAATTTTTTTTTTTCAAATCCATATTTTTATTTTCCATAGGAATATTCAAATAATAATCTGTATATATTTACCATGTGTATATAATCTTTCTCCATTTTTACCCCTTTGTATATTTCCCACTTTCATGGGTTTCTCAGTCTTGTAACCCCAAGGAGAATCCTCTGTAAGATCTGTGTGTCTTAATAAAGGTTTTTGTGTGCGTGCATGCGTGTGTGTGTGTGTGTGTAATATTCCTGATTCTGTGAGACAATATAGAATTTCTGGTAACACTTTAGCTCTGTGTGGCGGCATAACTAAGTAATCAATAAAGACAGGCATTTTGTAGCTGAATACATTTCAACAAAGTCTGGAGAGGACTGAATAATGGCTTTATTGGGAGGGAGGGGACATATTTAGGTCAGTATTAGGTTGAATCCTATTCCTGAAACTTCTGGCAACATGCTGGAGAAGCTTCACAAAAGAAGAATCAAGACATCTGATCTCATGGCCTTCCCAAGCCATTGAAGATACAAAATAATAACAAAATCTATCCCACTTGCCCAAAATGTAGCTTGGCACCTGCAGCTCCAGAACACATTTTGGTTTGCATTAGATTCACTAAACAGGACCTTTGGGAGAGGGTGCTGCTTATCATAAAACAGCTCGAGGAGCATGAACTCATGGAATTCATGTAATCTTTACACAAGGGGATAAGAAACAACAACAGAATCAAGACATTGCGATTTGAAAAAGATAGGGAGTATTGCAACTCTGAATTTGACTGGCTTCTTATCAAAATTGGCATCAGAAGACAGTTTCCAAGAACTCCTCAACTTAATGGAGTGTCTGAACGAGTGAATCAAACACTTCAAGTACTGCCAGATGCTTATTGGCAGAATCTGGTATCCCAGTTACCTTATGGGGAAACACAATCCACACAGCTGGTTATTTGAGCAAACAAGTCTCCATGTAAAGCAATTGATAACAAAATCCCTGAAGAACTTTGGTCTGGAAGAGAGTCCAAAATAGGATATCTTAAGGTATTTGGAACTTGGTGCAGCATTGATGGTTGCCTTTTTTTTTTATTTGACAATATTGGGTGCAATATCCCAGCTTGAGATATTTGCTCCTAAATACATTTTTAGCAGCTCAAATTAATAAACAAAACTAAAAACAAAATTAAAACTAAAAAGGTTGGTTTTCTCAAACAGAAAAGAAAATGATAAAGCACGATTTGGATTATAGCTACAGGAAAATGAATCTACCATCACAAGTCATCCCAAGGCCGTGTACTCCTAGGATACCCAGAAGGAACTAAAGTATGGGATTTCAGAGATGACAAAATGTATGCCACTAGAAATGTAAGATTTTCTGAGGACAATTTCCTTGTAAGTTGATCTAGCACCTGTTCTGTTGTTGTTGTAATGTACCTACCCACACTTTTATAAAGATGTGTTTTTGTCAAATTGTTCAATTAAATATTTATGCTTGCTTATAAAGTAAAAACTCTGGCTATATTCTTTTTAACATATATATATAGCTACTTAAAAGACAAGAAGGTACATCCTGACGGCGCAAATGAGCATTTCATATGACAAATTCCCTTGATTTAACTTGTTCCATACTGGGGACCACCTACCCTGGGTGTTGGCCCCTGGAGGAGGGTTTCCAGAGGGAGGGAGGGGCAGGGATGAAGGGCATCACATAGCGGCTCTCTTCTCTGCGGGACCTGTCCATGGGCTGGAGGTTCTGCGGTACATGTGCTGGGTCGAGGGGGGGTGCATATAGTCTGGGGACACGGGGGTGGCAGCAAGGAGTGGAGAGGCCTGCTCCTTGGATGCATCGGCCTGCGCTCTATGCGGGTGAAGTAATGGCTGGAAGGAATATGGGAAGAATAGGGTTGGCTAGCCACGTCAGGGTCTTCCACCAAGGAGGTTGGTGGGAGGAGTGCTGGGGACAGCCCAGGGGTCTCCATTAGAGACGGTCCCTGCACGGCCAGGAGACTTGGAGGAGCTGGATGTGGAGGTTTCCATGAATGTACCATTGCAACTCTTCTCCTTCTTTACAGATTTGTTCTTGAGCCTTCTCAAGAAACCAGTGGTCTTGGCCTTCCTGGGTCCGTCATCTGAGTGTTTCTGCTCTGAGTCACTGGAGGAGGAGGAGTCACCTCCATAGGAAGAGGAGTAGTGGCACTTAGTTCCATAAAGGGACTTCTTGCGTGCTGAACTGCTCGGGGTGCTGCTGGTAGAAGGGGGGCACCAGGGCACAGGCCCCTAGCTCTTGTCCCATCACTCTCCACAGCACTGGAGAAACTTGAGTTATTGCTACAGGTGGGAGAGTGCCCCCTACTACAGAAGTCCCTCACATTTGGAAGCACATTCTGTCTCCAATACTGGGAGAGGGACCTTCTGTTCTCTTTCTTGGCAGCAGGGTTGCCCCGGTCATGATGAAGTGGTTGAAGTCCTGGTCAGTGTTGGTGGCAACATTCCTCCGGGGGCCTGAGTAGTTCTGGGGGAACATTTGGGTGTACACCGGGTCAGGGGGACTGCCATTTAGGTGCTGAGAAGGATCCCATCTGCATTCAGGGGGGTAGGTGAAGCGAGGATAATTGCAATTTATGGTGGCGTATTCCTGAAGAAGCGGACTGGGCCTGGTGGGAGGAGTGAGGTAACTGGAAGGCAAGGCCGGAACCCTGGCCTGGGCCGGGCACTGCTGCTGGAAGGGACGTAGTAGCTGTAGTCCATGCTGGGGGAGGTCAGGGAGCAAGCCGCCCCCCTCGTTGTTGTTGCTCAGGTGCTCCTCATCGTCTGTGTCCAGGAACTGCACCCCTCGGTACGGTCTGAAGAAGATCTTGCCGCGAGATTCATCAATCTTGAGCTCAGTGGGAGACTCCTGGGGGGTGGGCAGGCGCGCGGCCTGGCCGTTGTTGTTGCTCAGGTGCTCCTCCTCCAAGACTTGGGGCTCCTCTGAGGAGGAGTTGGAAGATGAGGCTCCGGCAGCGGAGAGATGAGGGGCGACTGATGCCTCGTCTGATTGGCTGGCACCTACAGCCGCTCCTTCCTCCTCCACAGGTTTGTCCTTCATCCTTCAACCTGACACCACACCCATGTCTCTATATAGCCTTTTACACATGCAACATTTTTAAACCTGTGTTGTAATTCAACTATTTCTACAGAGCTAAAAGTTACCATTAGAGAATTAAAAGTTCATCAGATCCCTAGAATACCAAGATTGATATTAATTTGTCTTGAAAAAAAGTACAAATAGAATAACAAAGCTTCCAATTTCAGTGTCCAAAAAAAGTCTCAATATGTATTTAATAATGTACTTTTATACCAATCACTGAGCTAGGCTTAGTTTTCTGACTTGCTGAAGAAATCACAATGCTGATCAACATATTAACTTAGATTGCCAAATAATTGCAAAGGATTTTTAAAACAATATATCAATCGGAATAATTGCAATTTTAATATGCAATGAATGAGGTATGAAATTCATTCCTTTACACTTAAGATTGAATTTCAAGTTACAACGCCATCTAGGCAAGCTGAAGGGATTTGCGAAAGATAATTCTCTTGTACCTCTCTAGATCTTCAAGAGACAACTCCATCTTAACTAGATAAGGCACAATTTTAATTATTAGATTATAAACACAAGGCAATAAGACCAAATCTATATAAATAAATAGTGTGTGACGTTTAGGTTACAGTGTTGTTACCATCTTCAGACAAAAGTATTTAATGAGAAATTTTACCACAGCATGTTTTAAATAGTTACTGTAAAAACATGCTGTGGTAAAATTTCTCATTCAATACTTTTGTCTGAAGATGGTAACAACGCTGTTACATAAACGTCACACACTATTTATTTATTTGGATTTGGTCTTATTGCCTTGTGTTTTATAATCTATAATCCAAATTGGCCTTATCAAGTTAAGATGGAGTTGTCTCTCTTGAAGATCTAGAGAGGTACAAGAGAATTATCTTTCGCAAATCCCTTCAGCTTGCTAGATGGTGTTGTAACTTGAAATTCAATCTTAAGTGTAAAGGAATGAATTTATACCTCATTCATTGCATATTAAAATTGCAATTATTCCGATTGATATATTGTTTTAAAAATCCTCTGCAATTATTTGGCAATCTAAGTTAATATGTTGATCAGCATTGTGATTTCTTTAGCAAGTCAGAAACTAAGCCTAGCTCAGTGATTGGTATATAAAAGTACATTATTAAATACAATATTGAGACTTTTTTTGGACACTGAAATTGGAAGCTTTGTTATTCTATTTGTACTTTTTTCAAGACAAATTAATATCAATCTTGGTATTTAGGGATCTGATGAACTTTTAATTCTCTAATGGTAACTTTTAGCTCTGTAGAAATAGTTGAATTACAACACAGGTTTAAAAATGTTGCATGTGTAAAAGGCTATATAAAGACATGGGGTGTGGTGTCAGGTTGAAGGATGAAGGACAAACCTGTGGAGGAGGAAGGAGCGGCTGAAGGTGCCAGCCAATCAGACGAGGCATCAGTCGCCCTCATCTCTCCGCTGCCGGAGCCTCATCTTCCACTCCTCCTCAGAGGAGCCCCAAGTCTTGGAGGAGGAGCACCTGAGCAACAACAACGGCCAGGCCGCGCGCCTGCCCACCCCCCAGGAGTCTCCCACTGAGCTCAAGATTGATGAATCTCGCGGCAAGATCTTCTTCAGACCGTACCGAGGGGTGCAGTTCCTGGACACAGACGATGAGGAGCACCTGAGCAACAACAACGAGGGGGCGGCTTGCTCCCTGACCTCCCCAGCATGGACTACAGCTACTATGTCCCTTCCAGCAGCAGTGCCCGGCCCAGGCCAGGGTTCCGGCCTGCCTTCCAGTTACCTCACTCCTCCCACCAGGCCCCAGTCCGCTTCTTCAGGGAATACGCCACCATAAATTGCAATTATCCTCGTTTCACCTACCCCCCTGAATGCAGATGGGATCCTTCTCAGCACCTAAATGGCAGTCCCCCTGACCCAGTGTACACCCAAATGTTCCCCCAGAACTACTCAGGCCCCCGGAGGAATGTTGCCACCAACACTGACCAGGACTTCAACCACTTCATCATGACCGGGGCAACCCTGCTGCCAAGAAAGAGAACAGAAGGTCCCTCTCCCAGTATTGGAGACAGAATGTGCTTCCAAATGTGAGGGACTTCGTAGTAGGGGGCACTCTCCCACCTGTAGCAATAACTCAAGTTTCTCCAGTGCTGTGGAGAGCGATGGACAAGAGCTAGGGGCCTGTGCCCTGGTGCCCCCTTCTACCAGCAGCCCCGAGCAGTTCAGCAGCAAGAAGTCCCTTTATGGAACTAAGTGCCACTACTCCTCTTCCTACGGAGGTGACTCCTCCTCCTCCAGTGACTCAGAGCAGAAACACTCAGATGACGGACCCAGGAAGGCCAAGACCACTGGTTTCTTGAGAAGGCTCAAGAACAAATCTGTAAAGAAGGAGAAGAGTTGCAATGGTACATTCATGGAAACCTCCACATCCAGCTCCTCCAAGTCTCCTGGCCGTGGAGGGACTGTCTCTAATGGAGACCCCTGGGCTGTCCCCAGCACCTCCTCGCACCCAACCTCCTTGGTGGAAGACCCTGACGTGGCTAGCCAACCCTATTCTTCCCATATTCCTTCCAGCCATTACTTCACCCGCATAGAGCGCAGGCCGATGCATCCAAGGAGCAGGCCTCTCCACTCCTTGCTGCCACCCCCGTGTCCCCAGACTATATGCACCCTCCCTCAACCCAGCACATGTACCGCAGGAACCTCCAGCCCATGGACAGGTCCCGAGAGTCCAGAGAAGAGAGCCGCTATGTGATGCCCTTCATCCCTGCCCCTCCCTCCCTCTGGAACCCTCCTCCAGGGGCCAACACCCAGGGTAGGTGGTCCCAGTATGGAACAAGTTAAATCAAGGGTATATTTGTCATATGAAATGCTCATGTGCGCCGTCAGGATTACCTTCTTGTCTTTAAAGTAGTTTATATATATATGCTAAAAAGAATATAGCAGAGTTTTTACTTTATAACAAGCATAAAATTTTAATTGAACAAATTGACAAAAACACATTTTTATAAAAGTGTGGGTAGGTACATTACAACAACAACAGAACAGGTGCTAGATCAAATTACAAGGAAATTGTCCTCAGAAAATCTTACATTTCTAGTGGCATACATTTTGTCATCTCTGAAATCCCATACTTTAGTTCCTTCTGGGTATCCTAGGAGTACACGGCCTTGGGATGACTTGTGATGGTAGATTCATTCTCTTTTAGCTATAATCCAAATTGTGATTTATCATTTTCTTTTCCGTTTGAGAAAACCAACCTTTTAGTTTTAATTTTGTTTTTAGTTTTGTTTATTAATTTGAGCTACTAAAATTTATTTAGGAGCAAATATCTCAAGCTGGGATCTTGTCCACATTGTAAATAAAAAAAAAAGGAAACCATCAATGCTGCACCAAGTTCCAAATACCTTAAGATATCCTATTTTGGACTCTCTTCCAGACCAAAGTTCTTCAGGGATTTTGTTATCAATTGCTTTACTTGGAGACTTGTTTACTCAAATAACAAGCTGTGTGGATTGTGTCCCCCATAAGGTAACTGGGATACCAGATTCTGCCAATAAGCATCTGGCAGTACTTGAGTGTTTGATTCATTCGTTCGACACTCCATTAAGTTGAGGAGTTCTTGGAAACTGTCTTCTGATGCCATTTGATATAAGAAGCCAGTCAAATTCAGAGTTACAATACTCCTATCATTTTCAAATCGCAATGTCTTGATTCTGTTGTTGTTTCTTATCCCCTTGTTTAAAGATTACATGAATTCCATGAGTCCATGCTCCTCGAGCTGTTTTATGATAAGCAGCAGCCTCTCCCAAAGGGCCTGTTTAGTGAATCTAATGCAAACCAAAATGTTTCTGGAGCTGCAGGTGCCAAGCTACATTTTGGGCAAGTGGGATAGATTTTGTTATTATTTTGTATCTTCAATGGCTTGAAGGGCCATGAGATAGAATGTCTTGATTCTTCTTTTATGAAGCTTCTCTAGCATGTTGCCAGAAGTTTCAGGA
>CP092881.1:73947630-73974591 GCA_030710605.1 Cordylochernes scorpioides
CCTCCTGTTTTAGTCGTATATTTTAAAAGGAGTACAAGCAGCGACAACCCCGCCGACCAAGAATAGTGACTCCCTCTATAGAACTTAGATCGTCGCTACAACACAGAGTGGCGGTGAAATCACAATAGTGGCGGACTATATATAATTCGCAAGTTCCCCGAGCAGGTGAATGGGGTAGTTTGCAGGATGATAAACGTGCTGGTCGAGTCAATCAATAAGACGACCAGCCTCGGCCATCAGCCAAAGTGGTCGGTCGCTAATTGGGACTTAATTCCGCCAGATCTGGACATCAGCCATCAGTCATCCTTCGGCGCTTTGGAGGAACAAGACAAATGGCTCCACAGTCAGGGGACGATGTTTTCTAAACAGGTCGATTTTATCAACACATTGCATCAACATTGAAGAATTAGGTATATGGAAATGGTCTAGATATATAAGATATAAATCGATCGAACGTTGTACTGTACGTGTTACATCCCAAACACGATGCGACGCCAGCCATCTCTGTCTTGATCTCGATGTACCATCTGGGCGACTGTCAAACCAGTGAGCTCCTTTAATTGGTCCACGAAGCGTGTCGGCAGGTGTCCAGGTATGCGTCGCCCAGACGTCTATCCAGGTCATTATGGTGTACTCCTGATAGATATATAGATGATGTATGTGTCTAAATCTGGATTATCCCGATCTCTAAGGTAAATGCCCAAATATATGGTATAAACGCTAACAAAGGGGAAGAGGTGAAGTAGCTAGCCCACTTTGTCATTGAGTCGCTAAGTGACCTAGAATAGAAGCCTTAGTAGTAAAAAAAGATGACAGGACTATTGCCATGTCGGGACCTCTGTTTACCCGAGAAACTGAAGATCATTCAGCTCCACAGTTAGGTAAGCGTGGTAAGATGGACCTCACTCTAGGAGCAAACAATTAAGGAGTGTTGCTGCTGCCCGGAGATACAAAGACCCGAAAATACGCAATTATGTGCGCAAAACTTCACGGTAGATTTTATAATATCTGGAAATCTGATTGGAAAATATTCAGTAGGTTCACATCACCCGTGTTTAGATTCAAGACATTATAGACGTCATTTCTGGGAGTTTGAACTTTCGCTGAGAGACCCACCTCAATCCCACATCCATGACCAGATTCAACCTCAACATGGAACTTCCTGGTCAACTGGTTCAACCCAGCAATGTATCAAAACAGGACGCGAGTAAAGGCGCTTTTCACTAGTCCATACTGGTGAGCTGGACTTGCCGGGTAGTTGGCGTTCTGTGCTCCCTGGGTTATAAATATCTCTCTCTTTATTGATATTTAATATTTCAAATAAACATTCAGTTATTTTCACTTATTTATATATTTTACATTCAAATAATCAACTCTCAAAATATTTTAGCTATTCTTTTAAAAGTATAAGGTAAGTAATAGGTAGAATAAAAATATAAATGTGACAAAGTCATCAATAATAAGCAAGGGCTATAAAAAAATTCTTAATATATTGTTACAAAACTAAAAGAGGATCTTAGTTAATTATAAGAGATTACTTATTTACATATATCTAGCGTCCGCTACAAGTCTCAGCCTTCATAGATATTGTTTGAACATTCGGAAGTCGTAAAACCCCCGGTATTGGGGTGGACTGTCTACGACATACCATATCCCGGGATGGCTGATGTGTCTACCAGATGATAGATTCTGCCATTTGTAGCCAAGCTATATGCTCCATTGGGCTGGTTGTATCGGCTATACAGAGATACACTGCATAGAGATTCACTGACTTGAAGTGAAATGAACCAATTTACGATCCTCTGAATGAAACGTGGAGGAGATTCTGTGAAGAGTTGACATTCCAGAGAATGCTGAGAATACCCGATGGCTGGTCTTGTAGAAGCTAATCCCAGAGTACAGTCACCTGGATTCAGCAATGCCCCAGGAGGCGGAAATACTGAAGCAGTATATCTAACTAGAGATGGTATCCATGAAAAATCACCATCAGCCAAAACTCTCATAAGTTTCCTCCCATACAGAAAGTGTCCATTCCTCGGTTGGAGTTGATGTGCGGCCATGTTACTAACTCGGCTTTGGCAGTATGTACTAACAGCACTGGACATTGAAATAAATTACATGTGTTTAGTTTGAGCAACAATTTTATTAAGTTGGTTGAGAAATCTATCAGGGTCTTCCCACCTTCGTAGGTGATAGGGATCCTGAACTGTCGCCAAATACAGAAATGGCGCTACGTCCCTTCTGGTGACAACCTGGCAGACATTGCTTCCCGAGGAATCATGGGATCAATTGGCTGGCTTATCCAC
This sequence comes from Cordylochernes scorpioides, assembly GCA_030710605.1. Taxonomy (NCBI): domain Eukaryota; kingdom Metazoa; phylum Arthropoda; class Arachnida; order Pseudoscorpiones; family Chernetidae; genus Cordylochernes; species Cordylochernes scorpioides. The sequence goes on from CP092881.1 coordinate 73,949,937, forward strand.
ATGGCAGAAAGAACCTACACAGTTGTCGTTGGAGCCGACAAAATGGCCCTACATGCTTCTCCTGTCTAAGAACAGTGAGATGACTTGAGTTGGTGTCAGTACATGCAGTGTGTGAATGGTCATCTAACTTTGTCAGAACTGTGGCCGGAAACAATTGCCGTGGTGGTGCGGGGCGATGCCCAGCCTACCTGACCACTGCAGAAATAATAAAATCTCAGTTTCAATACTTCGGAGAGGAAATGAGGAGCCTGTTCGGCTTTCCAATATCAGAGATTTCAGAAGTGATTATATATGCAAGTCTTTCCAGAAGCCAGGATGGCAAGGGCGTCATCCTCCAGGCCATACCCGAAGTTCCAGCCCTGCAGGTCAGGGGGCCGTTGGATCCGTCTACAGGACCAGTAGCGGTGGTCCAGTGACAGCTTTACGGACCCACAGGCGATGCAGGACTCCCGGGCTGAGGCAGGATGTGCTGGATGGGGAAGGGCGTGCAGGGCCAGCCGCACGGAAACGTCAGCATTGTGCCCCGAGAAGGCACATCGCCGGAGAGAAGACCAGCTGATGGGGATACTGACGTGGGGGGGCCACCGTCCAGCTAGGCGTGGACGCTCCAGCATGCGGCGGGCAGCGCGGGTGGTTAGTCGCTGGAAGGCGCCTAGCGCAGCACGATGGAGTTCTCAATGTTGTCTACCCGGTGGGTGTAGTGCCGATTCTGATCCACGAGCCGGCTGCAGAAGGTGGTGAGTGCCGCAACGTCTGCGAGGGTGGTGTGCAGAGGGAGGAAAGAGGAGTGGTGATCTCACCAACACGCCCTCCCGCCCACCGTGATGCAACCAAGAGATCTGGAGGCCGAAGGAACCTACAGTCTCCGGTGATATGGAGCTCTTGTAGATGACGAGGAGGCAGTACCCGGTGGTCCAGTGCTAAAATCTACGATACAGCCTCCCAGAGCTTGAGGAGCCTGCGGCGCCGAGGTGGATGCCATGTCCCAGATGGTGAAGAAGTCAGCCACGTCCCACTCACAGCGAGCCAAGAGTAGGCGTTGAGGCTTCCACTCAGCGCGGCCTGCATGCCCTTCAAACAAGCTAGTCGAAGCTGTGTGCTGATATCAAGGTCTTGAAGCCACTCACCGAGAGTGGCCTTGCAAGGACGCCGCCCGGCAGCCAGGCAGTACATTGAGGTCCCCCAGACAAAATGCATAAGTCGAGCTTGCAGCTTGTCCATGGTGGAGTCTTTGGCGAGGTAGCCGTGGATATGGTGCACCTAGGGCCATAAGTTGTCGGCTCTGGCCGGTGAAGGGGGCCCACCTCGTTATACAGCCTTAAGTAGCGCGAGGAGATGTTGTTCCTGGGCAGAAGATGACCTTGCTTGTGTTATAATGCAGCCCAGTACCCGTAGCTGCCCCATGTCCAGGAGATGTCAAGCTGTGCGTCGGTGCGGGCCCACCAGACGCCGCACCATAGGCTTCTGCTCTTCGTGGAGTTGACGCCAATTCCCGAAGCGTGCCGGAAGTCATCGAAGATGGGGCGCACCACGTCGAAAAGCTCGTCGCGCCAGGCAGCACGATGTCATTGGCGAGGACGTTTGTCTTAATCCAAGATGGTGTCATTGATAAAAGATTCAAATTTCTGAAAATTCAAAAATTCAGATAATCGAATTAGTGAGCACTTACTGTTTTGTCTAAAAATATTCTACCTTCACATTTAACATTAAAAAATCAATAAAGAGTCCAGAGCTATAGGTTTCTTGTACAATTTTATTTCTCCAGCTTTCAGACTACCATGTCCTTCAACAGGAGCAAGTAGAAGTATAACTTCCAGCTAACTTTTTTGGCAAGTATAGTTAGCTAGAAGTTATAGTCCTAGTTGCTCCTGTTGGAGGGCATGGTAGTCTGAACTCTGTAGAAATAAAATTGTACCAGGAACCCTGGATGATATTTTAACTTATAAGTCAGGGGAAGAACACTCTTCTTCTTTCTTATCTCCACTCAATCATATCAGGGTATCAAGCTTGTAGATGGTGTATGCTGGGGATGAGTAGAACTCATCAAAGGAGGAGGGGGAGCAGTAACAAGCTCGGTAAAAAACCTGGGTTCAGCTGGCCCGGCTGATAGTACCCTGTAAGGGCTCCTAATCCAGGGACACAGGATGAGCAGCGTTTGTACTCCATGTTAGGAGCGGCTGCACATGGCGTCTGTTCCCCATGTCAGAGGCGGCCATTTCTTTTGGAGCTAAGTCGGCCTGCCACTGAGTGGTGCTCCCAATCTTGATGACAAAGGCATTCTACTTCACCCAATCATGATGGAAGAACACTTACCTTTGTTGTTGTTTCCTATCCCCTTGTGTAAAGATTACAGGAATTCAATGAGTCCATGCTCCTTGAGCTGATCTCATGGAATGGGGTGTAGCTTTCGTTGATCATGGCACCATGACACACTTTGGTGAAATTCTGACTTTGCCTGTAGTTTAAGGCCGTTCCTAACATGGAAGCCTTTGCTGCCGACTCTAACATGAGTACAGGGCTCTTCCGTATCCCTGAAAAGGGACCCTTGCTGAGATCTATCAACTGAGTCAGTTGAACTCATTATTTTTAAAGAGGTCTCTCTCCTCTTCTAACAATGCTGCTGTTGGTCTGCGACTGCTTCTTCTTTCTTATCTCCACACTGGGTGAAGTAGAATGCATCTGCCTTTGTCATTAAGACTGAGAGCACTACTCAGTGGCAGGCCGACTTAGCTCCAAAAGAAATGGCCGCCTCTGACATGAGGAACAGACACCATGTACAGCTGCTCCTAACATGGAGTACAAACGCTGCTCATCCTGTATCCCTGGATTAGGAGCCCTTACAGGGTACTATCAGCCGGGCCAGCTGAGCCCAGGTTTTTTAACGAGCTTGTTAATGCTCCCCCTCCTACTTTTTCATCCGGGCTTGGGAGCAGCAAAGGCGGAGATTATTCTGCTTGTTTCGCAGCTGGCTTTCATATCTGGTTGTTCCCCTATCCACCACCTGGGGATGCGTCCCGTCAGCTCTGCCAAGGGTACTTACCTTTATAAATGGGCCAACTTGGAGAATCAGTACCACCAGATAATTGAGCTTACACATAAATCCAATTGACTACTACCTATCAGATAACAAGGGCCATAGCTTGAAACCATGGTCTCTAGGTGGACGCCTCTCAGTTTGTTAAAACTGGTGTCGTGGCTTTGTCACCGACCCGAGGCCGCTAGTTTGTGGCGATGGTCAATAGATAGCATCTTGTTTTGATGTCTATTTTGACAGGAGAAGCGGCCAAATTCCCATACTACCTATCAAATGTGTGAGTAGAGGAGACGGAGAATTTTATTTAAAATTGCATATTTTATTAGAAAGTAATATGTACATGACAGCAACTCAACTCGGGGACAGCTGGGGAGCAACATAATTGGCAGCTTTCTTGGAGCTTTGGCTTGTAGTTTAATACTTTCCCAAGAGCTAACTGAAATTCTCTAAAGAACATGAGAGATCATGTATAATATATATATATAGAAATAAAACTTCCATATAACAGCAGTAAAGTGGGTCATCTTATTGTGAAAGTTTTATGCGGTCTTTAATTGAGATAATTAATTGTGGTGTTCAAAGGTTGGAAAATAAGTGGTGGGGGGAAATTAAGGAATAACAAAAGAAGAAGGATTAGGTAAACAAGCAAGCGCTAGACATGGACTAGGTGAGAGAATTTCCACACGGCAGCGCCATCAGGGATATATATTTATATATACTTTATATATTTTAGATAAATAGTTGGAAAGTGGCAAGCATGAGATATGGGAGGACTTCCCTAGGCTACTTTGTGAAGGGAAGAGGGGGGGAATAACAAGGTATATCAAAATAGAATATATTTACTTCCTATATATTATATATATATCCCCAGAGTATATTGCATACATACATACATACATATATACATATATAGGTATGTCATATATATATATATGTGTGTATATGTAAATAGAGAGATAGAGAGAGTTAGAGAGATAGAGAGATATAGAGAGAATGGAAACAGCGAAGTTTCTCTAGACCTGTTCAGTAAACCCTGGAGCTGGGCGGTTTCGTCCTTCTACTTGGCTTCCTACTGCGCCTTGACAGACGGCAGCGGCAGCAACCCTTTAACAACCCTCTACTTGCTTCTGAATGCAACCAGTAGGTCTTAGCTCTCTAGGGGGTCACACTTCTTGGGACATACACATATGATGGGATTGTTTTTTAAAGAAAATATTAGGTCTTTTTTTAAGTCTCTTTTATCTAAGAAATGTGAAAAAAATAAAATATTTTTATAAAAACTTTCTTCAAAATAAACCAAACAATATAAAAGGTGGAATTTGCTGGATGCCAAACAAACGCCTACAAGATAGACAGACACTCCTATGCAGCAGCTACCAGAAGTATCTAAAGAGGTGGAAAGTAAGAGTTGAACCCGCTATGTAAGGAGCTGCAGATAAACAGAAGAGATAACACAATAAAACTCCCTTGTAGATCCACACCACCAAGACTGGCCGGACAAGTAAAGTAGTTCCTCCACCTTGGAAACAAAGTTGGGAGAGAAGTGCTGGAAACAAAGTCTAGATAGTTGGCTCTAGGGAGTAGAGGACCACTACTGCTAAAACACTGCAGCCAACATTCTCCTTTCTCTGTATATTGGCAGCACACATCCAGGAAATTTGCATAACTTTTATGCAATGGAATATAGTTTCAAAGAGATTTTAGCTCCCAGTTACTAAAACACAAAAAAAGAATGGGGCTGCAGGTTGTTCAGGGGACCCCAAAGGAATATAAAGCATGAGGGAGGGAGGGTTGAGCAAGAGAGAGAACTATGTACAGCAGCCGTCAGACATTACCGGGGCTCCACGGGAGAGCGGCACACAGGACAGGTACTCTTTTGCTGCACCACAAATCCATCTCTGACATCCTCCAACAATATTGCCACGTGGAAAATTAGGGAAGACAAAAACTTCAGGAGGAGACAACAATTTATTTCAGGCAAGAACAAACTATGAAAGGTAAACAAAAGATAAGCCACGAGGGAAATTTACAGAGTAGCAAAATATAAACAAAAAAATGACCACTCTGTTAATAAAAATAATAAAATTAATAAATACCTTGTTACAATATAAAATAATCCAGCTGAAAACTGTGCCCTAAAGTATGTAGTTAAATAGTTTCAAATTTTCAAGTACAGTAGAACCTCTATGAGAGGACACTCACTCTAGAGGACACCTCTATATAAAGGACAGTTTTCATTTGCAAAATTACCATTTTTACTATTTAGCAACTTTACGGTAAGAGGACACCTCTCCCTAAAGAATACTTAGTCTAGCCATAAATATTGTTACAAAACCAAATCAGTGATACAAATTTTAATTTGACCCCGTGAAGTATTCAAAATACAGTAGTTGTTATTTGAATATCTCGTGCACACGTGTTTAGAAAAAAAATCGGAATATACCAGGTCTATTAGTATGAAATGTGAAAATGGCCGCCAGAGGGCGCTGTGCAACTTTATTTGAGCCGACGGTGGCGCTGTTGAAGGTGTTTTGTTTTTTTGACTCACGTGGCATCAGCATGTGTGCAGTTTTAGAAAAATTCAAATCGTGTAAAATTTCTGGAGCCCGTGGAAAATGGCGATTTCCAAGCCAAAAAGTGCCCATTTGCGGGAAGTTTTGTTGTTCGCCTTCAACTGGAAGAAAAGTGCCACTGAAGCCCACCGAATGCTCGAGGAAGTTTACAGCGACCACGCTCTGAGCAAATCGCAGTGTTACAGGTGGTTTAAAAAATTCCAAAGTGGCGATTTTGAACTTGATAATGAACCACATGGAAAACCGCCCCAAAAGTTCGAGGAGGCTGAACTGCAAACTTTGTTGGATGAGGACAGTACCCAAATGCAGGAGAAACTCACAAAACAGCTCCAGGTGTCTCAATGTGCTGTTTCTCTACGTTTAAACAGCCTCGGAATGACCCAAAAGCTTTCCAGATGGCTCCCCAACGAGTTGAGCGAAAGGCAGCAAGAACGGCGTCTGGTAACCTGCGAAGGGCTGCTCGCCAGGCATGAAAAGAAGCCATTTTTGCACCGAATCGTAACTTCTGATGAGAAAAGGATCCACTTCAGCAATCCTACGCGCCAAAAGTCGTGGGGCCTGCCCAGCCAATTTCCAAAACAGACGCCTAGGCCCAATCGCTTCGGAAAAAAGGCAATGATTTGCGTATGGTGGGACCAGACCGGCGTAGTATATTTCGAGCTCCTGAAACCTGGCAAAACGTCAATACTAGTCGCTACGAACAACAAATGCACAGTTTGAGAGAGGTGTTGAATGAAATAAGACCGGAATGGCGTGAAAAGCTCAACAAGCTGATACTGCAGCATGAAAACGCTCCAGCCCACAACGCTACGGTGGTCAAAAACACCATAAAAGACTTGGGCTGGGAACTCTTACCCCACCCGCCGTACTCACCAGACTTAGCGCCGTCAGACTACCACCTTTTCACATCTTTAGGACACGCCCTAAAAAACCAGGAATTTTCGAACTCAGACATACTCTGAAAATGGCCTGCTGACTGGTTCGACTCAAAAGGAATAGAATTTTTCAGACAAGGAATTCGAAAATTGCCTGAAAGGTGGTCCGAGTGTAAAGCTAATCAGGGAAATTACTTTGAATAAAAAATCTTTTGTTGTATGGAATTGGTGAAATTTTGAATTCACTGAAAATTTTCGCATTTCATACTAATAGACCTGGTATTTGTTTTTTGATAAGGGGGCGGCCATTTCTTTTGGAGCTAAGTCGGCCTGCCACTGAGTAGTGCTCCCAGTGATAAGGCACAATTTGGATTATAGATTATAAACACAGTCTTAATGACAAAGGCAGACGCATTCTACTTCACCCAGTACCCTAATATGATTTAGTGGAGATTAAAAAAAAAAAAAAAACTATTTAAAACATGCTGTGGTAAAATTTCTCGTTCAGTACTTATGTCTGAAGATGGTAACAACACTGTTACATCACACACTATTTATTTAGATTTAGTCCCCAATCTAGATGATAAGGAGTCTCTCCATATTTTCATCCTAAAAAGTATTAAGCTGTCCAACTGAAATAAAGGAAATGATTGTCAGAGAGAATCCACTGTCTCAAAGGAACATTTCCACAATAACCAACATACCACTTCCACCGTTTACCGTATTATCAGAAAAAAAATCATCTTTAAGGGTAAAAGTTCAAAAAGGCTAAAGTTCATGTTCTCAAGCTGCACCATTTCAAGGAACACATGAACTGCAGGAGGGTCCTTATTGAAAGTAGCTGGCAGGTGAAAAATGTTGTGACACTGGACGAGGCATTGTTTACTTCAATGATAGCAACTAACCCCGTGCCATTTACTACGCTAACTCTCAAACTGTTGCAGGTTTCTGCTACAATGGGAAGCTTCCAATAAAGAAGATGGATCTAAAAGCCAAGATAAATTCTCAAATCTACCAAATATTTGTCTTAGACCCATTATTTGACGATTAGTTGCCAATTTTTTTATCCAAGTGACTCCGTGTGGATGAGTCATACCTCACGTACAACACATCAATACCTGGACGAAAAGTTGGATGAAACCAGCATTTCATATGTCTCTTTTAAGCACATTCCTTTCAAATTCCTTGGAAAAAAAATAGCCTCACAAAAAATAAAAATCCAAACAAGTATATATAAAATAACTCTCTTCTCATACCTTAATTATGTAAATATTTGGTCTCATTTTTTCTTTTACTTTTTTGTATGGTGAATCACTACAAGGTGGAGTGCCTTAATAAAGCTTTTGTTGATAATACAGGCAAGACTTGAGCGTCAAGTCTAGAGCGCTTAGAAGGAGACAGACAGAGGAGAGCAGCAAAGAATCTGCCTTGACAATATCAGGGACGAATGTGTGCTGGACAGGCATTATATGAAGAACGTGAGTCAGGGAGATACTTCCACAGTAAAGGAAGATGACCTACAGCAGCGCCGTCCTGAGCAGAAACAACAGGAGCACAAGTTCCTAACATTATATAAATGGTGACCGTGGCTACAGGATGTTCGCAAAGAGAAAATCAAGCCACAGATGACATTCGAAAAAAAAAATGAACTATGGGTCCGTTATGTAGAGAACCACTGCCTTGTGTTGGACTCGTCACTTGACAGCAAGTGACTCTGACTGAGAGTGGAGGGCCAGAGTTGGAACATCGTGCAACAAACTATGCGTGACGCTAATCCTGGCATTACATTTTGTGACTGCATTGTCTGCAGACTATTGTAAATCTGAAACATTCAGGAGTTCAACAGTCTTCAACTGAAGAGGAGGATTTCCCTATTTGGGACAAACAGCTTTTTTAGGAGGAGAGTAGCATTATGACAAGAAAGCCTTAGCAATGCCATGGTGGCAAGCAGTTCAACCACATGTATCCCACACAAGAATAGCTGAGCGGACCAGTCAATAAGCCCATCTGGTGGCCAGGAGTCTTTCCTGTTGTCACTTGCTTTGTTCTCCATGAATGAATCAAGGTAAACAAAGAGGAGTCGTACAGATACCGCATGCTTATTTGGCCATCCTTGACACAGAGCAACACTTCAGCATAGGTACTATTTGATTAACCTAGGTGGCCATTTTACTGTAGCCATTCTTTCTTAATTCCCTTTGTCATCATGTTTCCTAACATGATGGACAGTGAGGTGGTGAGTTACCTGGAGCCAGGTGGAGACGCAGGTGTCGTGCAGCTCGTGGCCGCAGGGCAGAAGACAGATGAGGTCCCCATCCACATATTCACACAGACAGATCTGGCACTCCTTCTCTGGCTGCGGGGCGCTGGGCCCCTCCTTGTAGGTGCGGCGGTAGTGGCAGGCTGGCGGGGGCCCGGGGTACCTCCAGCGGGGCAGAGCTGCCAGCTTCTCCCGGCTGAGCCCTTGCTGCCTGCCCTCGCCCTGCTTACATCCATTAGGTTCAACCTCTTTCTCATCTGCTGGACATCTTCACAGGAATATTTAATACAGAGGATTAATTTACTGAATACACGTTTTACTACTCGAGAGTCTCACCTTGGGACAAAGTATTTATGGAGAAATGATATTTATGATAGGCATGCTTGTGTAATAGGGTACCCTATATATATATATATATATGGTAATTTAACCCAACAACCCCATATTGTATATAACTTATAACAAGATTTTCATGTTGTATAATAGAAACACATCTGTAAATGTTTATACGCATGATTGACATGTGTCATTCATCATCATATGTAATGTACTGTGTACAAACTGAGGATAAATAAATGAAACTCTGTAATAGATTAAGAGTTGAGCTAAAGCAGAGATCGAGCATATAGCAGTCCCAAAACAACAAGTTCTAAAGATGGAAACTGCCACGGCGCCAGTGTTGAATTTCGCCAGATGATCCACACTCTTCGCATCTGCTGAAATGCAATACTTCCTCTCTCGGAAAAGATATAAAAGGCCTCCGTCCTAGCCAAAAATATAGTCACTTCACCATCAGCTGGAGCCTTCGTCGGTTGTCACCAAGGTCCTCCTCATCCACCATGTCGACCAGTAAGAACTCTTTTATCTCCATCTTTCGCTCCAAGCCCAACTTTTATCTGTTCACGGTACTTTCCTAGTGCAAACGTGTCTTCGTTTTTGTGTATGGACATTCCCAAGCTTTCCACTCTGCCTCGACCACGACTACCTGTACTCTGTGAAAACTGTTAAAGGTCTTCCAAAGTGCAGAGAGGTACTGGAAAACTCTCCACGCCCTGACTGTCCCTCTCGGTTACTACAGGTTTGCCCCTTTCGGTTACCATACCACATCTAGAGACCCTCGGTTACCACAGTATAGCGAGAGTCAACAGGACCTCATCACATAAATATAGTATAGATGAGATTCAACTTGTGTGGGATGTTGACCAGATCCAGTCAAACCTCGTTATAACATCATTCGGGAACAAGATTTTAGGTTGTTAAAAACCATGTTGTGTCATAGCCAGGTTTCCCTTAGAGTAGAAGCTGTTAGAATTAAGTTTCGCTGAATATATAGATACAAGTAAATCTTCTTCTTCTTTCTTATCTTCACTCAATCATATCAGGGTATCAAACTTGTAGAACTTGAGACTTTTGACAATCATCATGATTGGGTGAAGTAGAATGCCTTTGTCATTAAGACTGGGAACACTACTCAGTGGCAGGCCACTGACTTAGAGAAGTAAATGAACTTAAAGAGACTTGGTGAGTAGAAGACTTAGAAGTAAATGAAAATGAGAAAAAAGAGAGATAGCTAAATGAGTCAGACCTCCATATATCAAACAAACCAAGGCATTGAAGGCTATGAAGCTGCTGATGCGGTAGCGAAAAAAGGCACAAAAGAACCCTTGCCACAGAAAAATAAACTTACTTTTAAAGAAATAGAAACAGTAGCCAAAACAAAAATAAACCAGAACTGGAGGATCCCACCTAAGCACAGTTGGTACATCCTTGAAGCAGTGGCCACCCAGAACCTTTCGGTCCATAAACCGGCATGCGATAGCATACCCATTTAGCATAGCACAGTTGGTACAATGGAGTGAACCCAGGAGGAGCTCTGAACATCAGAAATAGACAGCATCAAACAACACTAACAAGATTTAGAACAGGCCATCTCAAGCCATTGAAGATAGAAAATAATAACAAAATCTACCCCACTTGCCCAAAATGTAGCTTGGCACCTGCAGCTCCAGAACACATTTTGGCTTGTATTAGATGCATTAAACAGGACCTTTGGGAGAGGCCAATGCTTATTATAAAACAGCTTGAGGAGCATGAACTCATTGTGTAATCTTTACACAAGGGGATAAGAAACAACAAACATACTGTGGGTTTAGAGAGCAAAGGAATGTCCCTCACCTCACTCTCCAACAGCTGGTTGATCTGCAGCCACCTCCACCACAGCATGCGGGGGTCCAGGGGGTGTTCCTCTGAGGAGGTCTGCTAACACACACCAGACATTGGTTCCTCTCTGCACATTCTACAATAATGGAACATGGTGATTATGTACAGTAGATTGATAAGGCACAATTTGGATTATAAACCCAAGGTATAAGACCATTTTCAAATAAATAAATAGTGTGTGATGTTTCGGTAACAGCGTTGTTACCATCTTCAGACATGGTAACAACACTGTTACCAAAACGTCACATAGATTCAGTACTTTTGTCTGAAGATGGTAACAACGCTGTTATCAAAATGTCATACACTATTTATTTATTTGGTCTTATTACCTTGTGTGTACAGTGAATTGTTGTATAACAAGGAACATGACATCATTGTTTGTGATTTATCTAACTATTTTTTTACATTTTATTCCATTCATTTGCTGGTCCCAAGTCCAGATGAAAAAGGAGAGGGAACAGTAACAAGCTTGATTAAAAAACCTGGCCTCATCTGGCCCGGCTGATAGTACCCTGTAAGGGCTTCTTATCCAAAGATACAGGATGAGTCTGTACTCCATGTTAGGAGTGCTGCACATGGTGTCTTTTCCCCATGTCAGAGGCGGCCATTTCTTTTGCAGCTAAGTCAGTGGCCTGCTACTGAGTAGTGCTCCCAGTCTTAATGACAAAGGCATTCTACTTCACCCAGTCATGAGATAAGAAAGAAGAAGATTATCAATCTGTCGTATACCACAGAAATGAATACTTGGACCACGTCTCTACTTGTCATCCTTCTCTATTTGAGAGATAAGAGACAAGTTAGGATGTCCGCCAGAGAATCCAGTCCCAGAAACAAACCCCAAATCAAGCTGGATGTATACCCGACCCTACCTAAATGGAACCCACGTCAAATAAACTCCTCAATTTAATTACTCTAGATCCATCATTTTGCAGGTTGGTTCTATAAAAAAATGATTTACTCTTCAACCTCTTTTTATACTATATTCCATAGTTTCATTATAGATGTGCTCTTCATATTGTTGTGTATCAACAAGTAGCCAACTGATGGTACATGTGACCATTAAAAATTGTTTTATTATTTATTTAATTATTTTAGGTTATCAGAGAGAAACGGCACCACAGAGATGAAGAGTATAAATTGTATTTGACCATTGACCATCAGTTAACAATTAATCTTCGTCCTGTTTAGATCTTAACTGGCGATTCTAAAATGTCTTGCAACAGCTCCAACCCCTCCTACAACCGGCCTGATGAGACCCAGAACTTGACAACTATCCTGGGCTAGACCTTGGTGACTATACCCCAACAGGATATAGCACTGCACCCAATAAACCAACTGAGCCATACATCCCTGTCTAATCAATATTTTAAATATCATTCAAAACATGGCATCACATAAGCTTTATCAAAATAGGATTCGAACTCCGCCTTTGCCGGTCCCAAGCCCAGATGAAAAAGGAGGAGGGGGAGCAGTAACAAGCTCGCTAAAAAACCTGGGTTCAGCTAGCCTGGCTGATAGTACTCTGTAAGGGCTCCTAATCCAGGGATACAGGATGAGCAGCATATCAGAGGCGGCCATTTCTTTTGGAGCTAAGTCAGTGGCCTGCCACTGAGTAGTGCTCCCAGTCTTAATGACAAAGGTATTCTATTTCACCCAGTGTGGAGATAAGAAAGAAGAAGAAGACCTTATTTCTCTCTTTCTTGATATATAGCAAACCATCCATGCATGCCAACCAAATTTGACTGAAAAAATAATTTTATTTTCTTTATAACTTGTTGAGTAGTCAGAATGTTTGCATGCTTGATCCAGATAACTTCTTCAAGTTTTAGATTATTAGTAAATAGTTTCCAATTGACTCTCTCTGAAAAGCCTTCAAAATATTATATTGGTTTTTATAAATGGAATTAACAGAGGCTATGCTGAATTGTTTTGAAATTTCTACCTATTTTTTTATGACAATTTCATTGATTATCTTTTGGTGTTCAAAATATTTTTACACAACCACGTTATATGGGGTCTAGGACAGCTCCTAAGATAGGTGAATACAGTGTTTGATATAGGCATCATTTGTTAACTAGGCAAGATCTATTCACAGGTCTTTTCTTCTTCTTTCTTATCTCCACATTGGGTGAAGTAGAATGTGTCTGCCTTTGTCATTAAGACTGGGAGCACTACTCAGTGGAAGGCCGACTTAGCTCCAGAAGAAATGGCTGCCTCTGACATGAGGAACAGATGCCATGTGCAGCCGCTCCTAACATGGAATACAAACACTGCTCATCCTGTATCCCTGGATCAGGAGCCCTTACAGGGTACTATCAGCCGGGCCAGCTGAGCCCAGGTTTTTTAGTGAGCTTGTTACTGCGCCCCCTCCTCCTTTTTCATCCGGACTTGGGACCGGCAAATGCAGATTCACAGGTCTGAAAAGTAATATTTAAAAGCTCAAGTTCTTCTTCAGACAAAACTACACAATTTGGGTAAGTCAGGTCCTAGTTTGATAATGGTAGCTGAGTTTCCGAAATGTTGCCAGTTTACAGAGAAATGTTGCCAACTTACAGAGAAATGTTGCCAACTTACAGAGAAATGTTGCCAATGTACTTACAGTGAAGGAGTTGAGCAGGTGGTTGAGCCACTCGGAGGTGTCAGTCCTCCTCCGCTCCCTGGGAGGAGTGTTGGCCACCACTGACAGGCCCCCACCCCCTCCGTATTGCTGCCACACACCACAACACCTGGCTTATAGTCTGTAGGTTGACAAAATTGTGAGAGAATTGGGGATTCTGTACAATCAGGGAAATGAAACATACAATTGCATTTCAGCTTAGAAGTTGATGGTCTATTTAATAAACAGTATAAGGTCATAGAGTAGAACTTCATTCTTTCTTATCTCCACTCAATCATATTAAGGTATCAAGCTTGTAAAGCTTTGATGGTGACAATGACAATGAAAAACACATTTATTGACAGCTTAGTCAATTGTTACACTCCGGAGAGTTAGGCAGTTAAATATTTACAATTTAAAGATTCACATCAGGAGGTGCCCCTGCCAAGGGTAGTCTTGACTCCGTCAGGGGAGTAACATCCTCCTGAGCGCGTACAAGCCCTCACGTACAAAGGGATCTGAGTCCCGAGCGCGCTCAATTGCAGCACTGATGATTTCGGTGATAAGGTTTTCTTCTGGGTGGAACAGGTCCTGAGGAGAGGCTCCCTGTCCTCGGGGTATATGACCGCATCCGTGATGTCACCCTCTGTGATTCCCAAATCAGTCAAGGGCCCCGAGTAGCGTTCATTGCACAATTTATATATTATATCAGCTGCTTCATCCCAGCGCTTCGACGTCAGATCCTCCTCCACTTGAAACAGTGGAGATGGAGATGTCGCCATGGCCGGTGTTGTCATTTTCCCATGGGGTGCGGGCGGTGTTGGCTCGGCAGGCCGAGGTGCAGGCAGTGGGGGTGTTGGAGATACTGCAGCTGGTGTTGTCCTCAGCTCAGCTTTGACTTGCCCGAGGACTTTGTAGAGGTTGCTGGCTGCTCCGGGCCTCAGATCCAATATTTGCCTGATCAGGCCGGCGAGGGCGTTGCACTGCGGAGGCGACAGGAGGGGTCCTTTCCTCTGCGCCTTGGTCCTCGAGGAGAGGAGGTCCAGGACCTCCTCCCGCCCAAGACCAAGGGCGTCCGTCTCAGCGAAGGACACGCTGGGGTGCCCCTCGATGAACGCATCGAGGTCGACTCTCATTGCGTTCTTTGCCGATGGCGTGGAGGACGCAAAGGTCTCCTCCACGATGGACATCTCCACGTCCGGTGTTGGGGCCGCAGGTCCGAGGGTCTTCTGGGCGGGCAGAGGGCCAAGCGGGGCAACGAGGTCCGGCCGAGCGGGAGGCGGCTCAGGATGTTGTGAACCGGCCGGGCGAGGGCCCACGGGACCCTCAGGCGCCTGCAGGGGCGGAGCAGGGGTCACAGGTGGAGGGGCAGAAGGCGTCTCCTCCATAGGCAAGGCCGGGGCCGCTGGTGTTGGACGGCTCTGCTGCCGGGACACGGTGGACGAAGCACCAGGTGGAAGGGGTGCCGGTTATGGCTGGCCGTTGTTGGAGGCTCTCCCAGGATTGATAGGGCAGTTGGCCCTACGGTGACCCTGCCGGCCGCATCTGGAGCACTTGACTCCATATGATATGAAGGCCGAGAGGACGTTTCCTTTGTTTCTGATGACGACGCGGGTCGGGATCTTTTCCAGGGTAAAGCCCTCCTTTAGGAGGATGAATACCTCGCGTCGGCCATCCGTGAAGGTATACCTTCCGGCTCTTAGCCGGATAGGGGCAATGGAAGACACGTCACCGAAGGGCTTGAGGGCCTCGATGACGGCGGCGTCGTCTACGAAAAAGGGCAGGTTTGCGACGGTGATCTTCTCCGCCCTTTTCTTAAAGGGGAAGGCCCTGAGGTGGGTATGCCCGATTTCAAGGCCGTCCCTTAGAAGTCGCTCCGCCAGGGCCTTGGTGGACAGGCCCACCAGCATGTGGCCGTCCATTTTCATCACTTGGAGCACATTCCCGGCTCCTCCGACCAGCTCTTCTACCGCCTGTAGGTAATGGGTGTATCCGAAGTCTGGGCAGTGTTCCACGAAGACGCAGTTATCCTCAGTTGAAGAACGCTGTTGTACTCTGGCATCGGCGATGTCGGCCCGGGTAGCCCTGATTTCCTGGACCACCGTAGCTCCTCCCGCAGTTGGCCGTCTTCGCGGGGTTGCGCCGGTCCTTCTGGAGGCCGCGACACCGCTGGAACGTTGTTCGACAGGGCGGTTCGGCGACTCCCTGCGTCTTCGCTTGTGTTTAACTACGGTGAAGCTATCTTCACCTGATTCCGCAGCCTCCATTTGCTCGGCCCAGTTCGTCGCAGCGGCCAAGGCGCCGCTTGTTAATGGCGTGACGTCAGCGATACACGCCGCGGCAAAAATTGCATGGCTTCTGTCGATTGGCAGATTTGCATAGTTGGCGCTTGCGTCAGCCATTCTCGAATCTTCACCTTGAAAATGGTTTTCCGCGGATAAATCCGCAACGGCTTCACTTTCGGAGCCGAGCCTTGCAGGCTCATGTTCAGCTCGGTGAGGGCTTCCAGCCCATACCAAATTCGTCGCTTCCAGCGACATTCCTCCGCTCGCCAGAGGTGAAAATTCACTTCTTTTGGGAGGCGGTTAAATTTCAAGCCGATGGTGTCTGCCGGGGAAGAGTAGAGCTCATCAATGGATAAGTCAATAAAGTCAATAATGTGTTTTGGGGTTGCAGGTTGAGAATTGCACTTAGTAGATAGTGGGAAAACCTTGAAACCATTCTGGAAAGTCATTGTCTGTAGATGACCAGACTTAAGTCTGGAAATGAAAGACTGTTGTTCTCAGAGTTGAACTTCATTCAAACAACATCACTTGGGACTTGCTAGAACCGCAGTTGCCCCATTTTGACTAGCACTAAACAAGACCTCTGGGTCACTGCTTATCATACAACAGCTCGAGGAGTACAAACTCCTGAAATTCGTGCAATCTTTACACAAGGAGATAAGAAACAACAACAGTTGGCACTTAGGATGTTACAGCTAAGTTTCTGCCAAAACCAGTTTATACTGCTAAGTAATTTTTATATCAAAATACCCTGGCAGTAAGATAGTTTTATTTATATTTGTAGCGGTTTTGATTAATTCAAGACTCCATCAATCTTTTTATAAGAGTTTTTTGTCCTTTTGATGTATCTGTGACAGTGGGTTGCTGAAATGCCAAAAAGATTCTTTTCACAAGATTTTTATCTATTTTGAAATATATAGCATTAAATATGTGGAAATGTGTCAAACTAGGGAATTAAAACAAATAGACCATTATAAAGTGGTTGCCTATTTCCTGTGTGTATGGCTGTCCATTAATTATACAATCTAAAAATGTTGAAAAGTTGAAATAGCCAAAACCGTGACTATATTAAAACAAAAGTTTGGTTCCATTAGGGTTCACCATAGAGGAGTTTTACCATTTTTACCTAAAATTAAAAAAAGCTAACAATCTCAGTGAAGATAAAAATGACTAAGTGTAGGCAGACAATAACAAAAATAGCAACAATCTGGGCTGAAAACAACCCTCCTGAACAAGTTCACTCCTCATGGAATTGTGTAATCTTTACACAAGGGGATAAGAAACAACAAAAAGTTCACTCAAATATCTACACAGGATATGTGTTTTGTAAATAAATAAATAGAATCATGTTTATATAGGGTCATGTAGCTATAAGACCCAGATTGTTCCTTCTTTATGAAATTTTGCTTCTGTGTTACTTGGCACCACATTAACAACAGGATGGCCTTGAGACAACCCAGATGTTTGTGTTGTTACTTATTTTTGTTTATTCTTCAGAAGGAAAGAGGGGTACTGTTGGTCTGAAGACCTGGAAGTACCACTGGAAGTGTGACTTTGCTTCTTTTGGTCTCCTGACATGGAGTGCAGAAGCCCTGAGATGTCCGGCCCACATTTGAAGCCAACTTTGCTGTAGGAATGAGAGCAAGCTGACACCTGGTGTGCAAGCTGAAAAGATGCACAGGAGGCTGTGGGGAAAGTTTACAGAAGCAGTTTGAAATCTCTGGGAGAGGTGTGAGGAAGGTGGCTTTAAGTGCAGGAGAGGGACTTTTATAAGAGTAGATTCTCCCATTGAAGATCTCAGGGGAGAAACCAAACTTTGGTGGTGGTGGTGGTGGTGCTTATCTCCATGGTTAAACCAATTCCTAAAGTCCACTCCTCTCCAATTTTGCAATGGTAGTTATAGGCCTGGAAAATAATTGGTCATCTACCCTATCAATGTAGTGGTGAGAGAACCTGTTTAAAGTGACATACCCCCATCCTGTCTGATTAAATTATTAAAACCAGCAGTTGACTCATCCATTGATGAACTCTACTCATCCCCAGCAGACACCATCAACAAGCTCTACAAGCTTGATACCCTAATATGATTGAGTGGAGATAAGAAAGAAGAAGAAAAACCAGCAGTTGACTCATCCATTGATGAACTCTACTCATCCCCAGCAGACACCATCAACAAGCTCTACAAGCTTGATACCCTAATATGATTGAGTGGAGATAAGAAAGAAGAAGAACACCAGCCGTTGACTCATCCATTGATGAGCTCTACTCATCCCCAGCAGACACCATCAACAAGCTCTACAAGCTTGATACCCTGATATGATTGAGTGGAGATAAGAAAGAAGAAGAAAACCAGCAGTTGACTCATCCATTGATGAACTCTACTCATCGCTAGCAGACACCATCAACAAGCTCTACAAGCTTGATACCCTAATATGATTGAGTGGAGATAATAAAGAAGAAGAAGAAAAACCAGAAGTTGTCTCATCCATTGATGACCTCTACTCATCCCCAGCATACACCATCAACAAGCTTTACAAGCTTGATACCCTAATATGATTGAGTGGAGATAAGAAAGAAGACACATCCCCAGCAGACACCATCAACAAGCTTTACAAGCTTGATACCCTGATATGATTGAGTGGAGATAAGAAAGAAGACACATCCCCAGCAGACACCATCAACAAGCTTTACAAGCTTGATACCCTGATATGATTGAGTGGAGATAAGAAAGAAGACACATCCCCAGCAGACACCATCAACAAGCTTTACAAGCTTGATACCCTGATATGATTGAGTGGAGATAAGAAAGAAGACACATCCCCAGCATACACCATCAACAAGCTTTACAAGCTTGATACCCTAATATGATTGAGTGGAGATAAGAAAGAAGACACATCCCCAGCAGACACCATCAACAAGCTTTACAAGCTTGATACCCTGATATGATTGAGTGGAGATAAGAAAGAAGACACATCCCCAGCATACACCATCAACAAGCTTTACAAGCTTGATACCCTAATATGATTGAGTGGAGATAAGAAAGAAGACACATCCCCAGCAGACACCATCAACAAGCTTTACAAGCTTGATACCCTGATATGATTGAGTGACAATTAAAAACAGACTTTATTGACGATCTAGTCAATAATTACACTCAATCAAGAGTTAGGGGAAATTTACAGATTAGGGGGGGGGGGGAGCATTTCGCTGAGTATGCGTAGGCCCTCACGCACAAAGGGATCTGTCAATCATGACAGTTGTCATTTTGACTGTATTGACTCATCCATTGATGAGCTCTACTCATCTCCAGCAGACACCATCAACAAGCTCTACAAGCTTGATACTCTGATATGATTGAGTGAGATAAGAAAGAAGAAGACACATCCCCAGCAGACACCATCAACAAGCTCTACAAGCTTGATACCCTGATATAATTGAGTGGAGATAAGAAAGAAGAAGACACATCCCCAACAGACACCATCAACAAGCTCTACAAGCTTGACACCCTTATATGATTGAGTGGAGATAAGAAAGAAGACACATCCCCAGCAGACACCATCAACAAGCTTTACAAGCTTGATACCCTGATATGATTGAGTGGAAATAAGAAAGAAGACACATCCCCAGCAGACACCACAACAAGCTCTACAAGCTTGATACCCTGATATGATTGAGTGGAGATAAGAAAGAAAACCAGCAGTTCACCATCCGATATTGTAGATTCTCTAGAGTCACTAGAGCAGTGAGATGTCTTACCCGCGGAGTGGAATGTGCCGGAATATGTTGTAGAAATAAAGGAGGTGGAGACATTCGGTTGAAACCTGCACAGTCACCATCTGTTACATTGATTGGGGGGATAGTCAACAACAATCTCTCTAATACAACATTAGCATTCAAGTTGGGACAAAAGGCGATCCATTAAATAAGTTTTAATTAGGAATCAAGTTTAGAAATTTATCTTTTTACATATCCTATTTAAATGTATATAATATAATAAAGCTTCCAGGGCTATGTTTTTTGTGCCAACTTTTATTTTCAATCTTTCGGACTTGTCAGTCCTTCAGCAAGAGTACTCCTGTTGAATTACGACAAGTCCTAAAGCTTGAAAATAAAAGTTGGCACAAGAAACTTAGCCCTGGAAGCTTTATTTATTATATTATAAATCAGGGAAGAACAATTATTTTAAATGTTGAAAACATTTCTTTCTCTTAACTTTAGCGCAATGCACTAAGTAGAGATAGTCTATCAGACCACCAAATGCTGCCCAGTAGGCTTGGCAAGAAACAAGATGCCAGATATTCCTGATTCTGAGACAATTTCTGGCAGCTCTGTGTGGCATAACTAAGTAATCAATAAAGACAGGCATTGTGTGGCTGAATGCATTCCCAGAAAGTCTGGAGAAGACTGTATAATGGCTTTATTGGGAGGGAGGGGACATATTTAGGTCAGTATTAGGTGGAATCCTCTTCCTGAAACTTCTGGCAACATGCTAGAGAAGCTTCATAAAAGAAGAATCAAGACATCTGATCTCATGGCCATCTCAAGCCATTGAAGATACAAAATAATAACAAAATCTATCCCACTTGCCCAAAATGTAGCTTGGCACCTGCAGCTCCAGAAAACATTTTGGTTTGCATTAGATTCACTAAACAGGCCCTTTGGGAGAGGCTGCTGCTTATCATAAAACAGCTCGAGGAGCATGGACTCATGGAATTCATGTAATCTTTAAACAAGGGGATAAGAAACAACAACAGAATCAAGACATTGCGATTTGAAAATGATAGGGAGTATTGTAACTCTGAATTTGACTGGCTTCTTATCAAAAATGGCATCAGAAGACAGTTTCCAAGAACTCCTCAACTTAATGGAGTGTCTGAACGAATGAATCAAACACTCAAGTACTGCCAGATGCTTATTGGCAGAATCTGGTATCCCAGTTACCTTATGGGGGACACAATCCACACAGCTTGTTATTTGAGTAAACAAGTCTCCAAGTAAAGCAATTGATAACAAAATCCCTGAAGAACTTTGGTCTGGAAGAGAGTCCAAAATAGGATATCTTAAGGTATTTGGAACTTGGTGCAGCATTGATGGTTTCCTTTTTTTTTTATTATTTGACAATGTTGGACAAGATATCCCAGCTTGAGATATTTGCTCCTAAATAAATTTTAGTAGCTCAACTTAATAAACAAAACTAAAAACAAAATTAAAACTAAAAGGTTGGTTTTCTCAAACGGAAAAGAAAATGATAAATCACAATTTGGATTATAGCTAAAAGAGAATGAATCTACCATCACAAGTCATCCCAAGGCCGTGTACTCCTAGGATACCCAGAAGGAACTAAAGTATGGGATTTCAGAGATGACAAAATGTATGCCACTAGAAATGTAAGATTTTCTGAGGACAATTTCCTTGTAATTTGATCTAGCGCCTGTTCTATTGTTGTAATGTACCTACCCACACTTTTATAAAAATGTGTTTTTGTCAATTTGTTCAATTAAACATTTCTGCTTGATTATAAAGTAAAAACTCTGCTTATATTCTTTTTAGCATATACAGTTAAACTACTTTAAAGACAAGAAGGTAATCCTGACGGCGCACATGAGCATTTCATATGACAGAGCACCATATAGTGGACAACTACACCTTGATTTAACTTGTTCCATACTGGGACCACCTACCCTGGGTGTTGGCCCCTGGAGGAGGGTTCCAGAGGGAGGGAGGGGCAGGGATGAAGGGCATCACATAGCGGCTCTCTTCTCTGCGGGACCTGTCCATGGGCTGGAGGTTCCTGCGGTACATGTGCTGGGTTGAGGGAGGGTGCATATAGTCTGGGGGACACGGGGGTGGCAGCAAGGAGTGGAGAGGCCTGCTCCTTGGATGCATCGGCCTGCGCTCTATGCGGGTGAAGTAATGGCTGGAAGGAATATGGGAAGAATAGGGTTGGCTAGCCACGTCAGGGTCTTCCACCAAGGAGGTTGGGTGCGAGGAGGTGCTGGGGACAGCCCAGGGGTCTCCATTAGAGACAGTCCCTCCACGGCCAGGAGACTTGGAGGAGCTGGATGTGGAGGTTTCCATGAATGTACCATTGCAACTCTTCTCCTTCTTTACAGATTTGTTCTTGAGCCTTCTCAAGAAACCAGTGGTCTTGGCCTTCCTGGGTCCGTCATCTGAGTGTTTCTGCTCTGAGTCACTGGAGGAGGAGGAGTCACCTCCGTAGGAAGAGGAGTAGTGGCACTTAGTTCCATAAAGGGACTTCTTGCGTGCTGAACTGCTCGGGGTGCTGCTGGTAGAAGGGGGCACCAGGGCACAGGCCCCTAGCTCTTGTCCATCGCTCTCCACAGCACTGGAGAAACTTGAGTTATTGCTACAGGTGGGAGAGTGCCCCCTACTACAGAAGTCCCTCACATTTGGAAGCACATTCTGTCTCCAATACTGGGAGAGGGACCTTCTGTTCTCTTTCTTGGCAGCAGGGTTGCCCCCGGTCATGATGAAGTGGTTGAAGTCCTGGTCAGTGTTGGTGGCAACATTCCTCCGGGGGCCTGAGTAGTTCTGGGGGAACATTTGGGTGTACACTGGGTCAGGGGGACTGCCATTGAGGTGCTGAGAAGGATCCCATCTGCATTCAGGGGGGTAGGTGAAACGAGGATAATTGCAATTTATGGTGGCGTATTCCCTGAAGAAGCGGACTGGGGCCTGGTGGGAGGAGTGAGGTAACTGGAAGGCAGGCCGGAACCCTGGCCTGGGCCGGGCACTGCTGCTGGAAGGGACATAGTAGCTGTAGTCCATGCTGGGGGAGGTCAGGGAGCAAGCCGCCCCCTCGTTGTTGTTGCTCAGGTGCTCCTCATCGTCTGTGTCCAGGAACTGCACCCCTCGGTACGGTCTGAAGAAGATCTTGCCGCGAGATTCATCAATCTTGAGCTCAGTGGGAGACTCCTGGGGGGTGGGCAGGCGCGCGGCCTGGCCGTTGTTGTTGCTCAGGTGCTCCTCCTCCAAGACTTGGGGCTCCTCTGAGGAGGAGTTGGAAGATGAGGCTCCGGCAGCGGAGAGATGAGGGGCGACTGATGCCTCGTCTGATTGGCTGGCACCTTCAGCCGCTCCTTCCTCCTCCACAGGTTTGTCCTTCATCCTTCAACCTGGCACCACACCCCATGTCTTTATATAGCCTTTTACACATGCAACATTTTTAAACCTGTGTTGTAATTCAACTATTTCTACAGAGCTAAAAGTTACCATTAGAGAATTAAAAGTTCATCAGATCCCTAGAATACCAAGATTGATATTAATTTGTCTTGAAAAATAGTACAAATAGAATAACAAAGCTTCCAATTTCAGTGTCCAAAAAAAGTCTCAATATTGTATTTAATAATGTACTTTTATACTAATGCCAATCACTGAGCTAGGCTTAGTTTCTGACTTGCTAAAGACATCACAATGCTGATCAACATATTAACTTAGATTGCCAAATAATTGCAGAGGATTTTTAAAACAATATATCAATCGGAATAATTGCAATTTTAATATGCAATGAATGAGGTATAAAATTCATTTGTTTACACTTAAGATTGAATTTCAAGTTACAACACCATCTAGCAAGCTGAAGGGATTTGCGAAAGATAATTCTCTTGTACCTCTCTAGATCTTCAAGAGACAACTCCATCTTAACTTGATAAGGCACAATTTGGATTATAGATTATAAACACAAGGCAATAAGACCAAATCTATATAAATAAATAGTGTGTGACGTTTAGGTTACAGTGTTGTTACCATCTTCAGACAAAAGTATTTAATGAGAAATTTTACCACAGCATGTTTTAAATAGTTACTGTAAAAACATGCTGTGGTAAAATTTCTCATTCAATACTTTTGTCTGAAGATGGTAACAACGCTGTTACATAAACGTCACACACTATTTATTTATTTGGATTTGGTCTTATTACCTTGTGTTTCCATCTTAACTTAGATTGTGGCATAATTGCAAAGGATTTAAAACGATGAGATGCAATTATTCTGATTGATAGCTCAGCATATTAATGGAGGTTATGCTCTGGAACTGCTGCTTATTCAATCAACCATCAGACTGAAAGATAAATCATTTTGTATTGTGAATACAGAAGGTAATAATGCTGAAATAATTCACAATACTCATAACTCCGCCTTTGCCGGTCCCAAACCTGGATGAAAGGAGGAGGGGGAGCAGTAACAAGCTTGTAACATTGTTGTATAACAAGGAAAATGTGACCTCATCGTTTGATTTGTCTACCTATTTTTTGCATTTCATTCCATTCATTATTAATCTGTAAGTCCCTCTTTGCCGATCCCAAGTCCAGATGAAAAAGGAGGAGGGGGAGCTGTAACAAGCTTCCTAAAAAACCTGGGCTGAGCTGGTCCGGCTGATAGTACCCTGTAAGAGCTCCTAATCCAGGGATACAGGATGAGCAGCATTTGTACTCCATGTTAGGAGTGGCTGCAAATGGTGTCTGTTCCTCATGTCAAAGGCGGCCATTTCTTTAGGAGCTAAGTCAGCCTGCCACTGAGTAGTGTTCCCAGTCTTAATGACAGAGGCATTCACCCAGTCATGATGGTTGTCAAATCTCTCACAATACTCATATAGCAAACTTTGTATGGGGAGTATTCAATTATTCAACACTCTTAGGTTTTTTTTAATAAAGGATGAATTTGATAAGGCATACAAGGTAATGAATGATAAGGCAGAATTTGGATTATAGATTAGAACTACAAGGTAATAAGACCAAATCCAAATAAATAAGTAGAATGTGATGTTAACAGTGTTGTTACATCATCAGACAAA
>CP092881.1:73974691-74013652 GCA_030710605.1 Cordylochernes scorpioides
GACACATTCTACTCCACCCAGTCATGATGGTTGTAAAACAGACACCAACAAGGATCACAACTTGATATCCTAATATGATTGAGTGGAGATAAGAAAGAAGAAGAGAAACTCTCTGGTAAGAGGATACCTCTCTCTAAAGGACACTTTGGTTCTGCATTAGCTGTCCTATACAGGGAGGTACTATAGCACAGTATAACCTCTTTAAATTCCAATTGGCTTACTTTAACTGGCTATAATTAAAAATATATGATATTAACTAATTAAAAAATAAACAGTATTTTATTTTATAAATATAGCTGACAAACATGCTGAAAATTGTTGTTTTAAAAACTATTGATTAACATTTTAAGTTATTATGAAGCCTAGTGTTTTTGTTAGATTTAGTATTGAGCTGAGAGCTAGCGGTTCACTATCCAATCCCATCTGTCTAGCAGTTACCTTTCTCCGGGGAGAGATGGTGCTCCACGGGGACGTCCATCTCAGACAGTTGGCCCAGGAGAGCAGGGCTGCACACACTCACTGTTGTACAGTCTGCCATATAGGTACAGTACAACATACTCCATGAGAGGACACCTCTCTATAAAGGTCAGTTTTCATTGTCAAAATTGACAACTTTCCATCAAGTATATCAACAGGTGTCTTCATGCTTTCAAATTATTTTGACATTTCAGTGCACTGCAAGAGTCACATCAGTTTGCTAATAAGTTGTGTCACAAGTGATGAGAATGGGCATTCTGATATTGATTGGATTTTATGGACAGAATTTATATAAAGAGGAATGTGGAGAGAGAAAATTATTTTATCCTATATAATACCTTCACTTATGATAAGGCACAATTTGGATTATAAATAAACACAAGGTAATAAGACCAAATAAATAAATAATGTGTGACGTTTTGGTAACAGCATTGTTACCAATTTCAGACAAAAGTACTGATTCAGAAAAAATATCACAGCATGTTTTCGCAAGGTAATAAGGCCAAATCCAAATAAATAGTGTTTGATGTTTTGGTAACAGCGTTGTTACTGAAACGCCACTATTTATTTAATTGGATTTGGTCTTATTACCTTGTGTTTATGACCTTTACTTATATTTCACACATTTCTTGTGATTTGGTAATTTAGGCAGATACACCAGGCTATATACCACTGGATCTGACACTCTTATGGCCGTCTTAAATTGAAAAAGAGCCTTTGAAGTCATCTGAGAGCCAATCCTACATGACCTACTCCCTCTAGAGAAGGATATGGAGGTCTGTACTCATGTTAGAGTCTGCAGCAAAGGCTTCCATGTTAGGAACAACCTCAAATTACAGGCAAAGTCAGAATTTAACCAAAGTGTGCCATAATCAACAAAAACTGAACTCCTACACCCCATGACCTGCAGCTCCAGAACACATTTTGGCTTGCATTAGATACACTAAACAGGATCTTTGAGAGAGGCCGCTTCTTATCATAAAACAGCTCGAGGAGCATGAACTCATGGAATTGGTGTAATCTTTACACAAGGGGATAAGAAACAACAACTCTAGATAAGTTTTGTCCAATGTCCAACACATGGGAAGGTTATTTCAATGAGCAAGTGAAGTCACTCACCTGATGGTGAGCAGGTCGCAGCCCGCCAGCGCCAGGATCTCCCCCGTGTTGCGGAAGGAAGCCCCCATCACCACGGTGTGGTAGCCAAACTTCTTGTAGTAGTTGTAGATCTTGGTGACGCTCACCACTCCTGGATCCTCCAGCGGCTGGAAGCTCTTCTGCTCCGTGTTGGCCACAAACCAGTCCAGGATCCGGCCCACAAACGGGGAGATCAAGGTCACCCCGGCCTCCGCACAGGCCACTGCCTGCAAGTTACACCCTTCAGCTTCGATCTTACCTCACAGCTTCTCTCATTCTACAATTGTGATTATGTAGAGGCACCTTTCCCTTTATTTATGGATCAGAACAATGCACTTCTACCATGACGACTACACACGTATGTGGTTAGCTTTTCTTATTTAATCAAGAATGGGTTATTTAGAAGAGGAGAAAGACCTCTTTAAATATCCTGACTTCAAATGACCCGGTTGATAGACCTCAGCAAGAGTCCCACTCCAGGGATACGGAGGAGCTGTGTCTGAACTCATGTTAGAGTCGGCAGCAAAGGCTTCCATGTTAGGAACGGCCTCAAACTACAGGCAAAGTCAGACTTTCACCATAGTGTGCCTGGATCATGGTGCCATGATCAATGAAAGCTGCACCCCTATACCCCATTCCATGAGATCATGAACTCATGTAATCTTTACACAAGGGGATAAGAAACGACAACAACAGAATGGGTATTTGGCCAATTCTGGAATAATTAAAAATCAACGAGAATAGTTGATATTTATTCCAATAGATGGCGCAAGCCATCAGCAACTTTCAGTTGCACGATAAGGAGATGCCCTTTTTTATTTTTAACGATGTACTTGTTCATCAACCTAGTAAAAAAACTCCACTAGTGGTGATGAAGGCAGAGCCACAACTTCAGTTTTGGCAAATTCAGACAGAAGCCACCAAGCTGTATACCATGGTACCATCAGTACAAGCTCGGCATTGATTCCACAACATGCTACAACCTGTATACCATGGTACCATCAGTACAAGCTCGGCATTGATTCCACAACATGCTACAACCTGTATACCATGGTACCATCAGTACAAGCTCGGCATTGATTCCACAACATGCTACAAGAGGAGTTATAAAACTGGTTGAATTGTCCAAACATGTGTTGTTGGATCATATTATTTATAAATTTCTTTAATCAATTTTTATTTATGTAGATTATCCAAAATTCTATTGTTGTAAAATCTTTAATGTGTAAATTTTAAACCAGTCAGTATGTATGTAATCTCTGGTAGCTGAATCTTAATAAACAGTTATTCAAAATCAAGTGGCAAAATGCTTCTTTATAGAAATTATTCAAGCCACTACATTGGACACTTTTTTCTGATTTAAAAATAAATGCTCCAATGGCCCCAATTCTTTCAAAAGTCCAACCTCACCAGTGAGTGCAAGTAACCAAAAAAGGCTCTTGCACATTTGTAAGTGCAAAGTCAAACTGCTTTTCACATGTGTAAACATGTGGTGTTCTTATAAAGGAGTCGCCTACCTCTACCCACCATGATTATCATGGCCTGTACCATGTGTATTAGGGATAAGCAAAAAAAAATCTGGTGAAGTGGCCAACTATGCCTTGGGAACACATAGATTCCAGTAGATTGGAAGTGTTGCCACCAAAACTCCTTATAAACATCATGTGACTTTGGAGTTGTGGAGTTACCTGGGCGAAGTTGAAGAGCAGGGTCATGTTGCAGTGGATGCCATGGTCCTTCTCCAGCACTCTGTGCCAAACATTAGATAGATTTTAGCAAACCTGACCATTGTAAATGATAATACACAAGGGTGGTTTGGGTAGTAGGATTTTAGCAAACCTGACCATTGTAAATGATAATACACAAGGGTGGTTGTGTGTAGTAGGATTTTAGCAAACCTGACCATTGTAAATGATAATACACAAGGGTGGTTGTGTGTAGTAGGATTTTAGCAAACCTGACCATTGAAAATGATAATACACAAGGGTGGTTGTGTGTAGTAGGATTTTAGCAAACCTGACCATTGAAAATGATAATACACAAGGGTGGTTGTGTGTAGTAGGATTTTAGCAAACCTGACCATTGAAAATGATAATACACAAGGGTGGTTGTGTGTAGTAGGATTTTAGCAAACCTGACCATTGAAAATGATAATACACAAGGGTGGTTGTGTGTAGTAGGATTTTAGCCAACCTGACCATTGTAAATGATAATACACAAGGGTGGTTGTGTGTAGTAGGATTTTAGCAAACCTGACCATTGTAAATGATAATACACAAGGGTGGTTGTGTGTAGTAGGATTTTAGCAAACCTGACCATTGTAAATGATAATACACAAGGGTGGTTGTGTGTAGTAGGATTTTAGCAAACCTGACCATTGTAAATGATAATACACAAGGGTGGTTGTGTGTAGTAGGATTTTAGCAAACCTGACCATTGTAAATGATAATACACAAGGGTGGTTGTGTGTAGTAGGATTTTAGCAAACCTGACCATTGTAAATGATAATACACAAGGGTGGTTGTGTGTAGTAGGATTTTAGCAAACCTGACCATTGTAAATGATAATACACAAGGGTGGTTGTGTGTAGTAGGATTTTAGCAAACCTGACCATTGAAAATGATAATACACAAGGGTGGTTGTGTGTAGTAGGATTTTATAAAGCGTACATCTTTACTAAAAGATTCAGACCTTTGAGAGCTGCTTATCATAAAACAGCTCGAGGAACATGGACTCATGGAATTTGTGTGTACAAGGGGATAAGAAACAACAACAATAAAATATTCAGAAACAAGAATATAAGCCCTAATCCAAATAATTTAATAGTGTGTGACATTTCGGTAACAGCATTGTTACCATTATCACACAAAAGAATAAAATGATTATATAAAAAAAAATGATTTTATTCTTTTGTCTGAAGATGGTAACAAGGCTGTTACCGAAATGTCACACACTATTAAATTATTTGGATTAGGTCTTATTTTCTTGTAGCTATGATCTATAATCCAAATTATGCTTTTATCACAAAATATCTTTGTTGCAGCTCTAGGCTACATGAGTTCTAATCCTTCTGAAAGCTGTGGAAGTCATATGCATGTATCAAAGACCACATTTTGACAACTTCAATAATATTAATTCTTTAGAGCAATGTTTCTCAACTTTTTTTTGGCTCTCAAAAAACTGGTATTTTTTTTTGCAACAAAACTTTTTTACATATATTACAGAAGTACAAAATATAAGTTGACAAAAAAATCTTAATCCTAAAACTAAGGCATTCACAGTACACTCATGGACAAAACTTAAGGAAGTTGTAGTATGTATATTGGGACAATAACTGTAAAACATATTACAATGGCTTTATTAAAGACACACAAGATAAACCAAGTGTGAACAAAATTGCCTCTGTCTCCTTCAAAAGAATTCAGACTTTCCACTTCCTTTAGTTTTGTCCATGAGTGTATATAAATATATATAAATCATACAAAATTTGATCAATAATTATTTGAACATGGAGAATTAGAATGACCAGGGTTCGCAGGGTTTTACTCTATATATATTTACCTATAAAGAGTCACCTCTCCCGTCAAAACAAAGCCACAACACCAGCTTTGAGATGCTTAGCTGACAAAGTGGCTAGGTCAAATCTATGGCTAAAATATAGATGGAAATTTTTCTGGGAGGATATTCATCTACAAAGATAAGGGTCACCTCTTAATAACGAGTTTACAAAGTGGGAAGAGGAGCTTCTTTTTATTAGCATGAACATAAGCTTTCGGACACATCGTCCTTCATCAGATAAGAGTAATAAACGCGCTGAGGATCCATATATACACAAAGCTGAAAAGAAAATTTACATAACTGCAAAAGATAAAAGTATTTAAAGATAAAAATAAAAATAAGAACCAAATATGCTAAAAAAGAGATTATAGGGATTAAATGCTAATAAATCTGGACTAAGTACATATGCACTATGAATGGTGTTAATCAAGGGCAGGCAAATGCAACCTAAGGCTATTCACATAACATATGGTATTGTTCTGGTATATCTATATGCCTGTTGATGCTGTTTGTTTTTATTGACACAAATGCCTCTAGTAAAAGTCTTTGGTACTTATTATTGATATTGCTGTATAGAATGGATGGCTTTGATAGATTGAATGTATGACCGGTTTGTATAGAATGACTGTAAATAGGGGAATTTA
This sequence comes from Cordylochernes scorpioides, assembly GCA_030710605.1. Lineage (NCBI taxonomy): Eukaryota > Metazoa > Arthropoda > Arachnida > Pseudoscorpiones > Chernetidae > Cordylochernes > Cordylochernes scorpioides. The sequence continues at coordinate 73,980,508 of CP092881.1, forward strand.
GGTTTTTATTAGAGACGTTTCTGGAATGCTCAACCATTCTGATGGCGACGGATCTACCCGTCTCCCCGACATAAGTGGCATTACATTGGTCGCAAGAGACGGAATAGACAGCACCACCAGAACGGAGAGCACTCGCATGAAGGGAAGATCTGGTAATGGGGTGTCGGATTAGTGTGGCGATGTTAGGTGGGTTCTGGAAGTATGTTGTAATGCCATGGTGCCTTAAAAACCTGGCTATGGTGATAGACTGGGGGCAAAAAGGAAGGGAGCAAATATTTCTGTGTATAGCTGGAGCACTGTTGTGGTGAGGGTCATGCATGTGTTTAAGAATGAAGGGGGTCGGGTAGCCGGATTTGGATAAATATGAAAATATTTTAGCCTTTTCTATTGTTTGGAATAACGGGAGGGAACAATGAGTAAAGATACGTTTAGTGAGAGCTCTAACTGTATTGATTTTGTGTGATGTTGGGCAATGTGATCGGAAGTTTGTGTGGTGTGGGGGTGTGTTGTTTTTATAGTATACTGTGGTATGGAAACTGCTGGGGGTGCGTATGACTAGTGTATCTAGGAATGGTAGGACTGAGTGATTTTCTGTTTCATGGGTGAAGGCTATGTCTGGGTGGAAGGAGTTGAGGTCAGATAGGATGTGAGAGGCAGATACCTCACTTACCAAGCAAAAGGTATCATCGATGTACCGCCTCCATAGAAAGATGTCTGAAGAATGGCGTGAAGTGATCCATTGGTCTAGTGACCTCATGACAACCTCAGCCACCACGGTTGAGAGGGGGCTACCCATGGGGGAGCCCTTGGTCTGCTTGAAAAACTGGGTATCAAATGTGAAGGTGGACATGCCTAGGCATATGGAAGTGAGCTCGACAACCGTCTCCGCGGTGAGGGTGTCTAACAGGGGGGCATTTTCGAGGAAAGTGCGTAAACTATTAATGATCAAGGGGTGGGCAAGTGAGAGATATAGAGACGTTACATCGAAAGAAACCATTATGGACCTGGGGGGAGGTGTGAGGCTGGTGATATAGGACACAAACGAGGGGGAGTTTGCAATGGTATATTCCCATGGGGGAGACTGTAGAAGGGGGGTCAAGAAGTTGGACAAAAATTTTGACAGGGTATATGCCGGAGAGAGATGGTAAGATGCGAATCAGGGATCCTGTTCGCAATCCATTTTCATCCGTCGTCATACGCCGCGCCCAACTCCACCTGTTATCGTCTAGAATCAAAGGTTGCCATTCCAATATCCGATTTATTTCTAAGTCCGTCAAGGGATTGATCTTTCTGGTCTCTCAGCTACTAACCAATCCAGAAATGGCCGATCTGTTGCAATCCATCACAAGGGACATTCGGCTCCAGAAGAACGATATAACGCAACGTCACAACTCCAAGCTTCATCACTGGATCAAGAAGTACAACTTCCCTGCCTATCTAGTAGAAGCCCATCTTCCCCAGTCACCCCAAGGAGTGGTCAACCTCTCGGACTATGTCTTGCCATCTGCTGATGCTGAGATTCTGGCATTGGGCCTAAAATACAGACTGCCTGGGCCTTCTGATATTCCTCGCATCTTAGCTGGTGTGGAACCCGCTCTCAGAGGCCTTAACCACCAAGACACCCATAGGATCAGACATTTTGTCACCTCCACCCTTCAACGACCCTACAATATCCCTAAACCGTCCCTAGCCATGAACAGGGTTATCTCCCGTCTTAAACGCAATAGAGACATAGTCATAACAAAATCCGATAAAGGCTCACAGACCGTAATTCTCAACACCACAGTTTACAAGCAAAAAATGCAAAACGTTCTCGACCAACACTCCATTTTTTCTGCCATCACTGAACAGGATCATAAAACATCCGTTAAGAATTTCCGTTTGCTATTGTTAAGATTAAAAAGGTCTCAGCAGATCACTAAAGAGCAATATAACGACTTCACAGCTAACCTCGCCCAAATAGCCTACATTTACGGCCTTCCAAAGATCCACAAGCCCGATGTTCCCCTCCGACCAATCATATCTTACCATCTCTCTCCGGCATATACCCTGTCAAAATTTTTGTCCAACTTCTTGACCCCCCTTCTACAGTCTCCCCCATGGGAATATACCATTGCAAACTCCCCCTCGTTTGTGTCCTATATCACCAGCCTCACACCTCCCCCCAGGTCCATAATGGTTTCTTTCGATGTAACGTCTCTATATCTCTCACTTGCCCACCCCTTGATCATTAATAGTTTACGCACTTTCCTCGAAAATGCCCCCCTGTTAGACACCCTCACCGCGGAGACGGTTGTCGAGCTCACTTCCATATGCCTAGGCATGTCCACCTTCACATTTGATACCCAGTTTTTCAAGCAGACCAAGGGCTCCCCCATGGGTAGCCCCCTCTCAACCGTGGTGGCTGAGGTTGTCATGAGGTCACTAGACCAATGGATCACTTCACGCCATTCTTCAGACATCTTTCTATGGAGGCGGTACATCGATGATACCTTTTGCTTGGTAAGTGAGGTATCTGCCTCTCACATCCTATCTGACCTCAACTCCTTCCACCCAGACATAGCCTTCACCCATGAAACAGAAAATCACTCAGTCCTACCATTCCTAGATACACTAGTCATACGCACCCCCAGCAGTTTCCATACCACAGTATACTATAAAAACAACACACCCCCACACCACACAAACTTCCGATCACATTGCCCAACATCACACAAAATCAATACAGTTAGAGCTCTCACTAAACGTATCTTTACTCATTGTTCCCTCCCGTTATTCCAAACAATAGAAAAGGCTAAAATATTTTCATATTTATCCAAATCCGGCTACCCGACCCCCTTCATTCTTAAACACATGCATGACCCTCACCACAACAGTGCTCCAGCTATACACAGAAATATTTGCTCCCTTCCTTTTTGCCCCCAGTCTATCACCATAGCCAGGTTTTTAAGGCACCATGGCATTACAACATACTTCCAGAACCCACCTAACATCGCCACACTAATCCGACACCCCATTACCAGATCTTCCCTTCATGCGAGTGCTCTCCGTTCTGGTGGTGCTGTCTATTCCGTCTCTTGCGACCAATGTAATGCCACTTATGTCGGGGAGACGGGTAGATCCGTCGCCATCAGAATGGTTGAGCATTCCAGAAACGTCTCTAATAAAAACCTAAATTCCCCTATTTACAGTCATTCTATACAAACCGGTCATACATTCAATCTATCAAAGCCATCCATTCTATACAGCAATATCAATAATAAGTACCAAAGACTTTTACTAGAGGCATTTGTGTCAATAAAAACAAACAGCATCAACAGGCATATAGATATACCAGAACAATACCATATGTTATGTGAATAGCCTTAGGTTGCATTTGCCTGCCCTTGATTAACACCATTCATAGTGCATATGTACTTAGTCCAGATTTATTAGCATTTAATCCCTATAATCTCTTTTTTAGCATATTTGGTTCTTATTTTTATTTTTATCTTTAAATACTTTTATCTTTTGCAGTTATGTAAATTTTCTTTTCAGCTTTGTGTATATATGGATCCTCAGCGCGTTTATTACTCTTATCTGATGAAGGACGATGTGTCCGAAAGCTTATGTTCATGCTAATAAAAAGAAGCTCCTCTTCCCACTTTGTAAACTCGTTATTAACTTTCAGTGAAGAGCAGTTCTACTCAGTTCTACTTAAGGGTCACCTCTCTTTGGCAGATTGAGAGGATTCCATTGGATCCCTTCTGGATATCCTGGAATAAAGTCCGCCCTAGACTGACAAGGGCCATCAGCCCGAAACCATGGTCTCTAGGTGGACACTTCTCAGTTTGCCAAAGCTGGTGTTGTGGCTTTGTCACCGACCTGAAGCCGCTAGTTTGAGGCGATGGTCAATAGATGGCGTCTGGTTTTGACATCTATTTTGATGGGAGAGGTGACCCTTATCTTTATAGATAAATATATATAGATAGATGGCCTCCCACAAAGCAACCAACATGTGTAGCCCCCACACTAAGAAGGTGTAGCCCCCCCCACAAAGCAACAAGCAGGTGTAGCCCTCCACACACCTGGCGGCCTGGATGCCCTCCCAAGTCGAGGCCAGTTTGATGAGGATGCGCTCCTTGCCCACCCCCTCCTCCTGGTACATCTGGATGAACCGCTGGGCCTTGGCGATGGAGGCTTCCTTGTCGAAGGACAGTCTGTAGCCACACAATATCTTGTCTTGTGGAGAGATATATTGGAGAAAATAATTTAATTACAAATAGATTATCAAACTTTGTTGCCAACTGAACTTTTTCATTTTTGTGGGGCTATTTAAACATGGGGGGGGGGGGGTGTAATAAAAAATTCATATCAAAAATTCTAAGAACAACAGAGAAATGTTTATTTTATTGTATCGATAGACCACGAGCTTCCACAGTACTCCTACAGGTGTATCTACAAAGGAATCCTGTAATGTCATTTTTGGCACAGAGGTAAGCCATCAAGGAAGGTATTTCATCCTGTTCAGCCCAATTTGCTTCATGTGTCCTAATTCCATAACAATTTGGATTATTCTATATACAGTTACGAGCGTCATGCATGGCCTCTGTCACGGTTTGCTTTTTTTTTTGGAATGGCGCCCTCCTATTGGTCGGCTACGATCACGCCACCTTTGCCCCCCCACCATTTCTGTAACTATTGTGTTGGAGCGGGTCGCTCCTTAAATAAATGCATATATTAGTTAATAACCAAATGGAATCCTCTCTTTCTTTTTCCCAGTAAGAGACGCCTACGGAAGCCAACAGTACATAGACAGATAAAGCACATAGGCTATAGTTATTAACTAAAATATGCATTTATTTAAGGCGCCAATTTATAATTGTAACAAATAGTATTTGAATCAAAACATTCAATCGGGTAAAACACGGGCGTTGCCCGGGTCATTCGGCTAGTAGATTATAAACACAAGGTAATAAGACCAAATCCAAATAAATAAAGTGTGTGACGTTTTGGTAACAGCATTGTTACCATCTTCAGACAAAAGTACTGAATACTGAAAAAAAAAAAAAGATTCAGTACTTTTGTCTGAAGATGGTAACAACGCTGTTACCAATACGTCACACACTATTTATTTATTTGGTCTTATTACCTTGTGTTTAGTAAAAATGGTAATTTTGCAAATGAAAGCTGTTCTTTACAGAGAGGTGTCCACTAAAGGGAGGTTCTACTGTGTGCACATCTATTGAGCAACCAGAGACAATATTTCTGTCCACAAAACTTATAAGAAAGTCAGAGAAGGATGATTTATACGACCAGCTTATTCAGTTCTTCAATTCCAATATTTCCCAACACAGAGTAACTGCAAGGTCGCTGGAGTGACGGAATCAAGGTTATTTTCTCTCTGCCACTTTCCTTCTACATCTTAAAAGGAAGTGAGCATTCCTTACCTTTACATCTTCCCCATCACTAATGTCGGCCTCTGGTGGTGTCATCCTTCTGGAGAACTTTTTATCCAAGTTGTATATTAGGTTGCTTAAAACTTGTGTTTATCTCTTTTAATTAAAAAAAAATATTATTCATAGTACACGTGGTGCAGGCCATGATAATCATGGTGGGTAGAAGTAGGAGAGTGTTTTACTGTAAGTGCACCACATGTCTACACCTGTGAAAAGCATTTCAACTTTTTAATTTTAATTGAGGCAAGTTTAGGAAAAAAAAAAAAAAGAGGCATTTCCTTATCATGCAACTGAAAGTTGCTGATGGCTTACGCCGTCTATCAGAATAAATATCAACTATTCTCGTTGATTTTTAATTATTCCAGAATTGGCCAAATACCCATTCTTGATTAATCAAGAAAAGCTAACAATGTTTCGGGCTGTTGGCCCTTGTCAGCAAGCTGTACCTCAACGACCAAAAACTGGTCATTCAGGCATCCTGAAAAATCATGAAATGGGTAGTTAAGCCCAGAATTCCATGAGAATGTTTTTTACACGATAGCAAATAGTTTTTGCTAAAAAAAAGTTCAATTAATGTTATTACCAAGTTGGCTTGAGAGAGTTGTGGGTGCAAACACAATATTGGGTCTGTCATTATGAGAGAAGTTCAATAAAATCAATAACTCTGAAATGTCACACAACATTTATTTATTTATTACTTTGTGTTTCTAAACTATAACCCAAATTGTTCCTTATTGAATCTGATTGAAATAATCACAAAGAAGATGGGAAGAGAAAACTGCTTCAGTTCACCTGGTGTTGATTCCATTTTACAGTTTCTTGTCTGAAGTCAATGTGTCAGATGAATCCTTCCTTTTTTAACATTACACCAAATGTGTAACAACTAAATTCACTGGCAATGTATTTCCTTCCAATAATATCATCAAATATTATCTCTACAGACCTTACTGCAATGATATAAGTTATTGAATGAGAGGGCTTCAATGTATTTCTTTTCAATAATATCATCAAATATTATCTCTACAGACCTTACTGCAATGATATAAGTTATTGAATGAGGGGGCTTGGCTCATCAGTAGTGAACCCTCTCAGCAGTTTCACCAAATTAATCTCCAGATTGCTCTACTATTGGATTGGCTTGGGATATACCCTGTATTTTCTATGGAAGGCAGCTTAGTGGTGTTTAGTGAACTATGGACATAAGCTTATAGGTCTGTAGAAGTCTTTTCAATAATATCATCAATAATTACCTCTACAGACCTGTAGAGTCTGTATATATAATATTTTATGATATTATTGAAAAGAAACACATTTCCAGTAAATTTATTTGTTACAATTTTTATCAATAGATGGCAATTGAATTTATAAAAATTAGATCAAATGAATACAAGGTAATAAGACCAAATCCAAATAAATAAATAGTGTGTGACGTTTCAGTAACAGCATTGTTGCCATCTTCAGACAAAAGTATTGAATGAGAAATTTTACCACAGCATGTTTTAAATAGTTACTGTTATCAAGTGTGTAAACAAGATAACAGATAAGAAGATAGTTTTCTGAGAAACACAGAATATTAATCTTAGAATTAAAAGTGGAAAAACCCACTTTTTTTAAAAAAATATAATTAAAAGCATATCTATAAATATCAGATTTTATCTATAAATTTTAATTCTAAGATTAATATTCTGTGTATCTCAGAAAACTATCTTCTTATCTGTTATCTGTTTACACACTTGATAACAGTAACTATTTAAAACATGCTGTGGTAAAATTTCTCATTCAATACTTTTGTCTGAAGATGGTAAAAACACTGTTACCGAAACATCACACACTATATATTTGGATTTGGTCTTATTACCTTATGTTTATCTATATATATAAAAATGGATGTTTGTTGGTCCACACATTGGTCCGTCCGTTCGTCAGTGATAATCTTCTACATCGCTCAACCAATCGTGATGAAACTTTGGGAAGATGTTTAGTATACTACCGGGATGGTTTCTGGCTAATTACTCTTTAGAAATAACCTTTCGTTGCATTTTTATTTACAATAAAACGTAAATTCACTCGCAATCAGCGCCCCCTCGCTGCAGACGTATGGCCTGAAATAGCCTCGCATGAGCTTATTTGTAACGTCAAGCTTAGCCTATAGGTTAGGTACACAGCTTCGTACCCCCGCAACCTAGGTTCGAGGCTCAGCGTGGGTGTTTTTTTTTTTTTTTCATTTCTTTTATATTATTGTAGCAAATTATTAAAAATATTATTTTATTTAAAATGTAGGCTTTTTAAAATAAAAATTAACATAAACAATTTTTTAATAATATTTGTAACAAACCTAGGTTCGAGGCTCAGCGTGGGTGTCTTTTTTTATTTTAATTTCTTTTATATTATTGTAGCAAGGTCTGTTTTTACAGCATTATTATATTTTGATTGGTTTATTTTAAATATGTTTGTTATGAAGAGGCTCTATGTAATACTATTTAGAGCACATTTTACATTTTAAACACCTAAGCCCCCCTCTTTTTAATATTGTAGCAAAGTATTAAAAGTATTATTTTATTTTAGATGTTTGCCATGAAACTTTGGGAAGTTGTTTAGTATACTACCGGGACGATTTCTGGCGAATTATTTTAAAATAATATTTATAACAATAATTATAGCGAAATTAAGACATAGTGATTATATTCTGTGTTTGTGCATATATAAATATTTTACAGAAAATGTGAGAGCGTCCAAATTGTGACTTATCATAGATCAAATGGAAGTAAGAGGTGTGGGCCACTGTGTGTTTGAAACATCCAACAATCCAGGTGTTCCACAACACCTAACTGTAAAGAGGAGTTTTCTAGAAACGGCTAGGTTTGGTTAGATGTTTTTCTTACAAGATAAAAATCTACAAGAAAATAAGGCCTAATCCAAATATATTAATAGTGTGTGACGTTTCGGTAACAGCATTGTTACCATAATTATTCTGTCTGATGAGGGTAACAACACTGTTACCAACACAAGGTAATAAGACCAAATCCAAATAAATAACTATGGTAACAATGCTGAAACGTCACACACTATTTATTTATTTGGATTTGGTCTTATTACCTTATGTTTATAATCTATAATCCAAATTGTGCCTTATCAACACTGTTACCGAAACGTCACACATTATTCACTCTTTTGTCTGATGATGGTAACAATGCTGGTACCAAAACGTCACACAATTTATTGGGATTAGGTCTTATTTTCTCTTCTTTCTTATCTCCACTCAATCATATTAGGGTGTCAAGCTTGTAAAGCTTGAGATCTTATTTTCTTGTAGCTATAATCTATGATCCAAATTGTGCTTTATCAAAATAAAAGAGATTCTAATTAACCTACTTATTTTAAATATTGGAAGCATTCAGGGAGTCACTCAGAGGAAGAATGAGAGAGAGTGGAGGAATGGCAGTACCTGGCATCCACCTCGGTGGAGACCCGGCCCGGGATGATCTTCAGGATCTCACAGCCAAAGAGGACGAAGAGCTTGTCAGTGGCCAGCTCCAGTCTTTCCTCCGGGGAACTGCCACAAGACACTTGTGTCAAACATTTCTATATGGGTTGGTTACAGAGTTAACAAACCATGCAAGTAGATTGAGAAAAAGGCATCTCCTTATTGTGCAACTGAGAGTTGCTGATGGCTTGCGCCATCTATCAGTATAAATATCAACTATTCGTTGATCTATTGGCCAATTCTGGAATAATTAAAAATCAACAAATAGTTGATATTTATTTTGTTAGATGGCGCAAGCCATCAGCAACTTTCAGTTTCACGATAAGGAGATGCCTTTTTCACAATTTATGAACCATATCCCAGTACAATGTCACATTTGTACTATTTTTTTCACAACGCAAGTAGAGTTTATCCTCTGTGTCACATCTTCTTGTCTGGGAGATTGAAACTATACTTTCTTTCATCGTATCATCCATATATAGGGTTGAACACAAAATAAATATGTATAAATAAGGAAATATATAGATAAATGTCTCTTTAGATCAATTTTCTCCCGGCAAAATTTCCATCTATATTTTAGCCATAGATTTGGCCCAGCCACTTTGCCAGCTAAACACCTCTTTGGCAGATTGTCAAGATTCCATTAGATCCCGTGTGGATCTCAAGGAATAAAGTCCGCCCTAGACTAACGAGGGCCATTAGCACGAAACCATGGTCTCTAGGTGGACGCTTTTCAGTTTACCAAAGCTGGTGTTGTGGCTTTGTCATCAACCCGAGACCTCTAGTTTGCGGCGACGGTCAATAGATGGCATCTAGTTTTGACGGGAGAGGCGACCTTTGTCTCTTTAGATCAATTTCCTCCTGGCAAAATTTCCATCTGTAGATAAATAAATGTAAAATAGATAAATATATACAGAGTGTTCATTGGTAGCGCCCGGAACTTATGTAATGATGAGGATTCCATGACTGCAGTAATTGATGAGGTAGTAGGATTCCATGACTGCAGTAATTGATGAGGTAGTAGGATTCCATGACTGCAGTAATGTATTTATAAGATGTACTCCATCTGTTAGAAGAAATTTGAACTAGATAAGGCACAATTTGGATTATAGATCATAAACACAAGGTAATAAGACCAAATCCAAATAAATAAATAATGTGTGACATTTCAGTAACAGTGTTGTTACCATCTTCAGACAAAAGTACTGAATGAGAAATTTTATCACAGCATGGTATCTGCTATCTTGTTTACACACTTGATAACAGTAACTATTTAAAACATGCTGTGGTAAAATTACTCATTCAGTACTTTTGTCTGAAGATGGTAACAATGCTGTTACCGAAACGTCACACACTATTTATTTATTTGGATTTGGTCTTATTACCTCGTGTTTAAAATTTGAACTATTTTGACACGTATAGTTCTTTTTAAAATAAATCAATTTTCTACTACCCTTCCTGCAACGCGTGATGAAATAATGGGAGGGCCTGGCTCATCAGTGGTGAACCCTCCCAGCGGTTTTGTCAGTTTAATCTACCATACTGCTGTTATATTGAATTTTTCGGTTTTCCTTTTATACTGATACTGAACACTTGGAATTTTAAATGAACTATGGACATAATTCACAAGGTAATAAGACCGAATCCAAATAAATAAATAGTGTGTGATGTTTCGGTAACAGCGTTGTAACCATCTTCAGACAAAAGTATTGAATGAGAAATTTTACCACAGCATGTGGCATATTTCTCATTCAGTACTTTTGTCTGAAGATGGTAACAACGCTGTTACCGAAACGTCACACACTATTTATTTATTTGGATTTGGTCTTATTACCTTGTTTTTATAATCTATAATCCAAATTGTGCCTTATCTATGGAAATAATTCTATTGTCCTCAAGTCCATAGTTCCTGTTGTATCCTTTCTATTACCTTTGTGATGTGTTTCTCACACAAATTGGTCGGCCATGTCTGTCTTCAATTTTTTTCTTCACCATTTTTGAAACGTGCAAACAACCTGAATAAATGTACACAATTTGTTCACTTGCCTCAGCAATTTGACTGTTTCAGTGAACAATTCCTATTTTAAAACATAATATTAGTTCTCTGTTCAATGTTACAACAGCGCCAGTTACTTGGTAGCGTCATTTACCGGCATTTCAAGAATTATTAGTGTGGCCAGAGGGGAGGTTATTTGTTTGGTTATTGGGATTTATTTCTTCCTCACAGCAGCATCAGTCTCAATTGTCAGACTGGGTATACAAGTAGGACTACCTCCCTGTAAATAAAACCTAATTTCAGAACCAAGTGTCCTTTAGAGAGAGGTGTCCTCCTACCAGAGAGTTGCTAAATAGTAAAAATGATAATTTTGCAAATGACAACTTTCCTTTGTAGAATGGTGTCCTCTAGTGTGAGTGTCCTCTCATGGAGGTTGTTCTACTGTATATAGATACAACATAAAGTTGCGGGAAGATGATATTCTAGAACCTAGAGAGGTACCTCTCCCTTTAATATACGAGGGTGAGTAGAAAAGTAAGGTCTCGTATTTTTTTTTTCATAGAAAAACACATTTAATCACAACTTTTTTATACATCATTGGAAAGGTTGGACACTTTGCTATTTTTCTACATAGTCCCCTTGATGCTCAATCACTTTTTTCATCCTGTCAACCAACTTTGTAATTCCGGGGTTGTACCACTCTCCTGCCGCCCCTTTGAGCCACTTGTTGACCCACCTGGCGGACACCTTTCTGTAGCAGAGGGTCTCAGACACAATCTTGTGCACGGAGAAGTGGCTGCAATCTTCATTCAGGCCATCCTCGATCTCTTCAAGGGTTATCCGCTGGTTTGCGCGCACCATTTCGTCGATTCGAGCCACGGTTGATTCCGGCAAACTCGGCCGCCCAGACCGCTGTTCATCGTGGACGTTTATCCGCCCCTCGATAAACTCCCGGCACCATTTCCGCACATTTTTGATGTCCATGCACTTCTCACCATACACTTCCACTAACTGACGGCGAATTTCGACAGGAGAATTATTTTTCGCATTTAAAAAGCGTATAACTGAGCGCAACTCGCACTTGGCGGGAGAGCTAAGGGGAAGCTCCATCGCGAACGGCTGCCAGACAGCGACTGAGTGTCCCAAGATCACCGGGAAGGTTCTAGACGGTAGAGGGGGAACCAAGGAAGGCAGCGGTGTTGTCGGATTTTACCTAGCAACGCGCGTTCGCAAATTATCTCGTAGAAGAACTTACTTTTCTACTCACCCTCGTACATCAGAAGGATACATTATATTCATCACCCTGGTAAAAAAACTTTACTAGTGATGATGAAGATTAGCCAGAACACCAGTTCTGACAAATTCAGAAAGAAGCCAACCTGTTTACCGTGGGTTTTGTCTGAATTGTGTTGTGGTTCATTCTTCACCACCATTAGCAAATATTTTCACCAGGATGATGAACATAATGCACCATTCTGATGTATAACTAAATGCCTCTCTAGATGCATGAATATCATCTTCCCGCAACTTTGTTTTGCCAATATAAGATATATATATACAGTATGTTCAAATTTTGGAAGACAGCTGAAGAGAAGTAGAAGCTATATACATAATCTAATTGATGTAAATAATTATATGTAAATAATCTTTGTCAGGATTAGAATGACGAATCCTGTATGGGACTTTGATTCCAGTAAAAGGCTTGTTGCTGCTGTTGTATATAGTCACAATGTAGAAAATACTACACTATACCTACTACTTATAGGTTTCTCTCTGTATTCTTAGTTCTCTTCTCTTCAATTACTCTGTAAACTGGTGAATCCTTTATAGGACGAGATATCCTCAATAAAGGCTTTTGTTGTTGTTGTTGTTGATATATATACAGGAGAACTACCTCCCTGTAAAATACACCTAGTTGCAGAGCAAAAGTGTCCTTTAGAGAGAGGTGTTCTCTTACTGGAGAGTCGCTAAAGAGTGAAAATGGTAATTTTGAAAATGAAAGCTGTTCTTTGTAGAGAGATGTCCTATAGTGGGAGTGTCTTCTCATGGAGGTTGTTCTACTGTGTATGAAAACTTCCTACCTCATATTTAAGATTTGTTCTTATACATATACAGTAGAACCTCCATGAGAGGACACTCGTGCTAGAGGACACCTCTCTATAAAGGACAGTTTTCATTTGTAAAATTATCATTTTTACTATTTAGCAACTCTCCAGTAAAAGGACACCTCTCCCTAAAGAACACCTTGGCTCTACAATTAGGTGTTGTCCTGTACAGGGAGGTAGTTCTACTGTATATATATGCTATATAGGAGAGAGAACAAGTTCTTACACATGAGAGTGTCTACAGTAGATAGCTACCTGGCTTTCTCCTTGGCATACTGGACGGCCCGGGCAATGAGTCCCTGGTACTGCTCCAGCTTGGAGGCCGCCAGGATGAGGGAGGGATTGGTGGTGGCATCTGTGGGCTGGTACTTCTTCATGGCTGCACCCACACACCTTCTGTGGTACAATGGTACTGCTCCACCAGTGGTACAATGGTACTGCTCCAGTGGTACAATGGTACAGCTCCAGTGGTACAATGGTACTTAGTCCCCCAGTGTACTATGGTACTGCTCCAGTGGTACTATGGTACTGCTCCACCAGTGGTACAATAGTACTCAGTCCACCAGTGGTACAATGGTACAGCTCCAGTGGTACAATGGTACTCAGTCCCCCAGTGTACTATGGTACTGCTCCAGTGGTACTATGGTATTGCTCCACCAATGGTACAGCTCCAGTGGTACAATAGTACTCAGTCCACCAGTGGTACAATGGTACAGCTCCAGTGGTACAATGGTACTCAGTCCCCCAGTGTACTATGGTACTGCTCCAGTGGTACTATGGTACTGCTCCACCAGTGGTACAATGGTACTCAGTCCACCAGTGGTACAATGGTACAGCTCCAGTGGTACAATGGTACTCAGTCCCCCAGTGTACTATGGTACTGCTCCAGTGGTACTATGGTACTGCTCCACCAATGGTACAATGGTACTCAGTCCACCAGTGGTACAATGGTACAGCTCCAGTGGTACAATGGTACTCAGTCCCCCAGTGTACTATGGTACTGCTCCAGTGGTACTATGGTACTGCTCCACCAGTGGTACAATGGTACTCAGTCCACCAGTGGTACAATGGTACAGCTCCAGTGGTACAATGGTACTCAGTCCCCCAGTGTACTATGGTACTGCTCCAGTGGTACTATGGTATTGCTCCACCAATGGTACAGCTCCAGTGGTACAATAGTACTCAGTCCACCAGTGGTACAATGGTACAGCTCCAGTGGTACAATGGTACTCAGTCCCCCAGTGTACTATGGTACTGCTCCAGTGGTACTATGGTACTGCTCCACCAGTGGTACAATGGTACTCAGTCCACCAGTGGTACAATGGTACAGCTCCAGTGGTACAATGGTACTCAGTCCCCCAGTGTACTATGGTACTGCTCCAGTGGTACTATGGTATTGCTCCACCAATGGTACAATGGTACTCAGTCCACCAGTGGTACAATGGTACAGCTCCAGTGGTACAATGGTACTCAGTCCCCCAGTGTACTATGGTACTGCTCCAGTGGTACTATGGTACTGCTCCAGTGGTACTATGGTACTGCTCCACCAGTGGTACAATGGTACTCAGTCCACCAGTGGTACAATGGTACAGCTCCAGTGGTACAATGGTACTCAGTCCCCCAGTGTACTATGGTACTGCTCCAGTGGTACTATGGTATTGCTCCACCAATGGTACAGCTCCAGTGGTACAATAGTACTCAGTTCACCAGTGGTACAGCTCCAGTGGTACAATGGTACTCAGTCCCCCAGTGTACTATGGTACTGCTCCAGTGGTACTATGGTACTGCTCCACCAGTGGTACAATGGTACTCAGTCCACCAGTGGTACAATGGTACAGCTCCAGTGGTACAATGGTACTCAGTCCCCCAGTGTACTATGGTACTGCTCCAGTGGTACTATGGTATTGCTCCACCAATGGTACAGCTCCAGTGGTACAATAGTACTCAGTCCACCAGTGGTACAATGGTACAGCTCCAGTGGTACAATGGTACTCAGTCCCCCAGTGTACTATGGTACTGCTCCAGTGGTACTATGGTACTGCTCCACCAGTGGTACAATGGTACTCAGTCCACCAGTGGTACAATGGTACAGCTCCAGTGGTACAATGGTACTCAGTCCCCCAGTGTACTATGGTACTGCTCCAGTGGTACTATGTTATTGCTCCACCAATGGTACAATGGTACTCAGTCCACCAGTGGTACAATGGTACAGCTCCAGTGGTACAATGGTACTCAGTCCCCCAGTGTACTATGGTACTGCTCCAGTGGTACTATGGTACTGCTCCACCAGTGGTACAATGGTACTCAGTCCACCAGTGGTACAATGGTACAGCTCCAGTGGTACAATGGTACTCAGTCCCCCAGTGTACTATGGTACTGCTCCAGTGGTACTATGGTACTGCTCCACCAGTGGTACAATGGTACTCAGTCCACCAGTGGTACAATGGTACAGCTCCAGTGGTACAATGGTACTCAGTCCCCCAGTGTACTATGGTACTGCTCCAGTGGTACTATGGTATTGCTCCACCAATGGTACAGCTCCAGTGGTACAATAGTACTCAGTCCACCAGTGGTACAATGGTACAGCTCCAGTGGTACAATGGTACTCAGTCCCCCAGTGTACTATGGTACTGCTCCAGTGGTACTATGGTATTGCTCCACCAATGGTACAATGGTACTCAGTCCACCAGTGGTACAATGGTACAGCTCCAGTGGTACAATGGTACTCAGTCCCCCAGTGTACTATGGTACTGCTCCAGTGGTACTATGGTATTGCTCCACCAATGGTACAATAGTACTCAGTCCACCAGTGGTACAATGGTACAGCTCCAGTGGTACAATGGTACTCAGTCCCCCAGTGTACTATGGTACTGCTCCAGTGGTACTATGGTACTGCTCCACCAGTGGTACAATGGTACTCAGTCCACCAGTGGTACAATGGTACAGCTCCAGTGGTACAATGGTACTCAGTCCCCCAGTGTACTATGGTACTGCTCCAGTGGTACTATGGTACTGCTCCACCAGTGGTACAATGGTACTGCTCCACCATTCCTTGTGTGAGCATACTTCTTTGGTTCTTTAAAATAAAAGACACTTTGGCTAGAAAAAGTTTTTATTTTCTCGATGTTTCAACAAAAATATTTTGTCTTCGTTATGAAACATAGTGTTTTGCTATGGCCCTACTTGTAAACAACAAAGTACTAAATGGAAGTCACCATGTTTGTATTCAACAGTAAAGATTATTCACTGATTAAAGAAATTAAATCTTCCTGTGAGTTGAATTGGCCCCACTGCTATTTCATATACAGTAAAACCTCCATGAGAGGACACTCGCACTAATGGACACCTCTCTCTAAAGGACACTTTGGCTCTGCAATTAGGTGTTGTCCTTTACAGGGAGGTAGTTCTACTGTACCTTGCTATTATTGTAAATAATTTACATAAATAATAAACATTTTGTTTATCTTTATTAAACATCATCATCATTACCCTGACAATATCCTCAATGTGGTTACATATGCAATATAGCAAAGCGATTTGCATACACACATCCCAAAGGGTATTTCAACTAATCCATAGTGTTGATAAGGCACAATTTGGTTTATAGATTATAAACACAAGGTAATAAGACCAAATCCAAATAAAAAAATAGTGTGTGACGTTTCGGTAACAGCGTTGTTACCATCTTCAGACAAAAGTACTGAATGAAGTATTTGTATCAGTACTTTTGTCTGAAGATGGTAACAACGCTGTTACCGAAACGTCACACACTATTTTTTTTATTTGGATTTGGTCTTATTACCTTGTGTTTATAATCCATAGTGTCTTAGTAATGAATACTCTGTTATAAAATTGGCCATTTAGTGGTTGTGCAGGTCATCTAATTGTAAGCCTTTCTCATTAGAAAACAAATATATTCAGTAGGCCTTTTCCTCCACTGCGGCTATTACACAATGTTTTCTGTCTAGGTATTCCTTATTACTGTAATAATTTCTTGAATTAATATATTGGATTAAAAAAAAAAAAAAAAATGCTGGACCAAAGCGCGTAATGGGCACGACGTTGGGAAATATTTGTATGCATGCATTTTGACTGCATTAATAGTATAAACTTGTCTGAAGAATCTAGAGACATTTCATGAGAACGGGTTATCAAGTTTTTGATGGCAATAAAATATTGATAAGAACATGTGTGTGTGGAACAAAAAAACTATTACCTTCAAAGTCCCCGGTATCTGCCACAATCGTGGTGATTTTTTTCAATTGTTCCAGAGCAGATGCCATTGTTGATCTGAAAAGCACAGTCGTGTTAACTCTCTCTCACACAATTGCGAAATATACGTAAAAGGCGCGTTAAAAATTCCCGGATGTTAATCTGCCGGGAAGTGAAATACTACATCCCCTTTCGACGTCACTAAATTATTGGGTAACTTACTGAAATGTATTAAAATCTTTATGGATTTAATAGAAACAAAATTTTCTTTGTTAAAAGGATTGAGTCGGCAAACACCACGTGATGTAAACAAAGTAAACGCAACCAATTGATTCAAACATTTTTTCGATATTAGTAAAAAAAATAATATTTTCGAAAAAAAAATGTTTTATTTTAAAAATAAAAACTGTTCCTATGAATCATTTTATTTATTGCATTTATTAAGAAAAAATTAAATATATATATTGCAATAAAAAATTTCTGAAAATATACTCCAAAGGGGGCGCGCGGATTTCGGAATCGCCACACATATTTTTCCCTAAGGGAAATTGTTTTAAAAGCACATCCTTTTACGTGTTGCGAGAAGTTTCTCGATTTGGGTTTGCCATGACTTGTATGCACAAAGATTCCGTAGGGTCGAGTTTATTCCATTTATTTGGGTTGCTAGTACTTCTTATAGTCGTTACAAAACTTTTATATTCTTTATGGAAAGGCCTTTATCAATGTATTATAGGCCCACAATTAGGACATACAGTCCAATGGAAGAAAATGGGAAAATGGGCAGGTGAGTTCCTTTTTGAGTATTACTTGATAAAAATGTCACTTAAAGTTAAATGTAAGGTAAAAATAATTGAATAAATTTATTAAAAAATTGATTTGAAATTTGGCCCTTTAATAATCAGAAGATATTAACCGATTGGTTCCTTTTATAATAAATTGTTTGTGTAGTTGTAACTGGAGCAACTGATGGCATTGGAAAAGCCTATGCACATGAGGT
Organism: Cordylochernes scorpioides; assembly: GCA_030710605.1. Taxonomy (NCBI): domain Eukaryota; kingdom Metazoa; phylum Arthropoda; class Arachnida; order Pseudoscorpiones; family Chernetidae; genus Cordylochernes; species Cordylochernes scorpioides. The sequence goes on from CP092881.1 coordinate 73,998,740, forward strand.
AGGTGACTAGAAATAGTATTTTTTTTTCCTTTGCTTATCAAAATATCATTTCATCATCTAATTATTTGTTAATTTCTCAATTTATTTTATAATTAAAATTAGGAACTGTCTTTAAACTATTTAAGATTTTATGTCTTACTAGCCACATTATTCCAGTCTATAATTTGAAATATATTTAGTAGATGAGCAGACGCTAAAGTTTAAAACCTTATTAACTAACAGCTCATTATCTTTTGGTATCCTAAGTTAATTTCTATCAATCTCTAGGTATACTGATATCTTTGCAAACTTTTTCTATAAATTGTGCAAATTATATTTTACAAATTAAGTATAATATATTTTATATGATAGGCACAATTTGGATTATAGATTATAAACACAAGGTAATAAGACCAAATCCAAATAAATAAATAAATAGTGTGTGACGTTTCGGTAACAGCATTGTTACCATCTTCAGACAAAAGTACTGAATGAGAAATTTTACCACACTAGTTTTAAATAGTTACTGTTATCAAGTGTGTAAACAAGATAGCAGATAAGAAGATAGTTTTCTCAGAAACACAGAATATTATTAGAATTAAAAGTGGAAATTTTAAAAATATTTTTTTAGTTCCTCTCAACTTAAGAAGACAATTATTAACAGAAAATATAATAACAAACTAAAAAGTTTTAACACAACACAGAACAGGCCAATTCATTAACAATTGGAATAAAAATCAACTAAAACATCAACTTGTCTAGGCCTTGGTCATTCTAATAATCTTTTGCAATTCACTACAGAACAATCCTATATAAACCAATCAACAGTCTTGATAAATTTTGACAAAACCAATGAAGATTCTGGGGCCGGGTTTCTAGATTACTTAATAACTTTGCCAAAGTGTAAAAGCAGAGAGGAACCCTCATAAGTAATAAGGCACAATTTGGATTATAAACACAAGGTAATAAGACCAAATCCAAATAAATAAATAATGTGTGACATTTCGATAACAATGCTGTTACCGAAATGTCACACACTATTTATTTATTTGGATTTGGTCTTATTACCTTGTGTTTATAACCCTCATAAGTCTTACTAAATATTAAATTTAACAGTACCTTAGAATCTATCTCCATAAAAAGAAAACCTGCCATTATAAGAATTACTCAGAAACATTACTTTGGAAAAAAATCATCAAATATCAACTTTAAAAAAGAGATAGATGGACATTTGGAAGTGGAGCAGTATTGGAAGATTTACTCTTACTTAAACATATCAAACATGTTATTTATTTTTTTTATTATCCCTAGTACATGTGGTACAGGCCATGATAATCATGGTGGGTAGTAAGCGACTGCTTTTACTGTAAGTGCACCACATGTCTACACATGTGAAAAGCAGTTTGATTTTTGCACTTACAAATGTGCCAAAGCCTCGTTTGGTTACTTGCACTCACTGGTGAGGTTGGACTTTTGCAGGAATCGGGGGCCATTGGAGCATTTTTATTAGAAAAAGTGTCCAATGCAGGATTCGATCCTGGGTCATAGGGTAGAAAACCAACGGTTTAGACCACCCTTCCACCGACCCCCACATATCAAAAGTGATTAATCAAGAATGGGTATTTGGCCAATTCTGGAATAATTAAAAATCAACGAGAATAGTTGATATTTATTCTGATAGATGGCGCAAGCCATCAGCAACTTTTAGTTGCGCGATCTTCTTCTTTCTTATCTCCACTCAATCATATCATCAAGCTTGTAAAGCTTGTTGATGGTGTCTGCTGGGTATGAGTAGAGCTCATCAATGGATGAGTCAATACAGTCAATAGTTGCACGATAATTTATTACAAAGAGTTTAATAATAATAAATATGTGACAAACTAGATTGGAAGATGGAACCTACAAGACCAAATATATGAACTTTTGCTTGGAACCTGTTCTGAAAAGAATGTGAATCTACCCCTACACATGATTGGTACAGAGCAGGAGGAACAAGCACCAGTTCTGTCCTTCCAAGGGAACAACAGTCTTTGATTTCCAGACTTAAGTCTGGTCATCTACGGAGACAATGACTTTCCAGAATGGTTGCAAGGTTTTCCCACTATGTACTAAGTGTCAACCTGCAACCCCAAACCACATTATTGACTGTATTGACTGGATTGATGATATCTACTCATCCCCAGTAGACACCATCAACAAGCTCTACAGGCTTGATACCCTGATATCATTGTAGAGTGGAGATAAGAAAGAAGAGCTGTGTTCTGATGTAAGGTGCCTTACTGTTGTAAGGTGTTTGGTCATCAAATGGGGAGAGACTTGCATCTCTCCAGTCCCAATGTACGGGGCAGGAAATGATGTCACTTTAAAATCTCTCCCCTGGTAAATCTCAAAGTAATAAGACCAAATAAATAAATAGCGTGTGACGTTTTGGTAATAGCGTTGTTACCATCTTCAGACCACTGCAACTTTTGTCTGATGCTGTCACCAAAATGTCACCTTCTATTTATTTGGATTTGTCTTTTATTACCTTGTGTTTATTATCTATAATCCAAAGTGTGTCCTAACACCTTGTAAATCTGTACGTGAAACATTTACAGTAAGTGACAACTGTTGTTACAGCAAGTCCTACTTAATTGAAACTTGATACGCCACAATTTGGATTATTGAATATAAACACAAGGTAATAAGTCCAAATGAATAATGTGGTAACAACGCTGTTACCGAAATGTCACACACTATTTATTTGGATTTGGTCTTATTACCTTGTGTTATTGTTCCAAAGATAGATTCAATGATGATCAGGAACAATATTAGAATAGAATCACCCAATACAGTAGAACCTCCCTGTAAAGGACAACACCTAATTACAGAGCCAAAGTGTCCTTTAGGGAGTTGCTAAATTGTAAAAATGATAATTTTGTAAATGAAAACTGTCCTTTGTGGAGAGGTGTCCTCTTACAGAGAGCTGCTAAATTGTAAAAATGATAATTTTGTATATGAAAACTGTCCTTTGTGGAGAGGTGTCCTCTTACAGAGAGTTGCTAAATTGTAAAAATGATAATTTTGTATATGAAAACTGTCCTTTGTGGAGAGGTGTCCTCTTACAGAGAGTTGCTAAATTGTAAAAATGATAATTTTGTATATGAAAACTGTCCTTTGTGGAGAGGTGTCCTCTTACAGAGAGTTGCTAAATTGTAAAAATGATAATTTTGTATATGAAAACTGTCCTTTGTGGAGAGGTGTCCTCTTACAGAGAGTTGCTAAATTGTAAAAATGATAATTTTGTATATGAAAACTGTCCTTTGTGGAGAGGTGTCCTCTTACAGAGAGTTGCTAAATTGTAAAAATGATAATTTTGTATATGAAAACTGTCCTTTGTGGAGAGGTGTCCTCTTACAGAGAGTTGCTAAATTGTAAAAATGATAATTTTGTATATGAAAACTGTCCTTTGTGGAGAGGTGTCCTCTTACAGAGAGTTGCTAAATTGTAAAAATGATAATTTTGTATATGAAAACTGTCCTTTGTGGAGAGGTGTCCTCTTACAGAGAGTTGCTAAATTGTAAAAATGATAATTTTGTATATGAAAACTGTCCTTTGTGGAGAGGTGTCCTCTTACAGAGAGTTGCTAAATTGTAAAAATGATAATTTTGTATATGAAAACTGTCCTTTGTGGAGAGGTGTCCTCTTACAGAGAGTTGCTAAATTGTAAAAATGATAATTTTGTATATGAAAACTGTCCTTTGTGGAGAGGTGTCCTCTTACAGAGAGTTGCTAAATTGTAAAAATGATAATTTTGTATATGAAAACTGTCCTTTGTGGAGAGGTGTCCTCTTACAGAGAGCTGCTAAATTGTAAAAATGATAATTTTGTATATGAAAACTGTCCTTTGTGGAGAGGTGTCCTCTTACAGAGAGTTGCTAAATTGTAAAAATGATAATTTTGTATATGAAAACTGTCCTTTGTGGAGAGGTGTCCTCTTACAGAGAGTTGCTAAATTGTAAAAATGATAATTTTGTATATGAAAACTGTCCTTTGTGGAGAGGTGTCCTCTTACAGAGAGTTGCTAAATTGTAAAAATGATAATTTTGTATATGAAAACTGTCCTTTGTGGAGAGGTGTCCTCTTACAGAGAGTTGCTAAATTGTAAAAATGATAATTTTGTATATGAAAACTGTCCTTTGTGGAGAGGTGTCCTCTTACAGAGAGTTGCTAAATTGTAAAAATGATAATTTTGTATATGAAAACTGTCCTTTGTGGAGAGGTGTCCTCTTACAGAGAGCTGCTAAATTGTAAAAATGATAATTTTGTATATGAAAACTGTCCTTTGTGGAGAGGTGTCCTCTTACAGAGAGTTGCTAAATTGTAAAAATGATAATTTTGTATATGAAAACTGTCCTTTGTGGAGAGGTGTCCTCTTACAGAGAGTTGCTAAATTGTAAAAATGATAATTTTGTATATGAAAACTGTCCTTTGTGGAGAGGTGTCCTCTTACAGAGAGCTGCTAAATTGTAAAAATGATAATTTTGTATATGAAAACTGTCCTTTGTGGAGAGGTGTCCTCTTACAGAGAGTTGCTAAATTGTAAAAATGATAATTTTGTATATGAAAACTGTCCTTTGTGGAGAGGTGTCCTCTTACAGAGAGTTGCTAAATTGTAAAAATGATAATTTTGTATATGAAAACTGTCCTTTGTGGAGAGGTGTCCTCTTACAGAGAGCTGCTAAATTGTAAAAATGATAATTTTGTATATGAAAACTGTCCTTTGTGGAGAGGTGTCCTCTTACAGAGAGCTGCTAAATTGTAAAAATGATAATTTTGTATATGAAAACTGTCCTTTGTGAAGAGGTGTCCTCTTACAGAGAGCTGCTAAATTGTAAAAATGTTAATTTTGTATATGAAAACTGTCCTTTGTGGAGAGGTGTCCTCTTACAGAGAGCTGCTAAATTGTAAAAATGTTAATTTTGTATATGAAAACTGTCCTTTGTGGAGAGGTGTCCTCTTACAGAGAGCTGCTAAATTGTAAAAATGATAATTTTGTATATGAAAACTGTCCTTTGTGGAGAGGTGTCCTCTTACAGAGAGCTGCTAAATTGTAAAAATGATAATTTTGTATATGAAAACTGTCCTTTGTGAAGAGGTGTCCTCTTACAGAGAGCTGCTAAATTGTAAAAATGTTAATTTTGTATATGAAAACTGTCCTTTGTGGAGAGGTGTCTGCTAAAGGGAGGTTCTACTGTACTAACACTCAATGATGCTATATGCAGTGATGAAATTATCTAACTTTAATTCAACCGAAACCTTTGATCCCTTGAGGTGAGGTCAAAGTAAAGAGGTTAGTGGACTGTGTAAAAGGGACTGTTTGTTTCAACATGTTCCCAGAGTAAATGATGAAAGGGTCAACAAATTAAATCAAGTAATTAGCAAAGAATAAAACACATCTATAAACCTCACTGGAGGAAATATATTTTATTTCCCTTCTAAATTGAGGAAAATAAATATCCTGCAGGAAAATATTTATTTCACCCAATCTTGGTTGGAATCAAGTTGTTTGGCGATCTGTACTCTGCACCTCATTATCAGCCGAGATAACTCAGCTAGCTGACACTCTAAGTAATGGTCCAAACCTCATCTGGTCAAGCTTTAGTACACTCCAGGAATCCTGGTTACCTCAGAGAGATCTGGTCAAATTTGGACAAGTTTGGGGGATATTTTGGTAGGAGCACACAGGGGAAACATTTTGGGGATTTAGTCAATTTACTCTGAATATTAAAACCTTCTTAAACTAATCATTTAGTGCTAAGTAGACATGTGGTGCATTTACAGTAAAAGCAGTCGCTTACCTCTATCCACCGTGATTATCATGGCCTGTACCACGTGTATTAGGAATAAGCAAAAAAAAAAAAATTAGTTCTAAGGAACAATTTGGAATATCAATTTGAACTACAAGGTAATAATACCAAATAAATAGTGTTTGACGTTTCAGTAATAGCATTGTTACAATCATCAGACAAAATATAGATGGGGAAAAATATCACATCATGCTTTGATATTTTTTCTCATTCAGTACTTTTGTGTGGTGGTGGTAACAATGCTGTTACAGAAACGTCACATATTATTTATTTGGTCTTATTGCCTTGTAGTTCTTATTTAGTACTATCTGTTATTTTATAATATATAATTGAATATCTTTAAATGATATGAAGAGGTGTCATATTTCAAGCCCCTGGGTGTCCACAGGAGATATCTCCTCCTGGTGATACACCAGAACCCAATTATTGGAGGACTGCCTCTTCTAATTGTAAATTCTAATTGTGACACGTTTGGAAATTTACAATTTTTCTTTAAATAAGTGTTGAGGATCTACATATGTATATAAAGTTGTGGGAGGGTTATATATAGGTACATATGTATTTGTGTAAAGAAGCAAGCCAGCACCCAAATCACTCTTCTTTCTTATCTTGACAACCATCATGACTGGGTGAAGTAGAATGTATCTGCCTTTGTCAGACTGGGAGCACTTCTCAGTGGCAGGCCACTTTCTTAGATCCAATATGAAATGGCCGCCTCTCACATGATGAACAGACATCATGTGCAGCCACTCCTAACATGGAGTACAAACGCTGCTCATTCTGTATCCCTGGATCCCTTACAAGGGATCAGTTGGGCCAGCTGAGCTCAGGTTTTTTGAGTGAGCTTGTTACTGCTCCTCCTTATCTTTTTTTATCCAGGTTTGGGACTGGCAAAGGTGGAGTTGCCAAACCTCTAGAATGTGAACAGTGTACAGACATTTACAGCATAGTCTCTTTAAATTCAACCTTTTAAAAAATTATCCTTAGTACATGTGGTACAGGCCATGATAATTATGGAGGGTAGTTAGCAACTGCTTTTACTGTAAGTGCACCACATGTCTACACATGTGAAAAGCAGTTCGACTTTTGAACTTTCAAATGTGCCAGAGCCCCGTTTGGTTATTTGCACTCTCTGGTGAGGTTGGACTTTTGCATGAATCGGGGGCCATTGGAGCATTTTTTTAATTAGAAAAAAGTGTCCAATGCGGATTCAATTCTGGGTTATAGCGGTCGATGGTTTAGACCATTGGACAAATTCAACTTGACTGTAAAATCAACAAGAAACTCCTCCCTCTATCCTCACTATCCTCACTTATTGCACACATTGGGAAAATCAAAAATAAAAATGGGATATCCTGACCAGGAGCACATGTGCTTGACAGAAGGCAGAGCGCCATCTCATCAGGATATGCCATTTTTATTTTTGATTTCAACACCTGATCTTTTTATCTTATATTTTTTTCTTTCGTTTTTTCATATGGGAAAATGTGATAACTTCCCGTTTGCCAAGTACTACAATGCCAGCCAGGGGATTATGAGTTGTAAAGGTTATTATTCCTACAGAATATAGCTTATATTAAACCTAAGGTAATAAGACCAAATCCAAATAAAAAATTAAGTGTGTGACCTTTCGGTAACAACGCTGTTACCGAAACGTCACACGCTATTTATTTATTTGGATTTATTACCATGTGTTTATAATCCTGTATATTTTAATTAAAAATGTAAATTGTACCATTGAGAATTGATTCTTTAATTGTAGTTATCAACAAACTGTAGTGCAATGATAGAAGTTGAAGGCATACAAGGGTCAGTACCGTAGAGAGAGAGTTGATGTTAAAAGTTGAGGAGTTATACTGTAGGAATTATTCCCATTGGTTTAAATCAATACTGCAAGTTCCCCAGGCTGTTTGAATCTGTCCTTTTTGTGGGGAAAACAGAACCAATTAAATTTTAATTTATTTTTCCTTATTATAAAGTAGATTATGTAGGTGGGTGCTATCCTTATGACTCTGTTCTCCAGGAATATGTTGAGGGGTTTCCGCTGGGGATTTTCCTGATTCTCTGGAAGCTACTGTGACCAGTAAAAATTGGTCGTTTTTAGAAATTTGGTTTGTTTGACATTTCTGGGTATCCTTTGAGTCAATAAAAAAAAAAAGAAATTACACTAGAACCTCCCTGTAAAGGACACCTAATTGCAGAGACAAAGTGTCTTTTAGAGAGTGGTATCCTCTTACCAGAGAGTTGCTAAATAGTAAAAATGATAATTTTGCAAATAAAAACCGTCCTTTATAGAGAGGTGTCCTCTCATGGAGGTTCTACTGTTTTATTAGATTACTATTCTCATAGTATTCCCCTGTAGTTGTCTGACAACGTATATAGTTAGAAATGTATTTTCAGCTTGATCTTATATATTGTAGCCTATTTCAATTTTCAATTAATTGGACCCGATGTGATCTGTGAGTTTAGGTATTTGTGCTAGAATGTTTGTGCAGTTTGTTGTGCTATAGGAGTCTGTATGCAGTGTTTTATACTGCAGAGTGTTTTATTTTGTCTTTCTTGTTTATGAGTGGAAACCATATTGATAAGGCACAATTTGGATTATAGATTATAAACACAAGGTAATAAGACCAAATAAATAAATAGTGGGTGATGTTTCGGTAACAGCGTTGTTACTATCTTCAGACAAAAGTACTGAATGAGAAATTTTACCACAGCATGTTTTAAATAGTAGTAATTAAATAGTAAATTCAGTACTTTTGTCTGAAGATGGTAACAACGCTGTTACCGAAACGTCACACACTATTTATTTATTTGGTCTTATTACCTTGTGTTTGGAAACCATATTGTTTAACAGCAAGTAATTGTCCTTTGAAACAGTGCCTTGTATAAACTTAACCTGCAGTCCATGCTTTATTTACCAAATTACTGAAAGTAGGTGACTACTAGCTCTGCCTTGGAGAATCACATAACTTTGACTGTGTGTGTTCTTCATGTTGATGAGATAGGCAGGGATGTAGGTCTCAGAGGGCTTATTATAGGGAGGGTAAACACAAGGTAATAAGGCCAAATCCAAATAAATAAATAGTGTGTGACATTTCGGTAACAGCCTTGTTACCATCTTGAATGGTGAATGCACATGCTGAATGAACATTCAGCACTTTTGTCTGAAGATGGTAACAACGCTGAAACATCACACACTATTTATTTATTTGGTCTTATTACCTTGTGTTTATAATCTACTAGCGGATGTACCCGGCTTCGCCCGTGTTTTACCCGAGTAAAGGTTTGTCTAACGAATCTCTCGATAAAGTGAACATTTTTTCCCGGTCCCTTGAAAAATACTCGATAAGTTGAATAAAATCAATATTAATCGGTACCCGAGTAAAGGTCTGTCTAACGCACATTTGTTAAAACAATTCTCTATAAACTTATAAAAAGAAATAGATATATTTTGATAATTTGAAACTGATAAAGTGATCATTTTTTCCCGGTCCCTGTGTGCCGTGTCATTCTGAATTTTGTCTTTCCTAATTTTCTACATTACAAAATCATCGTTTTATCTAGTGAACATTTTTTCCCAGTCCCTTGAAAAATACTCGATAAGGTTGAATAAATTCATGGTCGTTTATGGAAGATGGACGAAGTTCCCGGAGGTCATCTTGGGCAAGCTCCCGCGAGGCTTTTTTTCTTGTCTACTTGGCACAGCTGTGTCACCAACTCTTCCCTGATTGGTCGGTGGGTACTTGGACTGTCGGCCGGCGGCCGGACGGATCCATTCTCTCACGGGGTGGGGCAGACCTAAGCCTATCTCCGTCGCAAGGTGGCGCTGCTTGCGAGTTAAAGCTACAAATCTGCAAATATCTCTAAGGATATTAAAGATATTCAAGAAATTATTTTTCGTAAACCTTTCCGGGGATACACCTAATAATATCCCAAAATTTCACGGCGATTGGATGTATGGTTTTTAAATCCATAGAGGACACACACACACACACACACACACACAGACATTCATTTTTATATATATATAGATAATCCAAATTGTGCCTTATCATTGGATTTGGTCTTATTACCTTGTGTTTATAATCTATAATCCAAATTGTGCCTTATCATTGGATTTGGTCTTATTACCTTGTGTTTATAATCTATAATCCAAATTGTGCCTTTTGATCAAGAGTAGTGATTCATCTTGGTGGGCGCGGTCTCTAGGAGCAGATCCAATGGGGTCATCAGGTCTTGGGTTCTGTCAAACCAGTTGTAGGGGTGTTGCTGCTGTAGCACGACATGTTTTATAATCATCCATCAAGGTGTGTTCTGATTGAGGAACAAGAGATGACTGACTCGCAATTTGCCGGGAAAATGGCGGTCAATGGTCAAATACTATAATATCCGTCATCTCTTTGGTTTCTCTCTCAGATATAACTAAAAAAAAAAAAAAATCAATAATAATAAACAAATAAAATAATAAAACTAAAGTACACAAAAAAATAAACAAAAATAGAGTTTCTGATTTAATAAATGACAATTTCCAGTCACATTCCGGTCAGCTGCTTATTTATTTATTTAACAGTTGGGAGAGACACGCCATATCCACAATTTGGATAATTGCGTGTATATTTTAAATTATATACAATTTATACAATTGAACATTGGGAATCATGAAAATTAAAAGTTCGATGTCAAATTTTGCATATAGTAATTATAAATAGTAGCTTGAAAAATGTACATTCAATACTTTCGCCTCAAAATATACATCCTGCCGAATCTATTAAACTTTATGTATTGGTCTTTATTGCAAGCAGCTTGTTTTGTATTAGTCAGGTAAAGTTGGTTTTCTTCCCTTAGATCAGAAGTTAATGGACAGTCTATCAGAAGATGTTCAGGGGTTTGTTGTTCGTTTCCACAAGTGCATGCAGGTGAATCAATTTTTCCAAATTTGCCAAAGCTGCTTGTTGACACACAACAATATAAGAAATAAAAGCATTTAATCACTGATGTTTCTTTTATACACAAAGCAAACTTCTACTGTCCTTACTATGATGAAAAATATTGTGAGGGCTTGGTTCTTCAGTGATGAACCCTCCCAGCGGTTTCCCCAATTTTTTTAATCTACCAGACCGCTTCTTTGACCGTAGAAGTTTGTTTTGTGTATAAAAGAAACATTCGTGATTAAATGTTTTTATTTCTACTACAGTAGAACCTCCCTGTAAAGGACACCCAATTGCAGAGCCAAAGTGACCTTTAGGGAGAGGTATCCTCTTACAGGAGAGTTTCTAAATAGTAAAAATGGTAATTTTACAAATGAAAACTGTCCTTTATAGAGAGGTGATAAGGCACAATTTGGATTATAGATTATAAACACAAGATAATAAGACCAAATACAAATAAATAAATAGTGTGTGACGTTTCGGTAACGGCGTTGTTACCGAATTGTGTTTATAATCTATAATCCAAATTGTGCCTTATCAACACTGTTATAGAAACGTCACACACTATTTATTTGGATTTGGTCTTATTACCTTGTGTTTATAGAGAGGTGTTCTCTAGCGGGAATGTCCTCTCATGGAGGTTCTACTGTATCTAGATTATTGCTTTACACAATACTGTATTCACCAACACTCCCCCACTTTAAAATGTAACAACAGCCTGGGGGAGGGGGGGGGGGGGAGATTAGTTAGAAGCTGTTACCCAACAACCTGACCTTGATTCAGATTCCCCAGCAGGAAACTTTTCCACTTCCCCCCCACTCTGTGAGGCCACAACACTTGCTGGTGCATTCGTTGAATCAGTGACATTCCTCTCTTCTATAAAAACTTTCAATAGAGAAATAGTGATAAAGCACAATTTGGATTATAGATTATAATACAAGAAAATAAGACCTAATCCAAATAATTTAATGCTGTGTTTTCTCAACTTCTTGAAGTAGAGGAGAGCTTCAGATTTTTTTTATAAAATTCTTTTGTCTGATGATGATGACAATGTTGTTGCCAAAACGCCGCACACTAATAAATTATTTGGATTAGGTCTTATGTTCTTGTAATAGAGAAATAGGCTTCTTTTTGAAGAAAGAAGAAATCTATAAACACAAATAAGAGGCAGGGGGAGATAGATATATTGAGGGAAGAGGTAGAATATTTACACGGGGTAATAAGGCCAAATCTAAATAAATAAATATTTGGGCTTGTGGTTATAATCTATAATCCAAATTGTGCCTTATCAGATAAAATACTTAGTACATCGTTTAACAAGTTTTACAGCAAATATTTCTTTTTACAGAACGAAAAATCGTTATTTTAAATTATTTTAAGGAGAAATAATGACTATTCCTATCCTTTGGAATGAAGTATGAAAGAATGAATAGTGAAGAATAATGATAAACGGAAAAATAAAAGTGTCCAGGGATGGGAATCGAACCCACAGTGTTCCGCTTACTGGGCAGATGCCATGTCCACTAGGCTACCCCTGGACATATTTTTCGTTCGTAAATATTATATAAAGTTAACACTGTGGGTTCAATTCCCATCCCTGCCCCCTTTATTTTTCTGCTCATCATTACTCTTCACAATTCATCTTTTCATACTTTACCCCTAAGGATAGGAATAGTCGTTATTTCTCCTTAAAATAATTAAAATTAATTCGTTCTATAAAAAGAAACATTTGCAGTAAAACTTGTTAAACGTTGTTCTATAATCATAGCCGCATTTTATTGTATCATAAAATATTTAGTGAAACACAAAACTACTGAATCAGTTACCTTGTAGTAAATCACATTGAGTTCTTGATGATTGTCCACCGTCCCACTTTTATTTTGACTCATACCTCATTGTCAAATGGAGGCAGCTGTTTTTTTTTTTTTGACATTTTTAGTGCCCTTTTTTTTAGTAAAAGATTTTTTTAAAATTCTTATTATTTTAAAATTAGATTCAAGGCTTTAATTCTAAATTTGAGTAGCATCACAGAATGTAGAGTTAAAATATTACAAAATCTGAAAATTATATATTTAAATATACACACATAAATATAAAACCCATTATTCACACACACTATGATATTTCATACTATTGCTTAACATCCTACCAGAGAATGATACGGCACAATTTGGATTATAGATTATAAGTACAAGGCAATAAGACCTAATCCAAATAAATAAATAGTGTGTGACGTTTCGGTAACAACATTGTTACCATCTTCAGACAAAAGTACTGAATGAGAAATTTTACCACTGCATGTTTAAAAATAGCTACTGTTATCAAGTTGTAAACAAGATAGCAGATAAGATAATTTTCTAAGAACCCTAAAATATTCTTCTTAGAATTAGAAGTGGTCTAAATTAGAAATATTCATTTCTAATTCTAAGAATAATATTTTAGGGTTCCCAGAAAATTATCTGATATCTTGTTTACACATTTGATAACAGTAACCGGGGGGTCGGTGGAAGGCTGGTTAAACCGTTTGGTTTACGACCATTACGACCCGGGTTCGATCCCCGCATTGGACACTTTTTTCTGTTTAAAAAAAAAAAAAAATGCTCCAATGGCCCCCCGATTCTTGCAAAAGTCCAACCCCACCAGCGAGTGCAAGTAACCAAACGGGGCTCTGGCACATTTGTAAGTGCAAAGTCGAACTGCTTTCACATGTGTAGACATGTGGTGCGCTTACAGTAAAAAGCAGTCGCTAACTACCCACCATGATTATCATGGCCTGTACCATGTGTACTAGGGATAAGCAAAAAAAAAAAATGAAAAAAAAAAAAAAACTAACCGAAAATTCGAAACTATTATAGACGCGTATGATTCTATAAAAATAAATAATATCTACTGCCCTTACTGCAATGGAAAAATTAATGGGAGGGCCTGGCTCATCAATGGTGAACCCTCCCAGCGGTTTCGCCAGTTTACCATACCGCTGTTATATTGCATTTTTCGATCTTCCTTTTATAGTGATACTGTTGCTAGACTCATGGAATGGGTATTTTAGAAGAACTATGGATATAACAATGCATCATAATATAACAGTAACTATTTAAAACATGCCACACTATATTTGGTCTTATTACCTTATCCTACTAGAGGAGTTATGGAATCTACCAAACACAGGTGTTGGCTGGTCCTTAGTCAACAAAGTTCTGGGAGGATGATATTCATGTACCTATTTAGTAAATTTGACCAATTTCATAACTTCTCTCTTAGAATGTTATGGAATTGAAGCCACCCCTATATTGATGGTAACCATGGTATAAAGTTTGACTTTTGTCTGAATTTTCAAAAACTGGTGTGGTGGCTCATTCTTTATCATCACTAGCAAACTCCGGCGGTCCCAAGCCTGGATGGAGGAGGGGGAGCAGTAACAAGCTCACTAAAAAACCTGGGCTCAGCTGGCCCGGCTGATAGTACCCTGTAAGGGCTCCTAATCCAGGGATACAGGATGAGCAGCATTTGTACTCCATGTTAGGAGCGGCTGCACATGGCGTCTGTTCCTTATGTTAGAGGCGGCCATTTCTTTTGGAGCTAAGTCGGTGGCCTGCCACTGAGAAGTGCTCCCAGTCTTAATGACAAAGGCATTCTATTTCACCCAGTGTGGAGATAAGAAAGAAGAAGAAGACTAACAAAGTACTAGGGTGATATTGTCAAAAATGATTATTTTGTAGGTCCACATTTAAGTCTAACAAAGATGTACGGGGTATCAAGAAGGTTTATCTCTCTGTTTTGTATTAAATAAAACATTAGAAACAAAAAATGCTTATCCAGACCACTCCCATGTGCATTTTAGATGGCAGAGCGCCATCTAGTGAAACAAAAATCAATTACCGACCCGAAGCCCTTAGTTTGCGGCGACAGTCAATAGATGGCATCTAGCTTTGACGTCTATTTTTACAGGAGGGTGACCTTTGTCTTTTTATATTGAATCAACTTGCTCCGTGATATCTGGCCCATCCATTTCTTGATAAATCAAGAAAAGCCAACTAGGAGCACGTTTCAGGCTGTTGGCCCTCGTCAGAGTGACTGTACCTCACAGTCCAACAGGCTTCCTGAGAAATGATGAAATGGGTATAACAGATTTCAAATAATTTCAAACTGTAGAG
>CP092881.1:74013752-74034093 GCA_030710605.1 Cordylochernes scorpioides
AATAAATAAATATATAAATAAATATATAATATATATATAATAATATATATATAATATAATATATATAACAATAAATAGTTGTATAGTTTTATAGTTAAGTTTTCTATTAAAATTATCTTCATTATTTTGATTATTTAAATTCAAATTATAAAATTTGTAAATTGTTATTATTTAGTATAGATAGAGAGAAAAAAAAAAATCCTTTACTTCTAACACATCATCTAGTTAATTATATACATTCGAACCTCTTTAATTCAACACCCCAAGGGATCAGAGCTTTCGGTTGAATTAAAGGAAGTGTTGAATTAAGGTGAGATGATTAGGTAATCATCTAACTCGCTAAAATAATATTTTTTTTAAAAATAGCCTTGTAATATAAATTAATGATATTAATTGAAACCATTGTGTGTTTTATTTTATTTTCATGATTAACTTTTAGTATCAGGGACAAAATGGCATTAATACATATTTTAGAAACATAAATAATTGTAACAAATAAATTTACTGGCAATGTGTTTCTTTTCAGTAATATAATCAAATATTAACTCTACAGACATTAAAATATTAAATATAATATATTAAATAATATTTTATTCTAATTGAAAAATATAGCAGTTGAAAGGAAATAAATATGGTAAATATAAAAAGAAAATTTTAAAATATTATTTAAAAATTATCATGTAGAGATCTTTTAAAAAATTCCTTTATAGATGTCTGTTTTTGCACTGAAATCCTATTCAGTATTTATTCCAGATGGTCATTTTGAAAAAACATGCATGTCTTTCTTCTTCTGAAATGTCTTTTAATAAATAAATTTTAATGTATTAAAGTCATCCACTGCTGCTGCAGGTGTTATTGATTTTGTATTTAAATCTTTTATAATAACACAGAAATGGAATATTGAAATTTAGATTTAGCTTGCTAATCTAACCAAATCTACTTGATATGATTTATCATTCTTATCAGTTTGCTCCTTGAGTTTTAAATGTAGAATCACTGTTATATTTTTATTATATAGTTTTTACACTATAATATAATATATATATATAAATATATAATATATATAATATATAAATAAATCCAAATAAATAAGTGTGTCACGTTTCAGTAACAGCATCAGACAAAAGTTGCAGTGGTCAGTGGTAACAACACTGTTACCGAAACGTCACACACTATTTATTTATTTGGTCTTGAGATTTACCAGGGGAGAGATTTTAAAGTGACATTATCTCCTGCCCCGTACACTGGGACTGGAGAGGTGCAAGTCTCTCCCCAGTTGATGACCAAACACCTTACATCAGAACACAGCTCTTCTTTCTTATCTCCACTCTACAATCATATTAAGGTATCAAGCCTGTAGAGCTTGTTGATGGTGTCTACTGGGGAAGAGTAGAGCTCATCAATCCAGTCAATAATGTGGTTTGGGGTTGTAGGCTGAGAATTGCACATAGTACATAGTGGGAAAACCTTGCAACCATTCTGGAAAGTCATTATCCGTAGATGACC
Organism: Cordylochernes scorpioides; assembly: GCA_030710605.1. Taxonomy (NCBI): domain Eukaryota; kingdom Metazoa; phylum Arthropoda; class Arachnida; order Pseudoscorpiones; family Chernetidae; genus Cordylochernes; species Cordylochernes scorpioides. Next base: position 74,015,259 of record CP092881.1, read on the forward strand.
AGACTTAAGTCTGGAAATCAAGGACTGCTGTTACCTTGGAAGGACAGAACTGGTGCTTGTCCCTCCTGCTCTGTACCAATCATGTGTAGTGGTAGATTCACATTCTTTTCAGAACAGGTTCCAAGCAAAAGTTCATATATTTGGTCTTGTAGGTTCCATCTTCCAATCTAGTTTGTCACATATTTATTTTTATTAAACTCTTTGTAATAAATTATCGTGCAACTATTGACTGTATTGACTCATCCATTGATGAGCTCTACTCATCCCCAGCAGACACCATCAACAAGCTTTACAAGCTTGATGATATGATTGAGTGGAGATAAGAAAGAAGAAGATCGTGCAACTAAAAGTTGCTGATGGCTTGCGCCATCTATCAGAATAAATATCAACTATTCTTGTTGATTTTTAATTATTCCAGAATTGGCCAAATACCCATTCTTGATTAATCACTTTTGATATGTGGGGGTCGATGGAAGGGTGGTCTAAACCGTTGGTTTTCTACCCATGACCCAGGATCCTGCATTGGACACTTTTTTCTAATAAAAATGCTCCAATGCCCCCGATTCCTGCAAAAGTCCAACCTCACCAGTGAGTGCAAGTAACCAAACAAGGCTTTGGCACATTTGTAAGTGCAAAAATCAAACTGCTTTTCACATGTGTAGACATGTGGTGCACTCACAGTAAAAGCAGTCGCTAACTACCCACCATGATTATCATGGCCTGTAACCTGTATACTATGGATAATAAAAAAATAAATAAATAAAATGTTGATATGTTTATGCCTAGGTAGAGTAGATCTTCCAACACCGCTCCACTTCCAAATGTACATCTCCCATCTGTATATATAATTTTAAGTTTAGTGATTTTTTCCAAAGTAATGCTTCTGAGTATTAATTCTTATAATGGCAGGTTTTCTTTTTTTGGAGATAGATTCTGAGGTACTGTAAAATTTGATATTTAATAATACTTATGAGGGTTATAAACAAAAGGTAATAAGACCAAATCCAAATAAATAAATAGTGTGTGACGTTTCGGTAACAACGTTGTTACAGAAACATCACACACTATTTATTTGGATTTGGTCTTATTACCTTGTGTTTATAATCCAAATTGTGTCTTATCACTTATGAGGGTTCCTCTCTGCTTTTACACTTTCACAAAATCATTAAGTAAACTAGAAACCTGGTCCTAGATCCCTTATTGATACTTATCAAGACTGTTGATTGGTATGTAGTGAATTGCAAAAGATTATTAGAACGACCAAGGCCTAGACAAGTAGATGTTTTAGTTGATTTTTATTCCAATTGGTAATGAATTGGCCTGTTCTGTGTTGTTTTAAAACTTTTTAGTGCAACCCCAAGACATATTATTGACTGTATTGACTCATCCATTGATGAGCTCTACTCTTCCCCGGCAGACACCATCAAAAGTCTCAAGCTTTACAAGCTTGATACCTTAGTGTGATTGAGTGGAGATAAGAAAGAAGAAGAAGAAGAGAAACTTTTTAGTTTGTTATTATATTTTCTGTTAATAATTGTATTCTTAAGTTGCGAGGAACTAAAAAAATATTTTTTTAAAAATTCCACTTTTAAATATAAGAATTATATTCTGTGTTTCTTAGAAAACTATCTTATTCTTATCTGCTATCTTGTTTACACACTTGATAACAGTAACTATTTAAAACATGCTGTGGTAAAATTTCTCATTCAGTACTTTTGTCTGAAGATGGTAACAAAGCTGTTACCAAAATGTCACACACTATTAATTTATTTAGATTTGGTGTTATTACCTTGTGTTTATAATCTATAATCCAAATTGTGCCTATCATATAAAGGATATTATACTTAATTTGTAAAATATAATTTGCACAATTTATAGAAAAAGTTTGCAAAGATATCATTATACCTAGAGATTGATAGAAATTAACTTAGGATATCAAAAGATAATGAGCTGTTAGTTAATAAGGTTTTAAACTTTAGCGTCTGCTCATCTACAAAATATATTTCAAATTATAGACTGGAGTACTGGCTAGTAAGACATAAAATCTTAAATAGTTTAAAGACAGTTCCTAATTTTAATTATAAAATAAATTGAGGAAATTAACAAATAATTAGATGATGAAATGATATTTTGATGAGCAAAGGAAGAAAAAAAATATTATTTCTAGTGACCTACCTCATGTGCATAGGCTTTTCCAATGCCATCAGTTGCTCCAGTTACAACTACACAAACAATTTATTATAAAAGGAACCAATCGGTTAATATCTTCTGATTATTAAAGGGCCAAATTTCAAATCAATTTTTTAATAAATTTATTCAATTATTTTTACCTTACATTTAACTTTAAGTGACATTTTTATCAAGTAATACTCAAAAAGGAACTCACCTGCCCATTTTCCCATTTTCTTCCATTGGACTGTATGTCCTAATTGTGGGCCTATAATACATTGATAAAGGCCTTTCCATAAAGAATATAAAAGTTTTGTAACGACTATAAGAAGTACTAGCAACCCAAATAAATGGAATAAACTCGACCCTACGGAATCTTTGTGCATACAAGTCATGGCAAACCCAAATCGAGAAACTTCTCGCAACACGTAAAAGGATGTGCTTTTAAAACAATTTCCCTTAGGGAAAAATATGTGTGGCGATTCCGAAATCCGCGCGCCCCCTTTGGAGTATATTTTCAGAAATTTTTTATTGCAATATATATATTTAATTTTTTCTTAATAAATGCAATAAATAAAATGATTCATAGGAACAGTTTTATTTTTAAAATAAAATATATATTTTTTTCGAAAATATTATTTTTTTTACTAATATCGAAAAAATGTTTGAATCAATTGGTTGCGTTTACTTTGTTTACATCACGTGGTGTATGCCGACTCAATCCTTTTAACAAAGAAAATTTTGTTTCTGTTAAATCCATAAAGATTTTAATACATTTCAGTAAGTTACCCAATAATTTAGTGACGTCAAAAGGGGATGTAGTATTTCACTTCCGGCAGATTAAGATCCGGGAATTTTTAACGCACCTTTTACGTATATTTCGCAATTGTGTGAGAGAGAGTTAACACGACTGTGCTTTTCAGATCAACAATGGCATCTTCTCTGGAACAATTGAAAAAAATCACCACGATTGTGGCAGATACCGGGGACTTTGAAGGTAATAGTTTTTTTTTTTTTTTTTGTTCCACACACACATGTTCTTATCAATATTTTATTGCCATCAAAAACTTGATAACCCGTTCTCATGAAATGTCTCTAGATTCTTCAGACAAGTTTATGCTATTATGCAGTCAAAATGCATGCATACAAATATTTCCCAACTTCGTACTCATTACGCGCATTGGTCCGATATTTATTTTTTAAATAAATCCAATATATTAATTCAAGAAATTATTACAGTAATAAGGAATACCTAGACAGAAAACATTGTGTAATAGCCGCAGTGGAGGAAAAGGACTACTGAATATATTTGTTTTCTAATGAGAAAGGTTTGCAATTAGATGACCTACACAACCACTAAATGGCCAATTTTATAAGAAAGTATTCATCACTAAGACACTATGGATTAGTTGAAATACCCTTTGGAATGTGTGTATGCAAATCGCTTTGCTATATTGCATATGTAACCACATTGAGGATATTGTCAGGGTAATGATGATGATGTTTAATAAAGATAAACAAAATGTTTATTTATCAATAACACTGGGTCTACAGATCAAAATCATTTACAATAATAGCAAGGTACAGTAGAACTACCTCCCTGTAAAGGACAACACCTAATTGCAGAGCCAAAGTGTCCTTTAGGGAGAGGTGTCCTCTAGCGCGAGTGTCCTCTCATGGAGGTTTTACTGTATATGAAATAGCAGTGGGGCCAATTCAATTCACGGCAAGATTAATTTCTTTAATTATTTAAATAATAAATTATTGACTGAGACAATATTCATGCTTACAGTCAGAGCTAGGAAGATATCTTACTTAAATGCCATCTAACAAATGCTTCCATCAGAAATAACCATTTTACATATGCAAGGAGATGAATTAACACAAAAAATCATCTTTTTTACCCACAGTCTTCAATAAGTAGTAAAAAGCAATCACATTTTACCAAATCCCAGTTGGTTTAACTCCAATCTTGAAGATAAAGGTTGCCGGCATTCATAGTTCTTAAAAATAAAAGGATCTTCATCCAGAAAGGGTTTTTAGTTTCTCAACGTTTCAACAAAAATTGTTTGTCCTCATAGGAAAAAATAAAAATTAAACCAATTTGCCAGTTGTTATAAATATATTTGAGAGATTTTAAGGGCATTCTCACATAATTTTTCAAATTTAGTATAGCATTGCGTGTGAATGCCCTTACAACCTCAGATATATTTATAACGGCTTCCCAAATGCTTGTCTTTCAGGGAAACTTCATGGTGGATTGCTAGATCATAGAAACACACCAGCATTGTCTTTACTGTTGAATACAAACATGGTGACTTCCATTTAGTACTTTGTTGTTTGCGAGTAGGGCCATAGCGAAACACTATGTTTCATGACGAGAACAAAATATTTTTGTTGAAACATCGAAAAAATAAAAACCTTTTCTGGCCAAAGTGTCTCTTATTTTAAAAAACCAAAGAAGTATGCTCACACAAGAAATGGTGGAGCAGTACTATTGTACCACTGGTGGAGCAGTACCATAGTACCACTGGAGCTTACCATAGTACCACTGGAGTAGTACCATAGTACCACTGGAGCAGTACCATAGTACCACTGGTGGAATGAGTACCATTGTACCACTGGAGCAGTACCATAGTACCACTGGAGCAGTACCACAGTACCACTGGTGGAATGAGTACCATTGTACCACTGGTGGAGCAGTACCATAGTACCACTGGTGGAATGAGCACCATTGTACCACTGGTGGAGCAGTACCATAGTACCACTGGAGCAGTACCATTGTACCACTGGTGGAGCAGTACCATAGTACCACTGGTGGAATGAGCACCATTGTACCACTGGTGGAGCAGTACCATAGTACCACTGGAGCAGTACCATAGTACCACTGGTGGAATGAGTACCATTGTACCACTGGTGGAGCAGTACCATAGTACCACTGGAGCAGTACCATAGTATCACTGGTGGAATGAGTACCATTGTACCACTGGTGGAGCAGTACCATTGTACCACTGGTGGAGCAGTACCATTGTACCACTGGTGGAGCAGTACCATTGTACCACTGGTGGAGCAGTACCATAGTATCACTGGTGGAATGAGTACCATTGTACCACTGGTGGAATTGTACCACTGGTGGAGCAGTACCATAGTATCACTGGTGGAATGAGTACCATTGTACCACTGGTGGAGCAGTACCATAGTATCACTGGTGGAATGAGTACCATTGTACCACTGGTGGAGCAGTACCATAGTATCACTGGTGGAATGAGTACCATTGTACCACTGGTGGAGCAGTACCATTGTACCACTGGTGGAGCAGTACCATTGTACCACTGGTGGAATGAGTACCATTGTACCACTGGTGGAGCAGTACCATTGTACCACTGGTGGAATGAGTACCATTGTACCACTGGTGGAGCAGTACCATTGTACCACTGGTGGAGCAGTACCATTGTACCACTGGTGGAGCAGTACCATTGTACCACTGGTGGAATGAGTACCATTGTACCACTGGTGGAATTGTACCACTGGTGGAGCAGTACCATAGTATCACTGGTGGAATGAGTACCATTGTACCACTGGTGGAGCAGTACCATAGTATCACTGGTGGAATGAGTACCATTGTACCACTGGTGGAGCAGTACCATTGTACCACTGGTGGAGCAGTACCATTGTACCACTGGTGGAATGAGTACCATTGTACCACTGGTGGAATGAGTACCATTGTACCACTGGTGGAGCAGTACCATAGTATCACTGGTGGAATGAGTACCATTGTACCACTGGTGGAGCAGTACCATTGTACCACTGGTGGAGCAGTACCATTGTACCACTGGTGGAATGAGTACCATTGTACCACTGGTGGAGCAGTACCATAGTATCACTGGTGGAATGAGTACCATTGTACCACTGGTGGAGCAGTACCATTGTATCACTGGTGGAGCAGTACCATAGTATCACTGGTGGAATGAGTACCATTGTACCACTGGTGGAATGAGTACCATTGTACCACTGGTGGAGCAGTACCATAGTATCACTGGTGGAATGAGTACCATTGTACCACTGGTGGAATGAGTACCATTGTACCACTGGTGGAGCAGTACCATAGTATCACTGGTGGAATGAGTACCATTGTACCACTGGTGGAGCAGTACCATTGTATCACTGGTGGAGCAGTACCATAGTATCACTGGTGGAATGAGTACCATTGTACCACTGGTGGAGCAGTACCATTGTACCACTGGTGGAGCAGTACCATAGTATCACTGGTGGAATGAGTACCATTGTACCACTGGTGGAGCAGTACCATAGTATCACTGGTGGAATGAGTACCATTGTACCACTGGTGGAGCAGTACCATTGTACCACTGGTGGAGCAGTACCATTGTACCACTGGTGGAATGAGTACCATTGTACCACTGGTGGAGCAGTACCATTGTACCACTGGTGGAATGAGTACCATTGTACCACTGGTGGAGCAGTACCATTGTACCACTGGTGGAGCAGTACCATTGTACCACTGGTGGAGCAGTACCATTGGACCACTGGTGGAGCAGTACCATTGGACCACTGGTGGAATGAGTACCATTGTACCACTGGTGGAATTGTACCACTGGTGGAGCAGTACCATAGTATCACTGGTGGAATGAGTACCATTGTACCACTGGTGGAGCAGTACCATAGTATCACTGGTGGAATGAGTACCATTGTACCTCTGGTGGAGCAGTACCATTGTACCACTGGTGGAGCAGTACCATTGTACCACTGGTGGAGCAGTACCATTGTACCACTGGTGGAGCAGTACCATAGTATCACTGGTGGAATGAGTACCATTGTACCACTGGTGGAATTGTACCACTGGTGGAGCAGTACCATAGTATCACTGGTGGAATGAGTACCATTGTACCACTGGTGGAGCAGTACCATAGTATCACTGGTGGAATGAGTACCATTGTACCACTGGTGGAGCAGTACCATTGTACCACTGGTGGAGCAGTACCATTGTACCACTGGTGGAATGAGTACCATTGTACCACTGGTGGAGCAGTACCATTGTACCACTGGTGGAATGAGTACCATTGTACCACTGGTGGAGCAGTACCATTGTACCACTGGTGGAGCAGTACCATTGTACCACTGGTGGAGCAGTACCATTGTACCACTGGTGGAGCAGTACCATTGTACCACTGGTGGAATGAGTACCATTGTACCACTGGTGGAATTGTACCACTGGTGGAGCAGTACCATAGTATCACTGGTGGAATGAGTACCATTGTACCACTGGTGGAGCAGTACCATAGTATCACTGGTGGAATGAGTACCATTGTACCACTGGTGGAGCAGTACCATTGTACCACTGGTGGAGCAGTACCATTGTACCACTGGTGGAATGAGTACCATTGTACCACTGGTGGAATGAGTACCATTGTACCACTGGTGGAATTGTACCACTGGTGGAGCAGTACCATTGTACCACTGGTGGAGCAGTACCATAGTATCACTGGTGGAATGAGTACCATTGTACCACTGGTGGAGCAGTACCATAGTATCACTGGTGGAATGAGTACCATTGTACCACTGGTGGAGCAGTACCATAGTATCACTGGTGGAATGAGTACCATTGTACCTCTGGTGGAGCAGTACCATTGTACCACTGGTGGAGCAGTACCATTGTACCACTGGTGGAATGAGTACCATTGTACCACTGGTGGAGCAGTACCATTGTACCACTGGTGGAGCAGTACCATTGTACCACTGGTGGAGCAGTACCATAGTATCACTGGTGGAATGAGTACCATTGTACCACTGGTGGAATTGTACCACTGGTGGAGCAGTACCATAGTATCACTGGTGGAATGAGTACCATTGTACCACTGGTGGAGCAGTACCATAGTATCACTGGTGGAATGAGTACCATTGTACCACTGGTGGAGCAGTACCATTGTACCACTGGTGGAGCAGTACCATTGTACCACTGGTGGAATGAGTACCATTGTACCACTGGTGGAGCAGTACCATTGTACCACTGGTGGAGCAGTACCATTGTACCACTGGTGGAGCAGTACCATTGTACCACTGGTGGAGCAGTACCATTGTACCACTGGTGGAGCAGTACCATTGTACCACTGGTGGAAATGAGTACCATTGTACCACTGGTGGAATTGTACCACTGGTGGAGCAGTACCATAGTATCACTGGTGGAATGAGTACCATTGTATCACTGGTGGAGCAGTACCATAGTATCACTGGTGGAATGAGTACCATTGTATCACTGGTGGAGCAGTACCATAGTATCACTGGTGGAATGAGTACCATTGTACCACTGGTGGAGCAGTACCATTGTACCACTGGTGGAGCAGTACCATTGTACCACTGGTGGAATGAGTACCATTGTACCACTGGTGGAATGAGTACCATTGTACCACTGGTGGAATTGTACCACTGGTGGAGCAGTACCATAGTATCACTGGTGGAATGAGTACCATTGTACCACTGGTGGAGCAGTACCATAGTATCACTGGTGGAATGAGTACCATTGTACCACTGGTGGAGCAGTACCATAGTATCACTGGTGGAATGAGTACCATTGTACCTCTGGTGGAGCAGTACCATTGTACCACTGGTGGAGCAGTACCATTGTACCACTGGTGGAATGAGTACCATTGTACCACTGGTGGAGCAGTACCATTGTACCACTGGTGGAGCAGTACCATTGTACCACTGGTGGAGCAGTACCATAGTATCACTGGTGGAATGAGTACCATTGTACCACTGGTGGAATTGTACCACTGGTGGAGCAGTACCATAGTATCACTGGTGGAATGAGTACCATTGTACCACTGGTGGAGCAGTACCATAGTATCACTGGTGGAATGAGTACCATTGTACCACTGGTGGAGCAGTACCATTGTACCACTGGTGGAGCAGTACCATTGTACCACTGGTGGAATGAGTACCATTGTACCACTGGTGGAGCAGTACCATTGTACCACTGGTGGAGCAGTACCATTGTACCACTGGTGGAGCAGTACCATTGTACCACTGGTGGAGCAGTACCATTGTACCACTGGTGGAGCAGTACCATTGTACCACTGGTGGAATGAGTACCATTGTACCACTGGTGGAATTGTACCACTGGTGGAGCAGTACCATAGTATCACTGGTGGAATGAGTACCATTGTACCACTGGTGGAGCAGTACCATAGTATCACTGGTGGAATGAGTACCATTGTACCACTGGTGGAGCAGTACCATTGTACCACTGGTGGAGCAGTACCATTGTACCACTGGTGGAGCAGTACCATAGTATCACTGGTGGAATGAGTACCATTGTACCACTGGTGGAATTGTACCACTGGTGGAGCAGTACCATAGTATCACTGGTGGAATGAGTACCATTGTACCACTGGTGGAGCAGTACCATAGTATCACTGGTGGAATGAGTACCATTGTACCACTGGTGGAATGAGTACCATTGTACCACTGGTGGAGCAGTACCATAGTATCACTGGTGGAATGAGTACCATTGTACCACTGGTGGAGCAGTACCATAGTATCACTGGTGGAATGAGTACCATTGTACCTCTGGTGGAGCAGTACCATTGTACCACTGGTGGAGCAGTACCATTGTACCACTGGTGGAATGAGTACCATTGTACCACTGGTGGAGCAGTACCATTGTACCACTGGTGGAGCAGTACCATTGTACCACTGGTGGAGCAGTACCATAGTATCACTGGTGGAATGAGTACCATTGTACCACTGGTGGAATTGTACCACTGGTGGAGCAGTACCATAGTATCACTGGTGGAATGAGTACCATTGTACCACTGGTGGAGCAGTACCATAGTATCACTGGTGGAATGAGTACCATTGTACCACTGGTGGAGCAGTACCATTGTACCACTGGTGGAGCAGTACCATTGTACCACTGGTGGAATGAGTACCATTGTACCACTGGTGGAGCAGTACCATTGTACCACTGGTGGAGCAGTACCATTGTACCACTGGTGGAGCAGTACCATTGTACCACTGGTGGAGCAGTACCATTGTACCACTGGTGGAGCAGTACCATTGTACCACTGGTGGAATGAGTACCATTGTACCACTGGTGGAATTGTACCACTGGTGGAGCAGTACCATAGTATCACTGGTGGAATGAGTACCATTGTACCACTGGTGGAGCAGTACCATAGTATCACTGGTGGAATGAGTACCATTGTACCACTGGTGGAGCAGTACCATTGTACCACTGGTGGAGCAGTACCATTGTACCACTGGTGGAATGAGTACCATTGTACCACTGGTGGAATGAGTACCATTGTACCACTGGTGGAATTGTACCACTGGTGGAGCAGTACCATAGTATCACTGGTGGAATGAGTACCATTGTATCACTGGTGGAGCAGTACCATAGTATCACTGGTGGAATGAGTACCATTGTACCACTGGTGGAGCAGTACCATTGTACCACTGGTGGAGCAGTACCATTGTACCACTGGTGGAATGAGTACCATTGTACCACTGGTGGAATGAGTACCATTGTACCACTGGTGGAATTGTACCACTGGTGGAGCAGTACCATAGTATCACTGGTGGAATGAGTACCATTGTACCACTGGTGGAGCAGTACCATAGTATCACTGGTGGAATGAGTACCATTGTACCACTGGTGGAGCAGTACCATAGTATCACTGGTGGAATGAGTACCATTGTACCTCTGGTGGAGCAGTACCATTGTACCACTGGTGGAGCAGTACCATTGTACCACTGGTGGAATGAGTACCATTGTACCACTGGTGGAGCAGTACCATTGTACCACTGGTGGAGCAGTACCATTGTACCACTGGTGGAGCAGTACCATTGTACCACAGAAGGTGTGTGGATGCAGCCATGAAGAAGTACCAGCCCACAGATGCCACCACCAATCCCTCCCTCATCCTGGCAGCTTCCAAGCTGGAGCAGTACCAGGGGCTCATTGCCCGGGCTGTCCAGTATGCCAAGGAGAAAGCCAGGTAGCTATCTACTCTCGTGTGTAAGATCTTCTTCTCTCTCTTATCCCTATATATATAAAAGTCACTGTATGTATGTATGTATGTATGTATGTATGTATGTGGGTATCTATGTCGGTTATACACGTCCACAATACGTAACTAATCTGACTGAAATTTTAACAGTATATAGAGTAGAATCTGGAAAAACTTATAGTGAAAATTTCAGGTCTCAATCCCGAATATTCTTTGAGTTATTTGCAAATTGCGTTGCAAATTTGCCTTTTCGCTCGCAAGCAGCGCCTCTAGCGGTGAAGATGGGAGGTAATATCCAGCTAACCTAATGTACATGTAAAACGTGTTTTGACAGGACATAGAAAAAAATCTGGAAAATATATTTATCGGATTTTTAGCCAATAAAATTGACAGGTTCTGGGCAAAAATAGTTGTCAGAAAATGATGATGACAATATTGCTGTATCATGTTTGATTATCAGATACAAAATTATATCGGGAAAAATTCCAAAAAACTGAGACCACGGGTGAAGCCAGTTCATTTTTAGTATGCAGGAACAAAATTATAACATAAAAACATTCATTCGAGCAGAAGACACAAACAAGAGTGACATCCACGGTGCCAATTTATAATTGTAACGAATAGTATTTGAATAAAAACATTTAATCGGGTAAAACCTGGGCGTTGCCCGGGTCATTCGGCTAGTATATATATACAGTAGAACCTCCCTGTAAAGGACACCTAAAGACCCAAAGTGTCCTTTAGGGAGAGGTGTCCTTTTACAGGAGAGTTGCTAAATAGTAAAAATGATAATTTTGAAAATGTAAACTGTCCTTTATAGAGAATGTCCTCTAGCACGAGTGTCCTCTCATGGAGTTTCTACTGTATATAAAAACAAATATGAGGTAGGGAGTTTTCATATACAGTAGAACATACTCCATGAGAGGACACTCCCGCTAGCTGACACCTCTCTACAAAGGAAAGTTGTCATTTACAAAATTATCATTTTTACTATTTAGCAACTCTCTGGTAAGAGGACACCTCACTCTAAAGGACACTTTGGCTCTGTAATTAGGTTTTATTTACAGGGAGGTAGTCCTACTGTATACCCAGTCTGACAATTGAGACTGATGCTGCTGTGAGGAATAAATAAACCTCAACAACCAACCTCCCCTCTGGCCACACTAATAATTCTTGAAATGCCAGTAAATGACGCTACCAAGTAGCTGGCGCTGTTGTAACATTGAACAGAGAACTAATATTATGTTTTAAAATAGGAATTGTTCACTGAAACAGTCAAATTGCTGAGGCAAGTGAACAAATTGTGTGCATTTATTCTGGTTGTTTGCACGTTTCAAAAATGGTGAAGAAAAAAAATGAAGATAAAGACAGACATGGCCGACCAATTTGTGTGAGAAACACATCACAAAGGTAATAGAAAGGATACAACAGGAACTATGGACATAAGCCTTGAGGACAATAGAATTATTTCCATAGTTCATTTAAAATACCAAGTGTTCAGTATCAGTATAAAAACAGAAAAAAAAAATGTAATATAACAGCGGTATGGTAGATTAAACTGGCAAAACCGCTGGGAGGGTTCACCACTGATAAGCCAGGCCCTCCCATTATTTCATCACGTGTTGCAGGAAGGGCAGTAGAAAATTGATTTATTTTAAAAAGAATTATACGCGTCAAAATAGTTCAAATTTTAAACACAAGGTAATAAGACCAAATCCAAATAAATAAATAAATAGTGTGTGACGTTTCGGTAACAAACTAAATTCTCTTCAATATAGTATATTAAAACATTGTATACAGGCCTACAGTACATCATCGGATTGTACACATATACTTGCACAAGTCCCCAAACTTACTGATTATATTGAATCTAACATGTTGAAAACCGAAATAAATTACAACCGATTTGACTCTTCAAGTAGGAATATAATTTCTAATTATATAAGGGAAAAATTGCAGAAATACTATTAGAAGACTAATACCATTTTCAAGTCCTTCTTCACTGATTCCCAAATACCCAAATATGTCAAGCCAAATTTTTACAATGTCCAATTTTTTACTGGACACGGTAACTTTAGATCATATTTGTACAAAGTCAGAAAGACGGATTCGCCTAAATGCTCATGTGGTGCAGAAGAAGAAAATCCTGTACATATTCTAACGGACTGTCGACTTGTAGAGGACTTGAGAGTCAAAAATCAAATAAATATAAATTGTCTAAATCAAATAGTTAATAATAGATATATGTATATAAATTTTAATAGATTTTGTAGAATGTTTTTTAGTAATAGATAGCCTGGGCTGTAATAACCGATATATAGTTATATGCTGTAAATAGCTCTAAATTTCTGTTCTTATCTGTGATGTTCACTAATATTCATTATAGGGTAATTAAATCGTTAACTAACTGACAAATACGTTAATAATTTATATTATAATAACTAAAATCATTTTAATAATTACTGTAAATAAGCTCCCAAACTTGTGTATGCATGCAAATATCCAAGACGGATATCGCGTGCTTTGTAAATGATAATAAAATATAAAAAAAATTGTTTCCACAGCATGTTTTAAATAGTTACTGTTATCAAATGTGTAAACAAGATAGCAGATACCATGCTGTGATAAAATTTCTTATTCAGTACTTTTGTCTGAAGATGGTAACAACGCTGTTACTGAAACGTCACACACTATTTATTTATTTGTATTTGGTCTTATTACCTTGTGTTTATATTCTATAATCCAAATTGTGCCTTATCTAGTTCAAATTTCTTCTAACAGATGAGGTCCATCTTATAAATACATCACTGCAGTCATGGAATCCTCATCATTACATAAGTTCCGGGCGCTACCAATGAACACTGTGTATATATTTATCTATTTTACATTTATTTATCTATAGATGGAAATTTTGCCGGGAGGATATTGATCTAAAGAGACAAAGGTCGCCTCTCCCATCAAAATAGACGTCAAAACTAGACACCATCTATTGACCGTCGCCGCAAACTATCGGTCTCGGGTTCGGTGACAAAGCCACACCACCAGCTTTGGCAAACTGAAAAGCGTCCACCTAGAGACCATGGTTTCGGGCTAATGGCCCTCGTCAGTCTAGGGCGGACTTTATTCCATGAGATCCACACGGGATCTAATGGAATCTTGACAATCTGCCAAAGAGGTGTTTTGCTGGCAAAGTGGCTGGGCCAAATCTATGGCTAAAATATAGATGGATATTTTGCCGGGAGGATATTGATCTAAAGAGACATTTATCTATATATCCTTTTTTATACATATTTATTTTGTGTTCAACCCTATATATGTTATATTAAAATATATTTATTTAAAATTATGTTATATTAAAGTATTATTTTATTTAAAATTATATTTCATCGATTCAAATACTCTGTTAAATCGACCGCCAGAGGTCACATTTCCCCTATAAAAAACTCGTTGTTGTTTTATCCCGTTGGCCTGCTCAAATCTTTGTACATTATGTAAATAATCTTTTGTTTTCCTTATTCAACTCGCCTTAAGCCAGGCGGTACTTTTACCAAATTATGTTTTTCATATATATTCCTTAGCTCAAATAAAGAAATCTCTGATCAAAACTATTTTATTATTCCCACGACTGCAGAACAATAGCGTAACATACTCATGGATACAAAAATCAAGCAACAAATAATAATAATTCAATGTATCAATATAATTCCAAAATAAAACAGAAATCTCATTCATCTTTATTTATATAACATATATATTATAAAACTATTTTAGAGGCGTAATATTCTTTTTAAAATAAAACAATTTCCACTGTCCTTACTGCGATGGAAAAATTAAAGGGAGGGCCTGGCTCATCAGTGGTGAACCCTCCCAGCGGTTTCGCCAGTTTAATCTACCATTATTATGAATAGTTACTATTAATACTATTAATAGAATAGAACTATGGTAGATTAAACTGGCGAAACCGCTGGGAGGGTTCACCACTGATGAGCCAGGCCCTCCCTTTAATTTTTCCATCGCAGTAAGGACAGTGGAAATTGTTTTATTTTAAAAAGAATATTACACCTCTAAAATAGTTTTATAATTTGATAACAGATGGCGCTCTAGTACATATAACATATATATATGGATGATACGATGAAAGAAAGTATCTCCCACACAAGAAGGTGTGACAAACTCTACTTGCATTGTGAAACAATAGTACAAATGTGACATTGTACTAAGATATGGTTCATAAATTGTGAAAAAGGCATCTCCTTATCATGCAACTGAAAGTTGCTGATGGCTTGCGCCATCTATCAAAATAAATATCAACTATTCGTTGATTTTTTTTAATTATTCCAGAATTGACCAATAGATCAACGAATAGTTGATATTTATACTGATAGATGGCGCAAGCCATCAGCAACTTTTAGTTGCACAATAAGGAGATGCCTTTTTCTTAATCTACCTGCATGGTTTGTTAACTCTGTAACCAACCCATCTAGAAATGTTTGATACAAGTGTCTTGTGTCAGTTCCCCGGAGGAAAGGCTGGAGCTGGCCACTGACAAGCTCTTTGTCCTCTTTGGCTGTGAGATCCTGAAGATCATCCCGGGCCGGGTCTCCACCGAGGTGGATGCCAGGTACTGCCTCCTCACTTCTGCCATTCCTCCTCTCTCTTATTCTTCCTCTGAGCAACAACTCCCTGAATGCTTCCAATATTTAAAATGAGTAAATTAATAAGGATCTCTTTTATTTTTTGATAAAGCACAATTTTTGGATTATAGATTATAGCTACAAGAAAATAAGATCTAATCCAAAAATATTAATAATATCTGACATGGTAGTAACAACGCTGTTACCGAAACGAAAATTTTTTTCTTGTAGATTTTTTATTTTGTAAAAAAAAAAAAGAAAACATCTAACCAAACCTATTCGTTGCTAGAAAACTCCTATTTATAGTTAGGTCTGCTGTGTGTTGTGGAACACCTGGATTGTTGGATGTTTTAAACACACAGTGGCCCACACCACCAACTCTTACTTCCGTTTGGTGTAATGTTTAAAAAAAGAACACTTTAACTTCAGACAAACTTGTTAAATGGAATTAACACCAGGTGAACTGAGGTGCCAGCAATTTGTTCTAGTTTTCTCTGCCCATTTTTGTGTGATTATCTTTATTTCATTCAGGTTCAATAAGGTACAATTTGGATTATAGTTTAGAAACACAAAGTAATAAATAAATAAATGTTATGTGACATTTCAGCGTTATTGGTTTCGTGAACTTCTCTCATAATGATAGACCCAATATTGTTGATAAGGCACAATTTGGATTATTCTATATACAGTTACGAGCGTCATGCGTTCTTAATTCTTCATCTCTGTCACCGTTTGCTTTTTTTTTTTGGAATGGCGCTCTCCTATTGGTTGGCTACGATCACGCCACCAAGGTAATAAGACCAAATCCAAATAAATAAATAGTGTGTGACGTTTCAGTAACAGCGTTGTTACCATCTTCAGAATGCATGCTGTGGTAAAATTCTCTCATTCAGTACTTTTGTCTGAAGATGGTAACAACGCTGTTACCGAAACGTCACACACTATTTATTTATTTGGATTTGGTCTTATTACCTTGTGACCCAATATTGTGTTTGCATCCACAACTCTCTCAAGCCAACTTGGTAATAACATTAATTGAACTTTTTTATAGCAAAAAATATTTGCTATCGTGCTAACAAACGTTCTCACGCATTTCTGGCCTTAACTACCCATTTCCTGATTTTTCAGAATGCCTGAATGACAAGTTTTTGGTCGTTGAGGTACAGCTTGCTGACGAGGGCCAACAGCCCGAAACGCGTCCGTGGTTAGCTTTTCTTGGTTAATTAAGAATGGGGCCAATTCTGGAATAATTAAAAATCAACGAGAATAGTTGATATTTATTCCGATAGATGGCGCAAGCCATCAGCAACTTTCAGTTGCATGATGAGGAGATGCCTCTTTTTTTTTTTTTTCCTAAATTTGCCTCAATTAAAATTAAAAAGTCGAACTGCTTTTCACATGTGGTGATGCACTTACAGTAAAAGCAGTCGCCTACTTCTACCCACCATGATTTTCATGGCCTGTACCACGTGTACTAGGGATAATATTTTTTAAAAATGAAATGAGATAAACACAAGTTTTAAGCAACCTAATATAAAACTTGGATAAAAAGTTCAACTTCTCCAGAAGGATGACACCGCCAGAGGCCGACATTAGTGATGGGGAAGATGTAAAGGTAAATGAATGCTCACTTCCTTTTAAGATGTAGAAGGAAAGTGGCAGAGAGAAAATAACCTTGATTCCGTCACTCCAGCGACCTTGCAGTTACTCTGTGTTGGGAAATATTGGAATTGAAAAACTGAATAAGCTGGTCGTATAAATCATCCTTCTCTGACTTTCTTATAAGTTTTGTGGACAGAAATATTGTCTCTGGTTACTCAATAGATGTGCACACAGTAGAACCTCCCTTTAGCGGACACCCCGCTAGAGGACACCTCTCTGTAAAGAACAGTTTTCATTTGCAAAATTACCATTTTTACTAAACACAAGGTAATAAGACCAAATAAATAGTGTGTGACGTATTGGTAACAGCGTTATTACCATCTTCAGACAAAAGTACTGAATCTTTTTTTTTTTTTCAGTATTCAGTACTTTTGTCTGAAGATGGTAACAATGCTGTTACCAAAACGTTACACACTATTTATTTATTTGGATTTGGTCTTATTACCTTGTGTTTATAATCTATAATCCAAATTGTATCAGAATGTTATGGAATTAGGAAGCAAATTGGACTGAACAGAATGAAATACCTTCCTTGATGGCTTACCTCTGTGTCAAAAATGACATTACAGGATTTCTTTGTAGACACACCTGTAGGAGTATTGTGGAAGCTCGTGGTCTAACGATACAATAAAATAAATATTTCTCCTTCGTTGTTCTTAGAATTTTTTATATGAATTTTTTTATTACACCCCCATGTTTAAATAGCTCCACAAAAATGAAAAAGTTCAGTTGGCAACCAAGTTTGAAAATTTATTTGTAATTAAATTATTTTCTCCAATATATCTCTCCACAAGACAAGATGGTGTGTGGCTACAGACTGTCCTTCGACAAGGAAGCCTCCATCTCCAAGGCCCAGCGGTTCATCCAGATGTACCAGGAGGAGGGGGTGGGCAAGGAGCGCATCCTCATCAAACTGGCTTCAACTTGGGAGGGCATCCAGGCCGCCAGGTGTGTGGAGGGCTACACCTGCTTGTTGCTTTGTGGGGGGCTACACCTTCTTAGTGTGGGGGCTACACATGTTGGTTGCTTTGTGGGAGGCTATCTATCTATATATATTTATCTATAAAGACAAGGGTCGCCTCTCCCATCAAAATAGATGTCAAAACTAGACTCCATCTATTGACTGTCGCCAGAAACTAGCAGCTTTGGGTTGGTGACAAAGCCACAACACCAGCTTTGGCAAACTGAGAAGCGTCCACCTAGAGACCATGGTTTCAGGCTAATGGCCCTCGTCAGCCCAGGGTGGACTTTATTCCATGAGATCCACAAGGGATCCAATGTAATTCCCACAATCTGCCAAAGATAGGTGACCCTTATCTTTGTAGATCAATATCCTCCAAAAAA